>JAFIRS010000982.1:0-478690 GCA_018342105.1 Gonioctena quinquepunctata | reverse complement strand
TTTATTTTCTTTGAACAAGTGCCTACACGAGTCTCGAGGTTTAGCCTCATAAATATATCGAATCGCTCTTTTTTGAAGCACCTGGACAGATTCTAGTATGTCTAGGTTATACACTCCCCAAAATCGTATCCCGTACCTCAGATGAGACTCAATTAAGGCATAATATGCTGTTTTAGCTGTCTGGGATCCCAGCTCTATTGAAATTACCCTCACTGCATAGCATCCAGAGGAAATTTTACTTTTGAGTCGTTCGACATGTCTATCAAATTTTAATGATCTGTCTATGAAGACTCCCAAGAATTTGGTACAGTCTCTACAGTCTCTTTTTATTTTGATATTGTAACGTAAATAAACTTAACTTGGTTTAAATAATTTATTTCACACTTAATCTACAACTTAATTTATATTACTACGCTACTGAATAGCTCGATCGTATGGGCTCGTTCAGACTGTCTCGACTCCACTTGAGGGTCGCCTATTTATCTCCGATACAGCATTCCCGATCTTTCGAATTCCGGCAGTTGGCGACGGCATGTTCCAATTGTTTCCAATATTGACCGTTGTTCTCCGCGGAAGAGCGACTGGATGGTTCTCGAATATCTCCGGGGATGATCTCATCGCTGTCGATGGCAACATGTGAGGCGACAGGTCCGGCCTAGGTTCGTTACATTGCCCCCTTCTTAAAGACATTTCGTCCCGAAATTTCATCCTTGGAGTGTGACGATATCTGCATGACTCCCCATATCTGCACCGTGAAGTTCGATGGAAGTAACACTCCACGGTCTTCATGATCGGTCGTGGAAGAGGGTTACAGCAAACCAAAATCTTGACGCCGCTGGATCTGAATATCGCCTCCAGCATACTTCTTATGACTCTCCAGTCCAACCCATCAATACCACAGGACAATTTTGGAATTGCTAGATCCACCAGATTCTGGTCCACCATAGTATCTCTTAGTTTGGTGAGACTCTTCCAGACATCTTCATAGGACGGTTTATCTTGGGAATGCCTCTTGGTAACTAGGTAGTAGATGTTTCTCTGGCCTTTCTTCAACTGTAGCACCCCACCAACTTCTGGATTCTGCTCCCGCAGTGTTTGAGTTGACCAAATTTCTTGAGAACACTACGGCGATGCCCTGGACATTCGAAGATCTTCTGCCACACAGTGCGCTAGTGCGTAGTCAGCAGGCACCTCGAAAGGTCTCGTGACTCCTCTCTAGTAACCCCATGTAGAACTTTCTGCCCGTTTGAATACAAGGACATAAACTTCTCGAACGTCATATCATCCTCCAGTGGCTTGAGGGTGCGAACTTGGTCATGGTTTCCTGCGTAAGGGCCAACCTATTGAAATGGACGACCCTTGGTTTCCTCGGGTGGCTTATGGATTCGGTACACAAGGTCGTTTATCCTTTTCACGATTTTATACGGCCTTCCAGAGTTCCGCAACTTTGGTGATAGTCCACGACGACGTTTGGGGTTGTACAGCCAAACCAGGTCATCAACCTTAAATCCTCCAGCGTCGGCCTTGATGTCAGGTCTTCTTCATTTTATCGCTGGCACTCTGGATGTTCAACTGACTCGTTCGTGGATGTCGTCCATTCTCTGCCGAAGTTTGCTGACGTAGTCCTCTCCCGCAGTGTCTTGTCCTGGCGGTATCCCAAACTTCAGGTCACAAGGCAGTCGCAGTTCTCGGCCCATTATAATACTAGCAGGAGTTTGACCGGTTGACTCGTGTACTGCGGATCGATAGGCCATCAGGAACAAATGAAGATACTGGTCCCAGTCTCTTTGATGGTCAGAGACAACCTTGGACAAGTGGCGGTTGATCGTCCTGTTCATCCGTTCCACCATTCCATCGGACTGCGGATGTAGGGCCGTGGTTCTTGTCTTGCGGATGTTCAGCAGTAGACATATTTCTTGGAAAAGGTTGGGTTCGAAATTTCTGCCTTGATCCGAGTGCAGCTCCATTGGAATACCGAATCGACATATCCACTCTTTCACCAAGACGTCGGCGACGGTGATGGCTTCCTGGTTGGCAGGCATAGGCTTCCGCCCACTTACTGAAGTAGTCCATTGCCACAGGATGTATTTATTCCCGTGGTCGGATACGGGAAACGGGCCGGCGATGTCAATGGCGATTCTCTCGAACGGGCTGCCTACGTTGTACTGACGCATCGGGGCCTTGGGTCGTATTCGAGGTCCATTGCTAGCAGCGCATACAGCGCACTTCCTGCACCAGTCCTGGATGTCAGCTTGACAATTGGCCCAGTAAAACCGTTGCCTCACTTTCTGCAGGGTCTTTGTCACTCCCAGATGTCCTCCGGCGACTCCATCATGGATTTCCGCAGCACTTCCTCTCTTCTGTTCCTGGGAACAATTATTTGGCGTCTGTCTTCCCACCAATATCGGCCTCCAGCACACGTTTCAGGATCCCATTGTCCAAAATAAGAGAGTTCCATTGTGCCCAATAGGATTTAACAGCCGGCGAGTAACCTGCGACTTCCTGCCATGATGGTCTTCGATTGCCCTTCTTCCAGCTGACGACTAAGCCAGGTCGGAGTCTCTCTTGGTCTTTCTGGATCTTGCTGTCATTCCAGTTGTCATCCATTGCCGCGGTTCTACAAAGTGTTGCTTCTTTCTGCTCGTCGGCAATGTGAGCAATCATCTGGACATGGTCTTCGCGACAAAGCATCTGCATTCTTATGGCTAGTTCCGGCTCGATGTTCGATCTCGAAATCGAATTCTTGAGTCTCTCGATCCAACGTGCTACTGACCCTCAGGATTTTTGAACTGTAAGAGCCATTTGAGAGCTGCATGGTCAGTTCTCAACAGGAATCTTCTTCCATACACGTACTTGTAGAAGTGTTCCACTCCATTTACAACAGCTAACAGCTCTAGCCTGGTGACACAGTAATTGCGCTCTGGTTTGCTAAGCGTCTTGCTGAAATAACCAATGACCTTCTCCTGTCCCTCCTGGATCTGGAGATAGGACAGCTCCAAGTCCCACGTTGCTGGCGTCCGTATCCAAAATGAATTTCCCTTTGGGTAGGGGATAGCTCAGTATAGGTGCGTTGATCAAAGCTCCTTTCAGCTTCCTGAATGAGTCTTGACATTCTTCGACCACTGGAACTTTGTTTGGCCTTCCGTGAGCTTGGTCAGTGGTTTAGCGATGTTGGCGAATCCCAGCACATATCGGCGATAGTATGTGCATAAACCAAGGAAACTTCGAAGTTGGTGAATGTCTTTTGGGATGGGCCAATCCTTAACAGCTTTGATCTTCTGGTCGTCCACTGCTACTCCTTCCCCAGAGACAACGTGGCCGAGGTATCGTACTTCTTTTTGGAACAGATGGCATTTCTTGGGGCTCAGCTTCAATCCGGAGTTCCTCAGTCGCAGGAATACTTCCTCTAAGTTTTTCACGTGGTCCTCAAACGATCTGCCGACCACAATTATGTCGTCAAGATACACTAGACACGTGTTCCATGAGAGTCCCTTCAGTACTGTTTCCATCAATCTTTCGAATGTGGCGGGAGCATTACAGAGCCCGAATGGCATAACGGTGAACTGCCACAATCCTGAGCCGATGGTAAAAGCAGTCTTTTCTCGATCTTCCTGAGCCAGTTCTACTTGCCAGTATCCACTCTTCAGATCAAGGGTCGAGAAAATCGTGGAACCAGCCAACGTGTCTAGGGTGTCATCTATTCTCGGGAGAGGGTAACTGTCCTTCTTCGTGACATTATTAAGTTGGCGATAGTCTACACAAAAGCGTGTCGATCCATCCTTTTTCTTCACCAGTACGACTGGAGAGGACCAGGGACTGTCAGATGGTTCAATAACTCCTTCTTTTCCCATATCGCTGACTATTTTGTCAGCCTCTTCCTTCTTGGCAAGAGGAAGTCTTCTTGCTGATTGCCGGATCGGTCGGGCACCCCCAGTATCAATCTTGTGCCGGACCACATTAGTTCGACCTCCTTTTCCTTGTCCGGTATCGAAGATGTCTTGGTACTTCTTAACTAAATCTCTTAGTTTGGGCTGTTGAGCTGGTTTTATATCTTTGGAAGAGATGGCAACTAATTTTTCTAGTTCTGTGGGCAAGTTGTTGGGTTGGCTAATCGTACCTCGTACACTCCGGATCACTGAGGAAACTGGCGAGCAGTGCCCCAATATTGTTCCTTTCTTCAAGGTCACTGGAAAGTAATTGACATTCATGACCCTTACCGGTACACATTTTTCAGCACGTAACAGGGTTTTCCTTAGGGCAATCCCTCGTCCAATTTTCTCATCATGAAGTTTGGGCTCGAACATCATCACGTCTCCACTGCTCGCACTCCCGTCCAGGCGAGCCTCCAGGATGGTTTCAGCCCTCTCAGGTACGCTTATATCTTCAGCCAACAGCACACGGATCAACTCTTCACTTCTCCCATGAAGTACCAGCTCTTCTCCGTTGACACGTAGGACGCCGTCTTTGAAATCCAATTCAAACCCTCTGGAATTCATGATGTCCATTCCGATGATTGCATCGTCTTCGATGTCCGCTACAAGTGCCTGATGTTTCACTTTAGTGCTGCCCAAAATTATTTCAATCGGTAGCTCGCCATATACAGTAGCTGGCTCCCCTGTTGCTGTGCGTAGCTTCCAAGTTGTCGGTTCAATTCGTTCCGGTGTTCTGGCAAAGGAAGGTCCGAGAATTGTCCTAGTCGCACCTGTATCTAGCAGCATGGTGCAAGGCTCGTTATTGATGAGACCGTCTACGAAAACACCTCTGTTCTGTCGTTGCAGGATAGCGACATATGCGTTGTTAACCAGGGCTTGCTGGACACAGGCCGACGATTGCCCCTTCTCGTCGACCTTCTTTAGTTTTCCTGCATCGGAGTCGTGTTTTCGAATGTTGGACATTTGCTACGCACATGTCCAATTTTGCCACAATTCCAGCATCTTATCTGTCTTTTCTCAGGGAACACTTCCTTAATCACTTTCCTTATGGCAGCTTCCAAATTAGCAGGGTCCTGTGAGTCTTCCTCAATCATTCGGACTTTACTCTGGCTTTTGCAAGATTGTTTCGCTGCCTCGAATTCCAAAGCGCGTGCCAGTGCGTCTACGAGATGTGTTGGACGGGCTAGTGTCAACGCTTGTCTGGTTTCTTGGTCACGGAGTCCATCCAGGAATGCTTGAACCGCTAGTCGCTCCATTACATTTTCTGGTGTGGCTGGATATGCGAGACGAACCAAGCGTGCAATGTCAGTTTCGAATTCTTGTAAGGATTCGCCCGATTGGTATACGTGTTCCAAATGGGCGTGGCCATATCGTAATTCTAGATGTTTAATCAGCTGATCATAGTCCTCCTGTTCTTGGGCGGTGAGAGTTTGTAGAATATTTGTCGCTTCTCCACGTAATGCAAGTGTCAGTGCTACAGCTCTTTCCCCTGCATTCCATCCGTTTGCTTTGGCCGCTGCTTCAAACTGCCGGCGGTAATTTGCCCATGGAGTTTTTCCGTCGAACTGAGGCGGCTTCATGGAAAGCTTCCCTATTTCTGAAATGACCTTGACATCTTTTATACCCTCTTGAACTTTATCCACGTTCAAACTCAAGTCCAGCATTGCATTTTCGTTAACCATCTCTGTGGAGGACGCACTATTAATTTGTTTTTCCAGCTTACTGATCGTTTCCTTTATTTTGTCCATTTCTGCCTCGATTCCGTCTTTGATTCCATCGCTGATTATTTCCTTCATCTTGTCCATCTCTGCCTCGACCCCATCTTTGATCTACCTCCGTGTTCATTTGCTCCCTAATTTTATCTATCTCTGTCTCAACGGTTCCCATTCTTTCTTCTAGGAAATTAGCCACACCACACAATTCTTTTTTTAGGCCTTCTGTGTTTTCCAGGAACTCCTCTTCCAGGCTTCTTGAATTTTCTAGAAGCTTCTCTTCCAGATTTCTAGAATTTTCTTGAAGCTTCTCTTCCAGATTTCTAGAATTTTCTTCAAGCTTCTCTTCCAGATTTCTAGCATTTTCTTCCAGGCTTCTTGAATTTTCTAGAAGCTTCTCTTCCAGATTTCTAGAATTTTCTTGAAGTTTCTCTTCCAGATTTCTAGAATTTTGTTGCAGTTCTTCTTTCACGGATTTAGTAGTTTCTTCGAGTTTATTCATTACCAAACTTAAATCACCTCCGGGAACTTCGAATAAAAATGTTTCGGGGTCCTCACCTTCTTTCCTGGAGTACTTGCTTTTTACCTGTTGTTTCCAGTTCCCTTTCCTCCAATTCCTGTTTCAATTCCGCTACCTTCAAATCCGCAAGGCGCACTTTTCTTGAACACATTTTGTCTTTGACGAGGTATCAGTCTGTTTTACACGAAAAGTTATCAGTTTGTTAAAAATTCACTTCGCGAATTCTTTTCCACGGGCCACCAGTCTATTGTCTGTTTCACGCGAAGAGTGTATCAGTTTATATTCCCACGCACAATTGTCCACTTCGCGAAAACCGGGCCACTGTCTATTTTCTGTTTCACGCGAACAGCGTATCAGTTTATATTCCCACGCACAATTGTCCACTTCGCGAAAACCGGGCCACTGTCTATTTTGGGCGTACAGAAAGGTCTATCAATTTATTTTTCTGACTATCCACTCCACGATCACTTGTTTATTTTCAAAATCTCACTTCCGACACCAATTGTAACGTAAATAAACTTAACTTGGTTTAAATAATTTATTTCACACTTAATCTACAACTTAATTTATATTACTACGCTACTGAATAGCTCGATCGTATGGGCTCGTTCAGACTGTCTCGACTCCACTTGAGGGTCGCCTATTTATCTCCGATACAGCATTCCCGATCTTTCGAATTCCGGCAGTTGGCGACGGCATGTTCCAATTGTTTCCAATATTGACCGTTGTTCTCCGCGGAAGAGCGACTGGATGGTTCTCGAATATCTCCGGGGATGATCTCATCGCTGTCGATGGCAACATGTGAGGCGACAGGTCCGGCCTAGGTTCGTTACAATATTCATTCCATTATCATATAGAAGTTCAATCCATTATTTCCATCATGATGTCAAAGATTATATTGAGAATTATAGACCCATAATTATTCTCTGCAATACATTCAAATTTTTGAGATGACCGTATATGAGTTTTTATATACTTATTACACGCCGGTCAACAATTTGGTGGAAATAAAACAATGTTTACCTGGTTAGGTTGATGTCGTTTACATTGATTTCTCTAAAGCGTTTGACAGGCTTGATCATGGTAGGAACTTTTTTTATATTTCTATTTGTTCGACATAAACTTCATAGTTGAAAATACCATGGTCACAGATCAACCGAAAGAACTACATCTTGTGTCCCACAAGGCTCAGTATTAGGCCCCTTGCTGTTCATAATATTTTCATTTGCGTCCAAAGTCAGTATAATTAAATACATATTTTATTTAATTATACCAGTGTGAATCACTATTCATTCAGAATGAATATATTGTGAATCAAGTGCTAAATCATCTAGGAAAACAATCAAATAGCTTTGAAGTAATATAAATTAAATATAATACAAGTATGACTCAATCCATAGAATTGATAATGCTGAATAGATGAATGCAAGATATTCAAAGCTTTAATCAAAGTCGGTCCATGAATTACCAGTGCGGTTAATAATATTCTAAAATTACTCTGCAGCAGCTAAACTATAGACAGATTCCAGCATGGTAGGAGCAACAGCATTGAGTAATGTTGTACTGAACTTTATCTGGCAATTGGTTTTAGTAATTACACTTACTTACTTACTTACTTTTATTGTTCTGAAAAACATTACTTTTTTATAACAAGGATTTGGCCCAAAAATGAACATTACTCAGTTGTAATATCACAAGAGAGTGAGAATAAAGTGAAAATAATTCGACAGATTTTCGAAAACTTGTTGCAGGCAATAGATACGAGAGCCCGACGGGTTCGAGTTCATTCTCAGAAACATCAATGTTCAGAACAAGTTGATCGGAAATAAGTTCGTCATTTTTTATATTCAAAGAATGACTTTTATTTTATATTTTGAAATACACATCATGTCAGAAAAATTGACTTATGCACATATTGTTTTTATATAACTAAACAATCAATTCTTTTCAGAACACACTGGATACAGAAGGCTTTCATTAAATTTACTTTCAACACTCCCCTTTAAATTTACATCAAAGCCTTCGAAAAATAAAACAAAATGGGTCTCGCTACCAAAGATACAAAATATTCAAAACATCATCTTTCAATAGTTATGTCAGTCAAAATATAGTTTCTCATGTTTCCAAAGATGCTTGCGTTCAAAGATTTTGTCAAAATATCAGCTAACTGACATTCAGACGGACCATATTCTACATCGAAGTCATGTTCGATAACCTTTTCGTTCATAAAGAACCCCGCACAATAGCATAGGAAATTGGCCCACAGTGGGATTTGCCTGAAATTCACATATGTTATTGGTATTGAGTTTCTGATCAAATGTTCTCATGGGCCCAATCCTCTAAGACCAATTATTTAGCTCTCAGGGCCGTATTTAGTATAGGTGTCCAACAAACAAAAAACAAAATTACAATCGATTAAAAATCAAAATAAGGAATGCTATCAAACTTGAATGTACAGTTTGTTGTTATATCTGCAAAAAAAAACTTTGGAATAGCTGATGGCTACATTCTTGCTGTACTAGGTGTTTACTTCACTGATGGGAGAAATACTGAGCATGATATTGGAAAATGAATACGAAAATGATGTTCAGGGTATGAGAAACTGGTTTTTGGAGGGAGACATACTCCTCGTCGACAGAGGGTACAGAGATGCAATACCCCGTTTAAATCAAATGGGGATTAATTACAAAATGCCAGCGTTTATACTACCAGGAGAAAAACAAGTCTCAACTGAAGCAGCAAACGATAGGTTACAAAGTCTCGATGGGTTATAGAAAGTCGTAATGGCCATTTTAAGTCAATTTTCATATTCTTTGACCAAGTGATGAATATGCAACATGTTCAACACTTAAAAGACTTGTATCTTATTGCTGGTGCTATTATTAACAGATATGATCCACCAATTTTAACGGCAAATGCAACAGTTGAACTAGCAACAGCTAAATTTTTTGTTCACTTCCACCACCCTGGAAATATCGGTTTCAACTTTGTTAGTCATGAATTAAATATAGTTTTAATGAGATAGTAGAGTTATATTTATATTATAGTTAGATAATTCAATGAGTAAATGACCGATTTCAACAATCAAAACGTTGTGGTTCTCATTTTTTCCTGTTTCTATCTTCCTTAAAAAGCTACAAGATAAGTCCTACATAAAGTTTATAGGTTAGGCCGGCCATCTTGAATATTAAGATGGCGACCACTTTTGTTATGTACACAAAGAAAGCTACATTCATCTATGAAACAAGCTATCAACCACTGAAATAGGACAAGAAATAAGAAAATCAATTTGATTTGGTTTTTTGTGGATCACTTGGCAAATACAGTTTTACTAAATACGGTCCTGTAGGACAAAACATGTTTCTCAGAGGACTTGTGCTAAAAAACAAATGCTAAGATTTTGCAGAACTTCTTATTCAATTAAATTCTAATAGGAAATAAAAAAATTATGGGCTTGAGAAAAAAGTGTCCTTGTTCATTTGGCACCTAAACTAAATACGGCCCTGAGAGCTAAATCATTGGTCTTAGAGGATGGGGCCCATGAGAACATTTGATCAGAAACTCAAAACCGATAACATATGTAAATTCCAGGCAAATCCCACTGTGGGCCAATTTCCTATGCTATTGTGCGGGGTTCTTTGTAACGAACATCAATATGCTTCGATCTTTTAGAATCACAACCGGTTTCAATCATATGTATTGCACTTTCATTATCAAGCTTGAAACACACTTCAAGATCTTCATTTGTCAGCTCTTTGTGAAGATTCTATAGAAAAAGTTTTTCTTTCACACATTCGCTCGCTGCAATAAACTCTGATTCAGCTGTACTCAAGGAGACAATCAATTGATGCCTTGTTCCCCATGTCACAGGTCCACCAGCAAAAAATATGAAAAAGTCGCTTGTACTTCGACGAGTTCTGGAATCATTCGTATAATCAGCATCGCTATATGCTTCTAATAGATGTGGGATTGCCGCATCAATCGATGGATAAGTTTTGCGTTCTTCGGAGATATCTTAAAATCCTCTTGATTTAAGTATTAGCATTTTCAGTGAGGCAATATTCACGGCAAAACTTATGTCTGATCTGGTGCGGTTGGATAAATACAATAAACTCCCTACTGCTTCTCTATATGGAAATTTTCTGTCATCACTTGTCAACATGTCATCTGTCATCACTTGTCAACATGTCATTTGTCATCACTTGTTACAAGTCACCGACGGAGTTTATACTGATTTAGATTCTGTCATTTAAAATGTATTCAATATTCCCTTGATATAGGATTTTTGATGAAGACTGATCGAATTTTTCAGATTTAGTATTTCCAGGCCAATAAATGTTTCAGGTTTTTCCTTAATTGTTATTTCGAATTATTTTTGTAGTTCTTTCAGAAGACGATTTATGTCAGTTTCTTCATTTCCACATAAATGGCTGAAAAAACATTGTTTTCCTGATTTCTGAACTCGGACTTGTCAGTTTTCAGCTGGTTCAGTCCTTTTTTCTTGAGGAACCCCACCAATCTGATATTCTAGTTCAAAGGCGCCTATTTTAGTCCATTCCTCTTCAAAACCTTCTGGGAGCTTCATATACAGATTTTCATCCAAATGACCATATCAAAAACCTCGAGCAACTAGACGTGCTTTATATTTTTTTCCATCTTTTATGCGGAATAGCCATTTACTTGACAGAAGTTTCTTGTCTGCAACGTCACTTTCCGGAATGAATTCGAAGACTATATTTTTCTTCAAAGACATTTTCCTATTTTCAATAGCGTATTTCCAGTCTGCTCTTTCAGGACCATGTATTGCTTCTTGATATGTCAGAAGAACGTAGTTATTGTTCAAAGAGAGTATACGTTATCTGAATAGGAGGTACTAATGAGCTCTAGCCAATTAGAATCTTGTAGCACTAACGGGTCATAGTGACGTACATGGACATGAGTATAAGTGGCCCACATAATAAACAGAGTGGTCAAATATACATTCAAGAGCCTGTAACTCTCAGATCTAGACATCTCACTTTCGGATGCCAGAGTGCGAAGTGCGCTAGTCCGCCACTGTCCAGAGAGAATAGTGGCCATGACATGTCCATATACGTCACTGACTCACAAATGATCTTTCATCTCTTTCTATACGTGTCACCATTGTCTTATGGGGCATAGACTCTCCTACTCAGATAATGTTTACTCTCTTTGGTTATTGTTAGGATTAGTTAAGTTGGCGACTCCTTATTTTGTGATGTCTTGTGCTCCAGTGTTCTAAGCTGAGCTTGCTGTTCTAAGATATATGAGATGGCAGAAGTTTGTTGATGAATGTAAGATGGCGGAAGTTTGTTGATGAATATAAGATTGTATAACTATTGTGTATTCAAAATTAATATTAAAACGCTTATTCTTGTTAGTTAGGGTCAATCACAAGAATCAAGAATTTAAACACAACAATCTTATAGGCATTCTTTTAGTTCTTGTAGAACGTTTTCTGTTTCTTCTATTTCTTCCAAAATTTCTGTTTCTGTAGTTTGTCTCACTACTTCCCTTTCTTCAATATTTTCACTTTCCTGCTTACTTCTCTCTTTAGGAATTTCTTGATCTTTCAAAATGACAAAATTAATTTTTCTGGACTGGCATTCTCTCTTTTTCTTCATAAAAATCACATCTTTGGCTATCTTTATCCTCCTCTTCTCAGGATCTCAAAGTCTGTACCCATTTGGGGTATATCCGATTAATACTAGTTCTTCACTTTGTGTCTTACTTTTTAGTATATCCTGATATTTTGGCAAATGCATCACATCCAAAAATTCGTAATTGGGATGGATTTCGTCTCCTCCCCGTCCACTTTTTAGTTGGTGTTTTATCTACAGCATGTGAAGGACTTCTATTCAAAATAAGGACAGCCGTTCTGGCTGCTTCTCTCCATAACTCTGATTCCATATTGGATTCGAAGAGTATAGCTCTTATTTTCTCTTGAATGGTTCTATCGAGACGCTCAGCTTCACATTGAGTTGTGGTGTGAATCTGTACGAATAGTCTAGAATTATTCCACGATTTTTACACCAACTCTTGAAGTTATTGCTCGAATACTCCCCTCCATTGTTAGTTTCTCATAGTAAAATGAGTAAAATCATCATCCGTCCCAGGTTTCAGATGTGATAGGTCCACAAATGTGAGAATGTATGATCTGCAACGGCCATTCAGCTCGCAATCTTTCCGTTTGGAAAGGAAATCTGGTTTGCTTCGCTTCAACACAAATTTCACAAGGCTTGCCTACATCTTGCTCGGTGATATTGAGGCCATCCATCCACTAGGGGAAGTAGTTTCTTCATGTTGGTTATTCCCAAGTGTCCCAGTTCTATATGAAGATCTTCCTCTTCATTTTTATTTTCGATCGAACTTCTTGGGGTTTCTGAATTATGTTAACAGCAAATAAACTATTTTCCAGTTTTCAACCGACTATTACTTCCTCATCGTTTTTACTTATTATCACCTTATTTTATTTCAATAAAACTTCTCCGTTCTCAATAGAACTTCTCCTCCGTTAACTTACAATAAGTTTTTCGACAATTCGGGAATATAATAAACGTCATTCAGAATACATGTTTTCCCACTGACACTGCCAATTTCTGTTGATATCAAAGATTATGTTTTGATTGCAACTCCAGAAGTAGATATTTCTGTTTTTGAATCCTGGATGATCATTGATTAGATAAGATGTTGTAGCAGAATCTACTATGAACGTGTCCTTGGAGCTTTTAACATCACTAGATGCCAATAAAGCTATTCTGTCAGGTTCATTGGTTTTAACTGGTTTATCATTCTTGTTTCCTCGTGGTTGTTTTTCTTGCAGATCATGCATCGAAATTGTTGTTTTCTATTGGGACAAAACTTGGCAAAATGAGATTTTTCGTTACAAATATTTTTCGATGAACTTTTTCTATTTTTAGGGATGAAGTTGGATCTATTGTTGAATTCCTCAAGAGTTTTGAATGCAACGGGTTCTGATTCAGCTTGACATTTCATTTTGGCTTCTTCTGCTAATAATCGAGATATCAAGTTCAACAAAGTTGATTGACTTATTTACACACATATTGTTTTTTATACAGAGTGACCCATTTGAAAGCGGGCCACCTCTCTAAAACTGTTATTTATTATCCGATTCAGAAGTTTTTTTTTCAGTAGATAGAACATCAATAGTAATAGTTGAGTTCCATAAATTCGAAATAAAAATAAAAATTTCACGCCGTACTTCGAATTTTTTTCAAGGTCAAAAATCCAAAAAACATACTAGCGATTTTTTTCTTGATTTGACGACGCCACTGGATTTGTGATGCTTTCAAATGGGTGTGGCCAAAATTTCACGATAAAAATTTTTTTGTTAACAGAAATATATCATAAGTAAAACATTCATATCAATATCGAAATAATTCAAATAGTTGTCATATAAATCACAATTTTGTAGATAATATGGATCGAAATACTCCTTCAGAACATAACAACTCTATGTGAGATATGTTATGTCTCTTAGAACACTGTAGTTTATTGTCAAGGAATTGAAATGCACATCTTTACATCCAATAATATAATTACCAATATTAATAACATAAATGAACTATTACAAAAGAATGTATTGACATGACAGTGCCAACACATTAAATTTCGGACTGTTCAACCGAATCTTCATTTAATTCGATACATTTATCGTATAGTTTTCTAATGTTAACCATAACATTCGATAATTGATTTGGAGCCTGTCCTATTCTTTCACGCAGTTCATCTTTGCTCGTTGGGCGAGTTTTGTAAACTTTGTCTTACACGAAGCCCCATAAAAAAATCCAATGGAGTCAAGACCGGGGATCTGGGGGGAAACTCGATCAATGCACTATTTCGCCCTATCCACCGATTAGGAAAATTTTCTTCCAACCAATGGCTCACAATTGTGGATGGAACAGCCCTCTAATTTAAATAGAAGATGAGCCTCTTCTGCCAGTGGAAGTTCATCCATAGCGTTGGAAAATTCGTTTTTCAAAAAATTCAAAAAATTTTGACCATTCAAATGGCTTTAAAAAAAAGGGCCAATTATTTTGGTATGTAATATTCCACACCAAACATTTATTTTTTGTGAGTACTGTCTTCTGCAATTTATTATCCAATGTGGATTTTCTTCCGTCCAGTACCTTGTATTTTGTGAATTAACTGTTCCATTGGTTGTAAATGTTGCCTCGTCACTGAACAAAATTTTTTTCAGAAAATTCCTGTTATCTAGATATTCTCTATGAGCCCATAAACTATACTCCATCCTCTTTTCATTATGGCCTTCTCCTAAGGTGTGAAGAAACTTTGGTTTCCTAAGATTTCTCCTTATTGTTTCACGCGGTAAGTTAATGTCCAAACTTGCAATTCTCACACTTGTTTTCGGATTTTTATTAAAATAATTTCGAATTCGTTCAGAATTGTTTTGTCTCTGTCTTTGAACAATATCACTATTCTTCAGAATATGTTTACAAACAGCTCCATACTGATGGAAAATTTGGTTTATTCGGCCAACTGTAGCTCTGCTAATATTTCGACGCTCCGGATGCATGTTATTGAAAATTCTACATATTTCCCTTTCGGATCTGGCGTTGTTACCACGAAGCCTTACTATTTCAATTTTCTCCTGCAAAGTCAAATTATCAGCCATACTTCTTCATTAGTGCAGGTACTTGAGGAGTTATAAACTTCACTATTAACTCTGACAAATTTGTGTCTTTTCGTCTATTGTTCTGATGACTTGTCATCTCTATAGCAACTAAAGTTACAAAGCCTCCTAATTAAAATGATATTTTTGAAATGTGGTATCCCAAGCATGTTTGAATGAAACCAAGATTGATATTTGGAATAACTGTCAACCACCAAAGAGGAACTGCGTGAAAGAATAAGACAGGCTTGCACAGATATTACCCCAAACCAATGATCGAATGTTGATCGAATCTCATGGTTAGTTATCATTAGAAAATTGTAGAATAAATGTATCGAATTAAATCGGGATTTGGTTGAAAAGTACGAAAATTAATGTGTAGGCACTCTCATTTCAATCCATTCTTTTGTTGTAGTTCATTTATGATTCCAATATTGGTTATTATATTATTGAATATTGATTATTATTTGATGGAAAGATGTACATTTGATTTCTTTGGCAAAAAACTGCAGTGTTCTGACGGACATAACTATCTCCTATACTATGGAGTTACGTTTGGAAGAAACATAATTTGACGCCATTTTGAATAACTGCTGTTCACAAACTCAACTGCTAACGACCTGAAAGAGCATTTCGAACGATATTTTTAACAAGATTGTGATTTATATGACGACTATTCGAAATATTTTGATAAAGTGATATGAATTTTACTTATGCCATATTTCTGTTGAAAAAAATAATTTCATCGTGAAATTCTGGTCACACCCTTTTGAAAGCATCACAAATCCAGTGGCGTCGTGAAATTTAATGAAAAAAAATCGCAAGTGTGTTTTTTGGATTTTTGACCTTAAAAAAATTCGAAGTGGGCCGTGAAATAATTTATGAAAACTTATCAATGCGTTTTTATAATTAGATCAGGTTTTTATATTAGTCGGAATTATTTAAGAAATTAGAATGATACACAAATTCAATAACTCACGCATACATTGAAACCGAATTGGAAGATAAGTTAGCCGCTCAATTTAGTATTCAAATTATATTTATCAAGGGAAATATAACCCTCTGTATAGTTCACTCTATAACTCATTACTACTACTTGGTAGGGACAAACAAGTGGTTCCGTTAATGTCCCATGATATGTCAACTTGATTGATGATAATTTGAGAATCAATGAATAAATCATAAAATCTACCTTTCCGATTGGCCGCGCCATTGGATTTTTTACATTGATAGGTGGGCGAAGCCGCAAGCATGAACTAGTTCAGACTTAGGAAGTCGAGGAAAACATTTCCCCCCGTTCTGATGAAGAAAAGTATCTCTCAAGACAAGTATGTGGATGACATCAACGGCCACTATAGAAATATATTCCAGTCACAGCTTGTCGGCTTGTAAGATATCCAAAGGGAAGTAATAAGGTAAAAGGTAATATAATGTAGGACTCATTTAAATATGAGAAAATTTTACACAGAAACTTTAAAAAAAATCTTCCACCCCTAACTCATCTAAAAATGAGAATCTCTCAAGATTCAGTTATGGTCATGCCCGTTTTGGATATTTAGAACAAAATCTTGGTACAAAAGTAAATAAATGTTTATTTTAATGTTGTTGATGAAATCTTGAGTCGATAATAAATATAATTCTTGAAACACAGTTATCAGAAAACATACATTGAGAAACAATGCATCCAAGATCGCTATCAGCTGGTACTTCACGTTGGCTAAGGTAGAAGCCCTCTCACAAGAGCTATATAATACATCTCCAGGAGAAAACATAAGCAGTGCAGTCATCAGTGAGAGAAGTTGTCAACACAGAAGCAGAGATGAAATTAGCATTCTTCGTCATTTTTGCAGTTGTCTGCATTTTCAGCAACACCATCGCTCAGTTGGACGGAGAGGAAGAACCTAAATTGGGTGAGAAATTATTCAGTTGAAGGAATCATTATCGTATTACTTATTCTTGTAAAATTATATGGATTCAGGCAAATTTGTCACTGACATTTCTCATTTTCAATACAGTTTCAGTAATTTCCTCAGGTTCATAGTTTTTGAAATAAAATTTACTTAAGAAGTTAAACATTTTCAAAATAAAAAGGGGCGGAATGTCAAACATACTTGTTCTTTTTGCAAACATATCGTATTGATCTAGTTTGTAATGAATAGTAATGAATGTAATGCATAGTAGAGTGTTTATATTCAGAAGATTTTTATTCTGATAGTTATTCAGAATCACCACTCATTTGATTCATATTACTATTTACTGAATTTAAAGTTCAATACCAATCATTTCAACGACAATAACTAAAAATCATTTGAGAACGTTGAGTTCTGTCATCCAAAACAAAACATTTCGTATGCTATCTTGAGGGATCGATTCACCAAAATACTATATAAAAACTTTTGACCAAAAAATTAAACCGACGAAAAAATCAACTGAAAAGCAAAAAATTGAATGAACCTTCTTAGTCTTCATGATAATTGAGCTCACAAAATAATGTACCTAATGTAACTAATTTTGATTCGGCGCCAAACAATAGTATATTAAAGTATAAGTGGATAAAAAGGGCTTTAAAACACGCGCGATTTTTCGAGCACGACGGCGCAGCCGGAGTGCTCGAAATAGAGCAAGTGTTTCTAAGACCAGTTATCCACGAATACTTTACGCTATTTTTTTTTATTGGTGCACTTTGAAATCATATATACTGGTATTATTACTACAAAAAATAGAAATAAGAACTAATAATGCAAGAAGGTTGAATTCGTGATGTGACATCAGTATATCTTTCGTTGTCATGGAAATGAGAAAAACATTCATTTGCAATTTGTTACCAAAGATCAATATTTGTTGTCACCAGAGCTCAAAAATGAATTATTCTAATATCGATTTTTGAATAGTGGGGCAGAATCGCGGTTGATACCGCGAAAATCCAGTGATATATATAAAAAAGAATATGAAAAGTTCATCAAATGGATGGAGGAGCACATATAAATGAACGAATTGTGAGTAATATTTTATTTGACTGTCCTGTCAGATCAATAATCAAAAATTTGTCATTTAGACTTCACGTTTCTCGATTTGTTGATGTTGTCATGGTTACCTTTAAAAAACGCGCGTTTTTTAAAGTTCGATTTAAACACGCTGAGGCGTGCTTTAAATGGGTAAAAAGGGGCACCAATAAAAAAAACAATTATATTACTTTGGAGAAGTAATTAAAACGCCGCATCTCGCTTCCAGCATTTTACGCTTTACCTAATTCAATTGCTAGTTTGTTTGACGCCGACTCGAAATAAGTTACTCACATTGGTTTAGGAGTTCAATTATCATTAAGACTACGAAGGTTTATTTTATTTTTTGCTTTTCAGTTGATTTTTTTGTCGGTATAATTTTGTGTTGAAAAGTTTTATATTTCAATTTTTTGTGGCTGAAATCTACTAATTACTACCTACTTAACTTTTGATTACTTCCGAAATACTTACTTACCTAGCTTACTTCAACTATTTACTGTTAAATAATACTATTTTAACTATTTATGGTTATACAGTGCTAGTCAAAAGTCCCCTCCCCCCCTCGTATCTTTTGAACGGGTATACTTATAATAATGAAATTTGGAGGGTGGAAATAAACGGATGTAGGCTTCTCAACTGGTCATAACAGGTGACGCAATAGTCATAAATGACGTCACAAGGCCACTGTGACCAATAATTTTAAATGGGACCCTATGGCAAGTGACAGCTCGTTTGAAAGGTATTGAAAATACCTATTCAGTCATACCAATTTTGTTTGGGTTTCGGCTGATTTTGATTGATAAATTGAAGAAATACGAAAATTATAGTTTCGCATTTAATTAATAAAGATTTAAGAACTGTTGTCGTACTCGTCCCAGTGTGTCAGCGGAAATTGCCCTACATTCTTCAACAATTCGTTGTTTCAGAATGGCAATACTGTCAGGTGCTGTAGCGTAAACCTTAGATTTCAAGTACCCCCATAGAAAAAAATCTAATGGTGTAAGGTCCGGTGACCGAGCTGGCCATTCGATCGAACCTCGTCGTCCAATCCATCTACCACGATATTCTTCATCTAGGTAACGTCTTACTGCACCGTAATAGTGTGCAGGAGCACCATCTTGTTGAAACGTTATTTTCAAGTTGTCGAATTCATCTGGATTATCTTCTACAATTCCAAGAATTAACGCCTCAATATCATTTTGTAACATCTCCATATACAATTCACCGGTTAAGTTAGCATTGAGAAAAAGAGGCCCAACTATGTGGTTTCCCAAAATACCTGCCCAAACATTAACTTTTTCTGGAAATTGAGTATGTTTTTCACGAAAGATGTGAGGATTTGTGTCACTCCAATACCTCACATTTTGAGTGTTAACATTTCCATTGAGAAAGAAAGTACTTTCGTCACTAAAACAAATTGTCTGTATGTAGCCTGGTTGTTGGTTCATTTTATTGGACATAGTTTCACAGAATTCTAGTCTTCGGTCGGGGTCATCATCTGAAAGTTGGTGCACCATTTTTAATTTGTATGGATGAAATTTGTTTTAGCCAACACCCTATGTACTGTCCTTGACTGACTTCACAGATAGACGCAACTTGGGCTGTGGAAGAAGTAGGGTTTACTACCATTTCTCCAATTATGTCAATTTTTTGTCATCACTAATTGTTGGTCGACCAGATCGTTTGGCATCTTGAACACTACCTGATGCTTCAAACTTCCGAAGAAGCTCCCTCAAATAAACCCTCGATATAGGGCGATCGGGGTACCTCTCATTAAACAGTCGTTCCGCTGCATGGAAATTGTTTCTACATTCACCAATTATTAAGATAGCTGCTACTTTGTCGGCTACAGTACGTACCATTTTGCCTATGTAAACACTTAAACGTCTCGTTAAACAATAGCTTAGGTAAATTTTCAAGGTATAAACACTTTTGACAAGTAGAGAATTCAAAAACGTCAACCTTTTTGACAATTAACCAGAGGCGTACTTTAAAATCTTTATTAATTAATTAAATGCGAAACTATAATTTTGGTATTTCTTCAATTTATCAATCAAAATCAGCCGAAACCCAAACAAAATTGGTATGACTAAATAGGTATTTTCAATACCTTCCAAACGAGCTGTCACTTGCCATAGGGTCCCATTTAAAATTATTGGTCACAGTGGCCTTGTGACGTCATTTATGACTATTGCGTCACCTGTTATGACCAGTTGAGAAGCCTACATCCGTTTATTTCCACCCTCCAAATTTCATTATTATAAGTATACCCGTTCAAAAGATACGAGGGGGGAGGGGACTTTTGACTAGCACTGTATAATATAAATTATTTTTGAAAGTTCTGGTTAGTTGATTTCATCACTTCGTATATAATTCCATCCTTTCATAGAAAGTATTTATTGTGACGGATGCAGGAGGATCTGTCAATGTCAACCACATATGTGTGCCAATGTTCACAAGTGAAAAATCAATTATCCCCTATTTTACTACCCATAGGGGTCGATTATTCCATTCCAAATTGGAATATGATCACCTATAAAATATACCCTATCTAATAAAAAAAGCATCATCCAAATCGGAAAACCCACTACAAAGTTATTGTCTGATAGAATCGGTTAACGGACCAAAATACAGAGGGTGAACGATCAATATCCTCAATTTTGCTACCCTTAGGGATGGATTTTTTGTTCAAATTTAAATGGGACCAACTTCGAAGTACGCCCTATCCAATGAAAAAAGAATCATCGGAATCAAACTGCTCTGTGAAAAGTTATGCGTGATCATACATAAAAAAAGAATACACGCGTCGACTAGAGAACCTCATCCTTTCGTGGTTAAAAAATCGGTGAAAACTTCATAAAACTTAGATTTAGAAATTCCCATATATGAATTCTGAGTGAATTGAGTCCAACGATTCTAACGTAGGGTAGATTGAGAGCAGAAAAAATCCGTCTTATTGCCTTAATAGACATTCACATTTCAACCAATCCTGATAATTCCTAATAATAAGATTTCTGTTCCGGAATTCCCAAGATAACATTTTTTTTTTTCGAAAATCGATCAGAAATATCGACATATTTTATAACATTTTTGAATTTTCGAATTTTCAACCACTGCAATTTGTAATAAGAATGCATTATACACTCGTCATTCACGGGTGATGATTTCCATCCGCTCTTTAAACTAGTAATATCTCCACCAGAGTCAACCAATATCATGTCCGGTATATTCGGTCGGATTTGGTAAATTCAACTAAGTAACAATTCCTTTAAGCATTTTTGTTAATTGGTTTATTCCTACTAGCTCTACATCTTTTTCCGTTTTGATACTTGAAGAAAAATCAGTTTTCATTCATGTCTCCTGGTCTTAAAGCCACATACTTGCGGTAGGTAAACATTTCGGTAAACCTGCAGCAAAGTGAAATGTCACCGATTTTGACGAAATTTTCACAAATGCTTCAGAACACAATAATGAAAGTAGATCCATCGAAATTTTCCCGTGGAAACGGTTATTTTCGGAATTATGCCCCGGAAAGATTCAAAAAGGTATATTATTTTCAATCATAATTTCCACTCACTTGGGACGGCTTAATTTCTTCATTTTTTCAGCAACACACCGTATGGAACCCTCAATTTCTATTCGATACCTTCTTCAATGCAACTCGGGTTTAGAAATAGTTTGTTTTCAGAAAATTAAAAATCAATTGACATTTCACGTTATACATTTTATCTGTCAAAGAGAGAACTATAATCTTTGCATGTGTTTTCTACATTGTTGCCAATTATTCAATCCTTGATAGACCTTTATGTATCCGGTAAGAGCACTCCTGCTCTCCGAAAATAGCTGAAAGACTAAAATCACTCACAATGCCTACTTCTTTTTACAATGTAAAAACATCCCCGATTTTGGCGATACGCGAAATGTCCCCAAACTTCATTTTTACCATTACTTATAACACATTTGCGGATCCTATTGAAACCCTAATTCAGTGTACTTGCATCTCGCGACTGTGACTAATTTGCCCAAATAATTATTGGTAAAAAACGAGAAAAATCACCGCTACCGAAGTGCCCGCGAGCGAAGCGAAGCGTGTTTTTGAAAAAGTTGATTGGCTGGCCATCAACTTGGATAGCAACATTAGCAAAGATAGGTCAGGTTGTGTTCCCTTCTTTTACGTAAGACATTGACTAGACTTTAAGAGCGAACCGAGACACGCCGAAGGCCGTAAGATCAGATTCATAGAGCGGACCGAGACACGCTGAACTTATAACGCATTTGTTGAAATATCTGCTCCTATTGAAACCTAATTCTGTATACTTGCAAATCGCGACTGAGGGTCACTATTGTGCCCAAATAATGATTCGTAAAAAATGAGATGAGTCACCGAAGCGAAGCGTGGTTTGAAAAAGTTGATTGGCTGGCCATCAACTTGGATAGCAAGGTTAGCCAAGTTAGAATAGGTTGGTTCCCTTCTTTCACGAAAGGTATTCGGCTATATTTTATGTGAAATTGTAGCGAAAATTAGTGATTTGGTATTCGTAGTTGTTGGTAGTAAATAAAGGAGGCATTGTGAGTGATATTTGTGCGAGAATACGGAGCTTGAAAAATACGTGTTCTGGGTCAAAAAAGGTAGAGCTAACTCGGAAAGGAAAGAGAGCGTCGCGTTCTTTCGTATTCGTGTTCAGGGGGCAAAATACGTGAGAAAAGTCTTTCAGCTATTTTCGGAGAGAAGGAGTGTTTTTACCGGATATTTACCCAAAATATTTTCGGAATTATGGCCCCAGAAAGGTTCAAAAAAAGCAATTTTCAACTTGCCAATGCGAACATATGTTCCTATGTCTTAATGTTATTGATTCATATTTTCACCAGAAAGTCCAATTAACTGATTGATTTAATGCAGGATAGGATAGTCTACAGTCGGTTGACTATCCTGGTATCACAGTCAACAGGGTTGTTTGAAGCTCTGTTCGCATTAACCTGATTTTGACTGATCATGAAAAAAAAAAATAGAAACGAGACCTAGAATCTTTATACTGAAATAAAATGATCCAAGAACAGTCTCAGTTAAGATCATTTCGAATTATTTTGAATTAAAAGTTCGATTTTGGAAAAGTGTCACCAATGCAAACTCAGGGGAAAATGCCACGATGATGATTCTAATTATACATGGTCCATTGTGTATGTGAAATAAACATTCAGTTAGAAACAGTTCACTCACTTATATTGCAATTCAACTGACTTTTAAGGCTTATATTGACATATTCACGCCACTTTCTGCAATTTTTTCAAGTATATTGATTTTCTTTCTAATATGAGGATAATTTTAAATGTTTAGAATTGAGACTACGTAGATCTAATAGACGCCCATATTTGCCCAGGCCAACTCCCAGGCCTAACTTCAACAGGGGTAAAAGGGAAGTCGGTTCAGACATCTACTTAGAAGATGACATTCCGGAGTTGAGGATTCGTAGATCGAATGGTCGTCCATATTTGCCGAGACCAACTTCCAGGCCCAACTTCAACATAGGAAAAAGGAATGAATGTACAGCCAACTATCAATGTAATTGGATTTGCAAATCTCGTCACCCTTCCTACAATTATAATGTCTGTATCAACGGGGAATGTGACTGTTCATGAATTATATGAATCGAGTTCATGAACAACATGACTCCACTGTATTATACCAGAAATACAAATAAAATTTATTTAATTAATTTTGCACTGAGTACTTCCTAAGCCTATTTAGTTGATGTACTGAAAGACTGTTTTTCTGTGACGGGAAAAAAGTTTGACATTTTGTCTCTGTTGACAGGTAACAAAATATCACTTTTGATGAAATAACTTTTTTCCCGGATATATATACACATAAGTAAAAGTAGATATTTAATTTTGGAATTTTTTATTATACAAAAGTTACATTTCCTTTATAATAATAATAATAATCGTCTTTATTGTTTTTCAGTACTGGGCACATACAATTTTGGTTCAATAAACAATTTAATTTCTGAAATTACAAAAGGCGAAGTTCATCTTATGTAACACAAGTGCTAATAAGTTGTTCTTCCACTCAACCTCAAAAGTATTCTACCTATTCTAAGACAAAAAAAAACAGATAAGAGTTGAGGGAAAAATTAGGGGATACCAATTATTTAAATGATGCTGGGAAAGACGTACATTGCTGAAACTTATTTTGGTTGATATGAGTAGAAATTTATATGGTAATTTATAATAAAAGTTGGTTTTCTTACAGAATGAGTTTGAATTTTTTTCGTAAAATCGAAAGTTTTGAATTTTTAATTTCTTTTGGTAACAGGTTAATCACTTGGCATATATTATAACTAAATGATCGCTTGAAAAATTCTGTTTTAAAACTAGGTGGGGTAAGAGTACCTTTAAATCTGATATTCAGATTATGAATATCGGTACGAAAAGTGATTTTCCTGTACAGGTAGGGCGGTGTTTTAGTTGATATAATTTTTTGATATAAATTAGCAGCATTTAATTTTCGTCGGTTTTCCATTGTAAGCCAACCCGTTTCACGCAACTTATGGGATATTCTTTGATATCTTCTGATACCGTGAATGAGCCGAAGACACGAATTCTGCACTTTCTGTATTCTCTGAGCATACTGTTTAGTTAAACATGGGCCATATAAGGTATCCGAATAATTGAAACGTGATAAAACTAGTGCATCACAGAGAGTGGTTTTCGTCTGTTTTGAGAGTACGTGTCTGTTTCCATATATAAGTTTTAAAGAAGAATATGCAAGTTGTATTTGTTTGTTTATATGTTTGTCGAACCGCAAGTCGGAATCGATTAAAATTCCAAGACTTTTGGATTCATTTGTGGGTTGTAGTGAAACATTATCAATCATAATTGTGAGAGATTCGCTTGCTTTCTGGCGATTAACTTTTGATCCAAATATAATGATATTCGATTTAGTGGCATTTAATGATAGACAGTGGTCTCTTGCTGACTCAACGAACGACTCGAGATCATTCATAAGTGTGCATGCATTTTGTATACATTGAGGGGAAAAACTGTAATAGAGTTGAGTGTCATCGGCATAAAGGTGAATTTTACAATGTTCTAGACAGCGTAACATATTTGATGAATAAATTGTGAACAACAATGGACCCAATATAGAACCCTGTGGCATTCCTGACTTAAGTTTCAAATAGTTCGAGTAGATTCCATCCTGGCATACTTTTTGTTCCCTGTTTTTGATATAACATTCAAGAAGTCTAAGTGCGCTCCCCGATAGTGCCACATAATGTAATATCGCTAAAAGTAGATCGTAGTTTAGAGTGTCAAAGGCTCGACTGAAATCAAGAAGTACAAGTACCGAACAGAGGCCCCCATCTGTAGCCCCAATAATGTCATCCACGATGTGCAGCAGAGCAGTGGCGCAACTATGACCTTTGCGGAACCCAGACTGTGTTTCCGGTAGTAAAGAGAACTTAGAGAGATGAGTTCTTAGCTGTTCTTCAACTGCTCGTTCAAAGATTTTTGATAATGTTGGTAGGACACTAATTGCACGTAAATCTTTATATTCAGTTGGGTTAGATTTTTTGGGTAATACTCTCACCACTGCTCTCCCCCACATCGCTGGAAATACGTTATTGGTTAAACAAATATTTACTATATGGGTGATATATTGTACGATATGGGACAACACATTTTAATCAGTTTAATGTTTATATCATCACAACCTTTAGCATTCGATTTTATGTTACATATAATTTTATATGTGAATAAATCATTTATTTCCTGGAAAGCAAATTCAGGTTCCACTAGATGGTTTTCCTTATAAAAAGTTATTAAATCTTGAGGTGGCTGCATGTAAGGTATAGAGTTAATGAAAAAATTATTTAATTCATTTGGGTTACTTAGATTATCTGGAATTTCAATGCGTTTTTCGGGTAAAATACCATTTCCTTATTATTTTTTGAGTTCCCTAGCCGATAACTATAATATGCCTTTTTTCCCTCTGAATCGCCTTATTTATATAGTTACTAATGTCTTTATAATATTGCAGCCGCCCCTCGGTTCTATTTCTTTTCAAAGCTCTCAGTGCTTTATCCCTAGTGGACATCATTTGCTTTATGTTAAATGTTAGCCAGGGTGCATCGGGTTTGGTGACTCTGGAAGTAGTGTAGAGAGCATATCGATCAAATAAATTTTGAAGAATATTTAACAGAAAAGAAATTTTTTCATCGATGCTATCTTGATCGTAAATTTGGAAAAATGGCATATTATATAGGTCTCTTTGAAAAAGTTCTTCATTAAAATTTTTAAAATTTCTGTAGGTACACATTTTTGTAGTCCATTTGTCCTCATCAACTTTCAATTTGCAATAAACTATGAAGTGATCAGAGATACCGTTATTATCAATGACACCCCCCTCCACTACAGAGTTCTCGTTAACTATAATTAAATCCAATAGTGTTTGGCTGTTTTTACCTATTCTCGTAGGCTTGTCAATAATTTGCGTCAAATGAAAAATATTCATAACTGATAGAAGATTATCTACATGAGAATTTCCGAAATCCAGGACATTAATGTTGAAATCACCAGTGCAAACAATTTGATCTACAGTAGAATGAAAATAACTCAAGGTATCTCCAAATTCCTCTATAAACAATTTTTCATCCTGTAAAGGTGCCCTGTATATAACACCCACTGCAAAAGTTGTTTTTTGAATAGAAAATATCACCCATAATTGTTCGCAGAAAAGGTTAGGCTGACAGATGGCTTCACTTTTCAATTTATTTGAAACATATATACAGACCCCACCGCCCCGACTCTGTCTGTCCTTCCTAAATAACTTGTATCCAGTAATATTTATCAGATGATCCTGTATTTCTGCTTTCAGCCAGGACTCACAAACTGTGAAAATATCAAATTTCTCCCGTGCTATAATATTTTTAACCTCTAATATCGATGGTATCAGAGATCTGACATTCAACCCGCCTATTTTCAAATAATTTATATCAAATTATTTCAATTTCCTATACTTAGACAAAAACGATTTTATTTCAGCAATGTACGTTTTTCAAGCAAAAAATAAATTTAAAAATGAATATAGTAACAAAAAGTAAAAAACAAAAAAAAAACAGAAAAGGAACGATCCTAATCTCGCTCCTCACTAAGAGTTAACAAAAACAATAAATGGGCAAGAACAATTCGTGGGCAAGAATCAGGTGCACCCATGCTGTCGACGAATATTTCAATTTAAATTTATAAAGTTGAAACTTGGAATTATAATAGTTGAATTAGCTTTGAAGTAAAAAGTAAATGATTCATATTCGAGATATATTGTAATTATCAAAAATTTAAGTATTCTTTGAGGAAGAAGGAAGAAAAATATGAGAGAAAAATATGTGAGCGAGGAAAGATAAATATTCAGTTAAAAAGTCTATCAAGATCAACTGAGGAGTTGGTTTTGAATACGTTTGCTCCTTCGTTGATTTTACTGAAAATAGTACCATGGTTGGTCCATACTTTCCCATCTTTTCCAAGTCTTCTAATGACGGCCATGAGAATTTGACGCTGCTGATTTGTTAGATCCTCCCTGATAAGAATTCCAGTGTTTTTTTGAGATTTCTTATTTTGGTAAACCTCATTTTTGTAGTGGTTCGTAGTGAATCTCACAAAAATAGGTTTGTGTTGATTCACATTTCTTGATTTCATCCTATGGCAATTCTCAATGTTTACATGATCAATATGTAGTTCCATTTTGTTTTTAAATATATCAAGTAGTTTGGATCTACAGTTTTCATTGTGTTCCTCTGAGACACCATATACTATGATGTTTCGACTTTTATGGTACTTATCACATTTTTCTTGTTTTTCTATAAGTGTGTATATTTGTGCCTCTTGATTTTCCAGTTTCTTCAACATACTCTCATTAATTTCCTTCAGCGATTGAATTTCTTTTCCATATTTTTCTTCAAGTGTCTCCGTTATAGTGGTAGTTAACTGATTAATAAATTCTTCGGAAGAACAAAGTTTCAGAACTAAGTTTCTGACTAATGTCTGCAGATCTTCCTCGCCCCGCTTGTTGGCTCGTGTACCCATTTCAAATTTGGTTTTATTTGGTTTTATAATTCGAATCAAATACCAGTTTAGCGATATAATATGGAATGATTCTTTGTACTATTTCTACTCACTAACAAAGCTTGTGAAATGTTAATTGATAGATTTTCAACACTTATTAACTTTCGCAGACAGCACAGTGAAACACGTCTATCCCGTTCCAGACATTCAGGTAGAATCATACAGTTTTTCATACATCAAAAGTACGATTATTAAATGTGCATTGGATGAATGACATATTCCTTGAACTATTCGGTACAATAGTCAAATTTTCTTGTGTTGAAATAAAAAAAAATTCTGCCATGGACACAACTGCCGTTGATGTACCTGGTCGCAAATCGAGTGCTTTTTCAGCACTGCCACACGTTCTGAACACTTTATTAGCTATTTCTGTCCTGTGTGCTACCGATTCATCAACATACCCTTCAGCGACCGTTGATGACTTCCAACCGCCATGTTTCTTTAGTGTCATCAAGTCTCCCCCAGATTCAACTAAAAGTGTAGCAGACGATCTTCGAAATGAATGACCTGTATATGAGTTAGCATTTTCAAGTTGAAGAAAATTTGCTACTGTTTCAGGTACCTTATAAAACTGATTTTTACCCACAACCTGATACATTTTCCATTGCGATATGCATAAAACAGGCGGCGATCCTTTGCTGCTGCTGGACGAAGGGCTATGTACATTCGGTAAAATTTAATATATTCTTCAGTAACTACAAATCTCCTGTTTACATCATTCTCTGTTTGCTTATGTTTCACAATTAATAACGTTCCCGAATCTTCAATGTCATCTAATGTTACCTGGCTGATTTCACAAATTCGACAAGCTCCTGCAATCCCAAATACAACAACAACCTTGGCCATTAAATAAACTTCATCGGGAGCATTATTTGAAAAATCACTAATTTGTGTACTCGTAAAAATCTCAGCTTTCTTGGGCGTGTAACCTTTTCCATTTTGTTTCAGAAATATAATTAGTTTGAAATGTTTTGAAATGTCTACATTATTATTGGATTGTAACAACTTTTAATCATTGAATAATTCGACCACACTATTGATGGCTTTTGTTGTTGTGCCAGTTACGAAAAATAAGCCAATAACACCGTCTCCGAGATAGAACTGCATGTCTTTTTCATCTTTCATACTATAAATCTTAAATACGCGGTTTCGTAAATTTTCCGCGATTTAGCTGGCAATAATTTTTGTAACGCTACTTTCGCTACATCTACTAACTCCGCTGGAGTCAGAGAAAACTCGGAATCAGACATTTTTTAACTTTATATTATTCAAAATATCTACTAAACAACCACTAAGTTCGCAATTTTTAAATCAAATCACAGAATTAAATCGACAGACATTTGATTACTTTAAAGGTTTCCTTAGCAACGCAGGTCTAATTGTAGTACAACAGCCTACCAGTTTAAAAATTCAAATTTCACGTCGATAATTTTCTGACTTCAATATATTGTAATGATAAGTTTTTTCAATATTAAATCGTCGTTTTTCCCTTCACAGAAAAAATAGTGTGTATAATAAATAACTATTTATTCCTTCATTTTGCTCATTAAGGAGACTTTAATTACGGGAAACCGTTCATGATATCCAATTGATCCAATCAGCAGTTTGATGAAAGGGGTTTCTATAAAAGGTGGTCCAGTAATTCGTTGGGAAATATTTCACAAATACCGAAAAAAAATCTAGAATTGTTACTACAGTTTTCTTGTAAACTCAGAGGGCATTTAGAGAAACCCTTTTTCATAATTTCGAGTTTTAGAAGCAAATTTTTGTGGAAGTAATCACGTGTTTCTCTGCATTTAATGGGTTTTATCTCCCTGATGTCAACAATTTTGAAATGATCATCATATATTCATGTATGTAATATTCTAGCAAATGATTCATTTATAGTAGAAGGATGATTTCTGGCAACTGGATGATTTCTGGTAATTCAGTGGTCGGGAGATTGATTGTGATTATTTTCATTTCAATTTTACTTCACCAAAAGAAATGTTGAAAAACTATGGCATCAAATTAGGTGTTCCACGACATGATGATGAAAATTCTAGTCATACATAAAATTTTTCAATGCTTACCTTACGAAGAGATATGAAAATAATTCCTCAGTGAATAATAATAGGCATCAATAAATGCATTTTTTTCAAGATTCAGTAAAATAGTAGAATCTGAAAAAAATCAAGTAGAGATTTTCCAACGGGATGTTTTTTGTTATGGTACTATGAAAATATTACAAGAAGTCTGAATGTGTTTTAGGGAGGTATCGGAACATTGTTTGCCATATTTTGGGTTTTTTCTCCCCCACGATAAAATTTACCAAAGAAATAGAGGAGAATCATCAAATATATTCCTTGGATGTATAAACTAGAAAATATCAAGATTATTTCGAAACTACTGTTTTCAGGAAAAAGACACAAATAAAAGGGTATCAAAAAAAAAGTTGGCTGTCACGGGACGTCCGGCAGATGTCAAACTTCTCTCAAATTTCTAATTAATACAAACCAAAAGCCAATAAAAAATATGGAGTAATTTTATTAGTTTTAATTTTTGAACAAATAGAAGCCTCACACACACATTCACAGAAAGGACTTAAAACACGTGGATATATTTATATATATATATATATATATATATAGTGACCGGCAGAAAGTACGCATCATATGGGAAATTCTTTTATTAAATTTTTTTGACAAATATCGATACGTACAATCGCTTCTGCATCAAAAGAAACCCCAGAAGACGTTGTACAGTGCCGTTCGTGTTTGGCGGGAAATTTAAAAAAATTAAAAAAGATGTCTCAAAACACACTTATTCGAAAAAATATCGAAAAATGTTATTCGGAAAAGTTGTTCAGAATGACATTTATAGCTAGGTACATGTTTTGAAAAAAATCTTAGCTAAAAAAATAAAAATAATTTTTTGTCATGAAAAAAATCAATTTGAAAAAAATTATTTTTGACAAAAAAACTCACTAGTGAATCCAACAGTAATATTTCGAATAATATTTTGTGAAGATTTGCAAGATAAATTTTAAATCTGTGAATTTTCCATGTGCTTCATGAGAGGTCACTGAAATATCTCCAGGACATTATAATCCCGATACTGTTTATTAATAATGAATGCCCTTGTATCTACACAATTTTAATTTAAAAAAATTATTCGAACAAAAAATAAATTGATTTTTGGCAAATTGTTGGAATCATACATACCTACAATATTATCACGTGCATCGCAGATTTCAACATGATCGAAGGGGTCATGAAACAATTGAGTAATAATGCTAATAAGAGTTTTCAAACGATTTAGTAGTATTATTATTTATCCAGGTATTTTTATCGTCTTTCTTGTATAGTTTTTTTCTTTGTAGAAGTGATTTTACATTTTGTTGTGCTTTAACCAAAATTAGAAATGCCCCAAGAAAAGGTAAGTTTGCAAGAAAAAATTGAGCTCGTCTTAATATGTGGCGAGAATGTTCATAGTTCTAGAGAAGCAGCAGATATATTCAATGCTAGATATTCAAATAAGAATATCCATGGATCTAATGTGTTGCGTATTTTAAACCAATTTAAAGCTACCGGTAGTGTAGAAAATCGTTACAAAATTCCACATGGTGAGCCCGTCACTAATGAAGAAGGTACCTTTGATGTTTTGTTATCGGTCACAGAAAATCCACAGATGGCACTATCGGAGAGGCAGGAACAAACTGGTATATCTGAAAAATCCATAAGAATAATTTTGAAGAATAATAAATTTCGTGCATACAAACCAAAATTCATTCACACCTTACTCGATAGAGATTTCATTTTGGTTCCAAGTCATGATTGAAGAATGCCAAAATTTCCCTACAAAATTTTATATACTGATGAGGCGACTTTTACATCAAACGGTACTGTCAGTTGCCAGAACTGTAGATGGTGGGCTGATGAGAACCCAAATTGGACGATACAGGCAAAAAGTCAATTTTTCTTCAAAAGTAATGTTTGGTGCTGCATATTAGTTACGCAGATCGTTGGGCCTTACTTTTTTAGGGGCAACTTTAATTCACGAAATTATTTAGAGTTTTTAAATAACGGTTTTTTTTATTTCTTACATGGATTACCGCTGGAAAGAATAAATGATATTTTTTTCCAACAAGTCGGAGCGTCAATACATAGTACCCTTGAAGTCAGAGCGTGGCTTAACGAACACTATCCTCATAAGTGGATAGGACGATATTCAGAAAACCCGTGGCCTGCAAGATCCCCAGATTTGACGCCCTTGGATTTCTTTTTATGGGGGGTACCTTAAAAGTAAGGTTTATAAACATCGGTCATTTCATAATATCGACCATTTAGAAGAAGTAATACGACAATGTATTAATAACATTACACCACAAATGCTGCGAAATGTGTCCAGAGAAATGAAATCCCGAACAACTACATGTATTGAACGTCAGGGTAGGCATGTCGAGTAATGGACAATTACAAAGTTTCGAGTATGTATGAAATTGTTTGGTTTATAATTACTTCAGTATCTAATTTTGTTGTTTCTAATTGAATTGTTTGCAAATAAAAAGATACAAATTTGTTAGTTCTTGTTATGTCAAAAATTAAATCAATTTTTTGTTCTAATAAAAAATTCAAATCAAAATTGTGGAGATACATGGTCCTTTATTAATAATAAATAGTATCGGGATTATAATGTCCTGGAGATATTTCAGAGGCCTCTTATGAAGCAGCTGAACACATGACAAATTAACAAATTTCAAATTTTCTCCGAATAAAATAGAAATAGCTTGCGACTCTTAACAAAATATTATTTAAATAAAAAACAGGGTTCTGAGAATCTCAGATGTAAGTTTCCACAGAAAACATCTTAAAATCCTCTTAAATCTCTTTTTACACAATTCTTACCCTCCAAGTTTAATAAAAAGTATATTGATCAACACATCACCTATCATAGAACCACAGCATAGTCATATAAATCTTAATATATCGAATAATAATACAATACTATCCCCTGTATTTTCACCTCCTTACCAGAGATATTTCACCCAGACTTGCTAGACTTTTCAAAGCCATAGAGAATACCAAAATAGCTAACAAAACAGTTCTCACTATTAAGTCTATATATTCCAAAATGAAAGACAAAGTTCCAATTCTAGGCAGTAGTCATGTTATATATAGTATACCTTGCGGAAATTGCAACAAAGTTTATATTGGAAAAATCGAATTAAACGGTTTTCTTCACATAAAAGATTCAATATAAATTGAACCAGAAAATGGTAGATCTCAGGTGAAAAACAACTACTTTCTGCAAATACCAGAGAACGTTGAATGATATTCACCTGAAAATCCATGCATACCTCCATATCATATCAATGGACATTGAATTGATGGTTTGTTTACGTTGTGACTCGCTTCAGCCAGAGCTCTTTGGATCTTTGGCTGGTTGACTACTCCGTACTGATGAGGGCCAAGAAGCCTGAAACCGGTATGCGGATTTTTAGGTGAACACGACATAAATGAAACATTATCGAGCTTATCAGAAAGAAACATTTGCATTCAATGTCCATTGATATGATATGGAGGTATGCATGGATTTCAGGTGAATATCATTCAACGTTCTGCGTAGTATTCCAGGAAATATTTTTTCCTGAATCTACCATTCTGTTCAATTAATTGAATCTTGTATGAAAAACCGTTAATCGATCTTCTATTTATTCCACTTCACATGGCGTTTATCTTTCACTATATGCTAGACGGGCTTGCCACTCCTACTGAGAAGGAATCTTTTATTTAGAAACCTATCGAGGTGGGAGATTTTCGGAGTGTTTCTTTCTGTCACTAGGTACCAACAGTTAAAGTTTATCTTTTCCGGCGTACCTATAGGTGTTATAGGCTCGATGATGGTTTGTTTACGTTGTGTCTCGCTTCAGCTAGAGCTCTTTGGACCTTTGGCTGGTTGAGGGCCAAGAAGCCTGAAACCGGTATGCGGATTGTTAGGTGAACACGACATAAATGAAACATAATCGAGCTTATCAGAAAGAAACATTTGCATTCAATGTCCATTGATATGATATGGAGGTATGCATGGATTTTCAGGTGAATATCATTTAACGTTCTGCGTGGTATTTGCCAGGAAAGTAGTTGTTTTTCACCTGAGATCTACCATTTTCTGGTTCAATTTATATTGAATCTTTTATGTGAAGAAAACCGTTTAATTCGATTTTTCTATTTATTCCACTTCACATCTTCCATCTTCCATTCCACTTTATCTTTCAAAGTTTATATTGGTCAAACTGCAAGATTATTGAAACAGAGATTAACATCCCACAAAAGGGATTGCAGGCACCATCCAAAAAGATGTGCTCTGGCAGATCATGTTAACAAATTTGACCATCATATGAACTATGATGATGTAAAAATACTCACTAAAGAACCTCACACTGCTAAGAGAACTTTTCTAGAAATGGCTTTCATATCACAGGAAAAAAATCATATGAACAAAAAAACTGATGTCAATCACCTAAGCGGAATTTATTCCTTCTTACTGGCAATGGGCAATACAGAATTTTCCTTCAGTTGGTACTAACAATAAAAGTTACTATAATACTCTGGCCAATCATGGCAAACCATTTCATATCAGTTGGTACTACCCTCAGTTGGTACCACTGGCTGTCAAAGTATATGACAAGTTGAACAAATGTTCCCACACTTTATAACCTATTGTACTTTTTCAAGACACACATGTTCCTGTAACTTATATTTTAATAAGTAACGTTTGCAACAGATTTTAATGTGTTAGAAGTAGTTGACAATTTATAATGTGTTTCCAACTTCAAATTCAGAACTTATATTTCACCGTACGTTACATGAAGAACATTCACAAACAACATATAAACTTCTTGATCCTCCATCATACGTACTCAGAGTATTTTTCTATGCAAATTCCCAATTGTAATATGAAAACGTTAGATTTCAACACTGAATGATTTCACCTACCGTTGACGAGCTTCTTCTTGGTCGATAGTCAACTTGATAACACAATCAATGTCATTTATTAGGTATATAGAAATCTTTATTATTCAGATAACAAAGTTGTTGCAAAAAAATTTTTTTTCAATTCCCAATGTTCTGCATTGTAATATAGTTTGCAAATTATTATACTGCCACTAATTGGTAAAATTGATAATTAAAAAACAGGTATAATCAATGAAATTTTTTTAAATCTCTATTAAGAATGTTATTAACTATTGTATAAAGAATTGAAAAAAAAATATTATTTCGATTTTTTTTTTTTAATATATTTTTCATGGGTCAAAAGTACCCAAATATGAGATTTTTTGAACCTTTAAAAATTCATATCTCTAAAAATACTAACTTTATCGTGAAAAGTCATGGGACCTTTTTTATTTGTATTTCAATAGAGAATATAAAAAAAAATCTCCGGTTGAAAAATAACAATTCCTTGCAATTGTTCAAACAATTTCGGTTCAAACAATATGGCACGGGGTTGCCCCATGGCAACATGCATTTGTATCATCAGTAGGGCAATTTGAAGAGGATTGCATAAAAAAATTGAGGTGGAATAGTTTTCGGTACTCATGCGCCGATTCCTCCTAGTCTACATCTTCCGATCAGAAAAAAAGGTTGCAAAATCAGACTGAATATCATTTGAAAGTCATCTTTACTCTACTGAAGTTCTGAAACTTTGTAATTATTATTAAATTTTGGGAAAATCCTGTCTATCTCTACTGGCCTACATGCAGATACACTTCATCTAAGATGAACTGGAGTCTTAGAATCGCTATCGGCACGGTATTTCACGCTGGCTAAGGAAACCGAAAATCCCCTGGTAGAAGCACTCTCACAAGAGCTATATAATACTTCGGTCTCGAAGAGAAAACATAAGCAGTGCAGTTATCAGTGTGCGAAGTTGTCAATAAAGAGAGATGAAATTGGCATTTATCGTTATATTTGCAGTAGCCTGCATTTTTAGCAATATAAACGCTCAGGTGGATGGAGAAGAAGAACATAAATTAGGTGAGAAAATATCCAGTGAAATGAATAATTTCTGCTGCAATGTCTTGAAGAAGCATACAAAATTAAAAGTTTCATGGGAATCCGAGCAAGTTGAATGTTATAATTTTTAATTGTCAGTTAACGTGTTAAATTTCAGAACCTTCTTCAAATTCATCGTTTTTGAAAAATATTTCCCCAGAAAAATTGACATTGATCTAAGATAGGTAACCAGAAATTATCAACATAATGATTAATTTTATTTTGTTCTTATTTTGAATACATTTTTCAATGTCTTATTATTATACAGCAAGATCAATACAGATAAATTAAAAGAAAATCAGTTGCTGTTTGTACTAATTTTTGAATGAACTGATTTAATATCTAATCTCAGAATAATTTTCTTTTCAGAATTGAGACAACGTAGATCAAATGGACGCCCATATTTACCCAGGCCAACTTCCAGGCCCAACTTCAACAGGGGTAAAAGGGAAGTTAGTTCAGAAATTGACTTAGAAGATGACATTTCAGAGTTGAGGGTTAGAAGATCGAATGGACGCCCATATTTACCCAGACCAACTTCCAGGCCCAACTTCAACAGGGGTAAAAGGGAAGTTAGTTCAGAAATTGACTTAGAAGATGACATTTCAGAGTTGAGGGTTGAAGATCGAATGGACGCCCATATTTGCCCAGGCCAACTTCCAGGCCCAACTTCAACAGGGGAAAAAGGGAAGTTAGTTCAGAAATTGACTTAGAAGATGACATTTCAGAGTTGAGGGTTCGAAGATCGAATGGACGCCCATATTTACCCAGGCCAACTTCCAGGCCCAACTTCAACAGGGGAAAAAGGGAAGTTAGTTCAGAAATTGACTTAGAAGATGACTGTTCATAAATTATATAAATCTAGTTCATGGATAACATGACACTATTGTATTATACTTGAAATAGAAATAAAATTAATTTAACCAATTTTACGATATTAGTTTATGGGGACTTTCAATGCGAGGATATCCCAATGATTCAATCAGCAGTTCAGAAAAAGGAACTTGTATGTATAACAAATCATCCAGCTGTTTCTTATCAAGAACTATTTCATTTTGAAATTCATAAAGACCATATAACCTAGAATTGTTGCTACAATTTTCCTGTAAGTTTTTTTCATAATTTCCACTTTAGTAATTTGAGACGCAACGAGGTAGAAATCTTACAAAACCATATTTCTATCTCCCCTGACATATTTTTTTTCTAAATTATGAATATATATATATATATATATATATATATATATATATATATATATATATATATATATATATATATATTATATATATATATATATATATATATATATATATATATACAGTGTCACAAATAAAGTCCGCAACATATGGAAGTTTTTTTATTAATAGATATAATGAAAATTTGACTTCGCAGTTAGTTTGTGCTTGGAAAATGAGTAACAAACAGCCTCTTTCCTTTTGTCATGTGCTTCTCTAAACCTGTCAAATTTGTCATTTTTTTCAAAAATCCCCAAAAAATCAGTTTTTTTTTTAATTTCGAAAAATGCCAAAAATAATTGTTTGTAGTGAAATAAATTCCATGACCCAACTGGAAAAACTACTTTTAAGAGAAAAATCAATTCTAAATTCATTGTATGTTGCGTATAGAATCGGAAGGAGCCTGTTTCAATTATTTTTATTATTGCATTATTTTTCATTCCCTATTTACATATTACATTCTAAGCTCTTGGGAATGATTTGTTGAAAATATAAACAGGATGTTCATAAAATCAGATGTGGAATCATCTGCGACTGAAAGATAAACTTTAGTCACTATCTTCCATCGTCAAGATAACCTCTTGTGGGGTAATCATGAATACCCCACAAGAGGTTGCTCGGTTTCCAATTTCATACCTTTGCTCCAAATTTGGACTCTCTACTGTCACTTCGACTTTTTTACAATTTTTTTTATTTTTCGAATCTTTTGCTCTACCGATTCGAACGAAACATGATTGAAATTTCATAATTTTGATGAATACGAGACTTCAATGTCATATATTGCCCAGAAAATACCCACATATTGGCCTGTTACCAGAAAAAAAAATTCACCTCTAGATATTCGTCTTTCTTGTTGCAAAGTTCATCTAGTTTTTTCATTTCATTGTGAAACTGATTCGGATTTTCAATGTATTTCTCTTCATTCTTATTAAACTCGTATTTATTTTTTAACAGATTTGTATCCCGTTAGCTGCAGATGAGTTCGAAATATTTTGATGTAGTTTACACCCAACAGTGTGACTGTTGGATGTAAACTGTTAGATGTAATTTTCGAGCAGATAATAATTTTTCGCGACGTTTTTTGAAGTAATTTCATAAATCTCATATTCTTTATTTTCACCATTAGATGTGTGAAAAACATTAAACCAAAATAACTATAACCAAATTCACAACAAAACATCGTAACATTCATTGATTTATCTCAATAATCTTATAATGAATCCGAATTCATCTTTCAATTTGCCGTCGTTCTCGTTCTATACAAATTATAGTCCTTTCATTCACAGACTTTGTGGCATTTTTAATAAATAGGGGATTTATGTTAGCACAACACTCCCGAATGGTATTCTCTAAATGTTCTTTGTTCGCAAATGGTCTGTGCTTATACACTTTTTGTTTCAGATAACCCCATAGAGAAACGTCCATTGGAGATAAGTCCGGTGATCTTGGTGGCCAATAATCTTCCCAATCTCGTCCTATCACTTTGCCCCTAAACATCTGACTGAGACAATGTTTCACTTCTACCGTTTGGTGGATCGGTGCCCCGTCAAGCTGATACCACAAATTTCGTCTAACACTTAGAGGCAGATCATCCAAAACTCAGACAACTGATTCATAATGAAATTTCTGTACATGTTTGCGTTCAAATTTTGTCTAAAAAAATATGGTCCAATTATTTGGTTATGTAATAAACCACACCACACATTTGTCTTTATTTTATTTCTTATTACAAAATTTGGATTATTGTTGGACCACCAGCGACAATTTTGGGAACTAACTGTTCCGTTCGACGTGGAAGTTGCCTCGTGGGTCCATAAAATCCTGTAGGGAAATGTGATATCATTTGATCTCTCACCTTAGAACCAAAATGAAAATCCTACTCGAATATCGAAATCTCTTTCTTTAGGAGTGTGTACTAACTTTGGCTTATAGGGATGGACATTATTTTCGTGCAAAATTATTCTTAAAATTTCTCTGCCAACCCCTGTATTTTCACCAATACTCCTAATATTAGTTTTTCCGTTTTCAACAACGCTCAAACAAACATTGAATTGTTCTTCTTCATTATACCTCATTGGATTTTGTGGTTTCTTGAAACGATTGTCCACAGAGCCAGTGTCTTTGAATGTTTTCAATATCCTTCCCACGGTACTAAAGTGAATATTTCTTCCTAGATGCCGGTGATTTAAAATACAAGCACCATCTCGATATGGCACATTCTCACTACATAAAAAAACGATTTCCACTTTGTCTTGTGTGGATAACATTGTACATAAAACGTATTTGTGAATTATAAATGTACGAAAATTTGTACACAAAACAACTCAATTCATTAAACGCAATAATTTGACATTAACCAAAACTAAAAATTTGTTTCAAAAGCCTACTCAGGGAAAATTCTATTTTGATTCGATCAATTGTACTATTTTCTTCCCGAGATGTTGCATTAGTCTTTTATTGTTTAAAATCACGATATTTTATATCATGTTCAGTACAAATCGCTAGAACGAAAGTCTTTTGAATAGGTATGAAACTGTAAGTCATTGTTTATTTTACAGGAAAGTGTGATATTTCGGGTTTGGTTGTAAGTGAATTATTGGTCAGAACAATAATCAAACTGGATAAAAATCTATTAAAAAAAGAAATACGAGTGTAATAAGAATGAAGAGAAATTCGTTTATTCGATTACTGACATATTAACGTCCATACACTGACAATCCGAATCAGTTTCACAATGAAATGAAAAAACTAGACGAACTTTGCAACAACAAAGACGAATTTCTGGAAGTGCATTTTTTTCTGGTAACATATGGGTATTTTCTGGGCAAGATATGGCATTGAACTCTCGTATTCATCAAAATTATTAAATTTGAATCATGTTTCGTTCAAATCGGTAAAACAAAAGATTCGAAAAATTAAAAAAAATGGAAAAAAGTCGAAGTGACACTAGAGAGTCCAAATTTGGAGCGAAGATATAAAATTAAAAACCGAGCAACTTTTTATTGTGACATTTTTCAAAATTTCCCAAAAAAAACTGATTTTTTGAGGATTATCGAAAAAAATGTCAAATTTGACAGGTTTAGAGTAGCACGTGACAAAAGGAAAGGGGCTGTTTTTTACTAACTTTTTGAGCACAAACTAACTGCGAAGTCAAATTTTCATTCCACCTATTAATTAAAAAAAATCCATATGTTGCGAACTTTATGTGTGACACTGTATTCAAGTGTGCAACATATGGGAAGTTCTAAAATTAATTGCACAACCAAAATACAAATATTTCCGAAAGTTGGTGCATGTGCGATAATCATATTGGGTGCAATCAGAATCACTGCAAGTTAAATAGCATACAGGGTAGATAAAAAATTATAAAAATTGTACAAGAGTAAAGTACCCTTGTTTCAGAAAATTCAGCAAAATATAATCGAGAAAAGTTGTTTAGAATTGAAATTCATGCCTAAATATTAAAACATGGCCTCTCAAAATTTTCTTAAACATTAATAATTTCCCATTTTTTTTATTTTTATATTCACCATAAACACTTTTATAAATTAATCAGAATCAAATCAATTTCGACAAACTTTGTTCGAAATCGAGCATATTTGTAGAATTAACTTAAATTTTAAATTCTTTAGGGAATCAGAAACTTCATGTTTGTTGCAACGATATTAAACACAACTTGAAAATTTCGCAAAAATTATTTTCAACAGGTAGTAATGATAATATGCATATTGAAAATCTCTAATTTAAATTTGTATTTTAAATGTTTATTGAAAAACTGTACAAATTAATTGACAAACATAAAATCCTACTAAAATAATCGCGGATACCTTTGGAAAAAAACAAATGAAGGTTAAAAGTAAATGTATGCAATAAACGCACCCAAATCTCAAAAGCAATGATACAATGTTTTCAAACGTATTTGAATGTGGTGCTGATGTTTTCCCAATTTTTATCGGCTCATTTTTATAATAACTTAACAAATCAAAATAAATTAGATCAGAAAATATTGAGAATGAAAAAAAATGTGTAAAAAAAAAGAAGCGTCTCTGCATGTTCATCTTCCCGTTCAATGCATCTAGCCAATCCTAAAATTCACTAAGAGTATATGCATAATTTTAAACTATATTTTTACTCCACTAATGAAGCATAAATAATTTATTGTAGCGAATAAATTATTTCAGGTAATTTAAATGGTCTGAAAACGTTACCAAAGAAGTATATTTTTCATGTTTCATTGATTTGTTGGAAATATAAACAGGATGTTCATAAATCAGATGTGGAATCATCTGCGACTGAAAGATAAACTTTAGTCACTATCTTCCATCGTCAAGATAACCTCTTGTGGGGTATTCATGTTGAAAAGGGAAACATTCTTATGAATCACCCATGCAAATTTACAAATTTTCCAGAATTATTAAAGACCGATATTTCCTTTCCAGTGGGAAAAGAGTCAGAAAGTTCATAGAAAAATAACTACCTTTATCTTTCAACATGGATACTTTTTACTTACGAACTGTTGAATAATAAGCGAGAAAGGAGCTCTACATAAAATTCATCCTGTTCATATGCACACATAAAAATGAGCTGAGATTCTTCCCTAGGTATGTAGGATCACTAAGCATGAAGTTGCATTTGTTGCTAAGTTTTCGAAAAAATCGCAGACATATCATACATACAAAGGTATATAAAAAAATATAGGTTGAATACAAAATATCTTTTTTTGAATTCGAGGTAAAGTAATGTATAACTAAATATGAGAAAAATGAACACAATCTGGCGAAAAACATAAAAATGGCTTTTCCCACCTTCTGTCTATGGAAAATAAAATAAAAGGCTTGCACATTTTATCTTTTTTCATTAATTCACTACAAAAACACCTGAACTAGCAAAAAATTAAAATCTTTCAACTTTCAGTTATGGTCATGCACGTTTTCGATATCCAATAAAACTACTAATATAAAGTGCAAAGGAATGTTCACCTAAATATTTGCGATAAAATCTTGAGTCGCATTTAAATAGAATTCCCGAAAAACAAATATCCCCAAACAAACATTGAGAAACACTGCATCCAAGATGAACGTCTTACAATCGCTATCGGCACGGTACTTCACGCTGGCTAAGAAAACAGAAAACCCCCTGGTAGAAGCACTCTCACAAGAACTATATAATACGTTGATCTTCGAGGGAAAACATCAGTGCAGTCATCAGTGTGCGAAGTTGTCAACTAAGAAGCAGAGATGAAATTAGCATTTATCGTTATTTTGGCAATTGCCTGCATTTTTAGCAATATAAACGCTCAGTTGGGTGGAGAAGAAGAACATAAATTAGGTGAGGAATTATTTAGTAAAATGATAAATTTCTGCTGCATTCTCTTGAAGAAGTATACAAAATTAAAAAGTTACATGGGGTCAGAGCGAGTTGAATGCTAAAATTGTTCATTGTTATTTGCATTTCAGATATGGTTTACTAGAAAAATTGACAGTGAACTAGGATAGGATAACCAGAAGTTATTCACACTCTGACGATGTATTTTATTTTGTACTTATTTTGAAACAAAACTTTTTTTGATACCATATTAAACAGCAAGATTGATTCATATAAATTGAAAGAAAATCAGTTGAATATTCATGAAACTACTAGCTTTCTCCCTTTCATGTGTTTTTACACGCTTTATATTAGCTTCACTTGTATGTTTGTTTTTTTTTGTAACCGACTCCTTTGGGCGCGATTTTGACCCACTTCCAGACGTCCGAATGATTTGAAATTTGGCAGGTGTACATAATTCCGGTGACAATGCATTGAGAATGTTTTGTGTAGAAAAAAAACAAAATGGCGGCTCCGATATGGCGTACGAGTTTTGTGATTATGGTCCGATTTGCTTCAAAATTGGTATCTGAGGGTTCCCGTGGTCGGAAATTATGATTCTTTTGTCCAAATTGGAAAATTCAAGATGGCGGCTCCAAAATGGTGGACGAGTTTTGTGATTATGGTCTGATTCTTTTCAAAATTGGTACGTGGGGGTTTTTGGGGTCGAATATCATGATTCTTTTGTAAAAATTGAAAAATTCAAGATGGCGGCTTTGAAATGGCGGCCGAGGTTTGTGTTTATGGTCTGATTCTATTCAAAATTGGTATGTGGGGGTTTTGGTGTCAAATATTATGATTTTTTTGTGAAAATTGAAAAATTCGAGATGGCGGCTTTAAAATGGGGGCCGAGTTTTGTGATTATGGTCTGATTCTATTTAAACTTGGTATGTGGGGGTTTTTGGGGTCGGAGATTATGATAACCCAATTTGATAAGATCATTCCATTTTTTAATTTGCAAAAAAATAATAAAAATAATAGTTTAAAAAAAACTAAAAAAAACACGCTTTTATAAATAAACCACACTAAAAAGTAGGAAATAAATAATAGTTTAAAAAAACTAAAAAACACGCTTTTATAGAAAACCAGACTAAAAAAATAGAAAATAAGAAAAAAATTTATTTTATTTTTAAAAAAGCGTGGGGTGCATGGTATCAATAATTATATAGTACATTACACACCTAGGGCAGTAAAGTAAGAAATGTTTCAGGTAATTGTTGACCGAGGCGATACCATGCACCCCACGTTTTTTTTTTTTTAATAAAATATTTTTTTTTCTTATTTTCATTTTTTTTAGTCTGGTTTTCTATAAAAGCGTGTTTTTTAGTTTTTTTAAACTATTTTTTTTTTAGAAGTAGAGAAAATATGAATTGTGTTAGTTTAGCTCAATGGTTATGGCACAGGGTAGATTGATAGACGTGATATTTAATTTGTTTTTGTTTTTTTAGGCTTCATACTATTTATTTCTATTGAAATCTCATAGACGTTTAATTTCACAATAATTACTTCCCTTCTCAAGTTCGAAATATTTTTTTTGTGACTCCACATGTTTTTGCGTTTCTGTGCTAGTCTAAGTAAAATATGATATTTTGTATATTCTGAGATTTTCCTACCTACTCCCAAGAAGTTAACCAAATCACATACTACTCCTTTGAAATAAAACAGTTTTCATTGAATTTCATTTTGAATCGATATCAACAGCATGTCATACAACTGCAATCAAACTGATAATTGGATTTTATTTCGGAAAACTCTACCAATGCCAACTCGAGAAGAAGTTACGTATATGATTGAAAAAACGTCCAGTTTGTTTTTCAACTGACCATTCAGTAAAAAAGTTCACTTCACATATTGTAATTCAAATTACTACTGCTGGGTCTCATATTGAAATTTCCACACTGTTCTTGTTGCACTAACTTTTGAATAAACTAATTTTTATATCTAATCTGAAAATAATTTTCAATTTGCAGAATTGAGACAACGTAGATCAAATGGACGCCCATATTTACCCAGACCAACTCCCAGGCCCAACTTCAACAGAGGAAAAAGGGAAGTTAGTTCAGAAATCGACTTAGAAGATATTTTCAGAGTTGAGGTCGAAGATCGAATGGTCGCCTTATTTGCCCAGACCAACCCAGGCCCAACTTCAACAGAGGAAAAAGGAGTCAGTACAGAAATCGACTAGAAGATGATATTTCAGAGTTGAGGTTCGAAGATCGAATGGTCGCCCTTATTTGCCCAGACCAACCCCCAGGCCCAACTTCAACAGAGGAAAAGGAAGTCATTACAGAAATCGACTTAGAAGATGATATTTCAGAGTTGAGGGTTCGAAGATCGAATGGTCGCCCTTATTTGCCCAGACCAACCCCCAGGCCCAACTTCAACAGAGGAAAAAGGGAAGTTAGTTCAGAAATCGACTTAGAAGATGAAAATTCAGAGTTGAGGGTTCGAAGATCGAATGGTCGCCCTTATTTGCCCAGACCAACCCCCAGGCCCATCTTCAACAGAGGAAAAAGGGAAGTTAGTTCAGAAATCGACTTAGAAGATGAATTTCAGAGTTGAGGGTTCGAAGATCGAATGGTCATCCTTATTTGCCCAGACCAACCCCCAGGCCCAACTTCAACAGAGGAAAAAGGGAAGTTAGTTCAGAAATCGACTTAGAAGTGAATTTCAGAGTTGAGGGTTCGAAGATCGAATGGTCGCCCTTATTTGCCCAGACCAACCCCCAGGCCCAACTTCAACAGAGGAAAAAGGGAAGTTAGTACAGAAATCGACTTAGAAGATGATATTTCAGAGTTGAGGGTTCGAAGATCGAATGGTCGCCCTTATTTGCCCAGACCAACCCCCAGGCCCAACTTCAACAGAGGAAAAAGGGAAGTTAGTTCAGAAATCGACTTAGAAGATGATATTTCAGAGTTGAGGGTTCGAAGATCGAATGGTCGCCCTTATTTGCCCAGACCAACCCCCAGGCCCAACTTCAACAGAGGAAAAAGGGAAGTTAGTACAGAAATCGACTTAGAAGATGATAATTCAGAGTTGAGGGTTCGAAGATCGAATGGCGCCCTATTTCCCAGACCAACCCCCAGGCCCAACTTCAACAGAGGAAAAAGGGAAGTTAGTTCAGAAATCGACTTAGAAGATGAATTCAGAGTTGAGGGTTCGAAGATCGAATGGTCGCCCTTATTTGCCCAGACCAACTCCCAGGCCCAACTTCAACAGAGGAAAAAGGGAAGTTAGTTCAGAAATCGACTTAGAAGATGATATTTCAGAGTTGAGGGTTCGAAGATCGAATGGTCGCCCTTATTTGCCCAGACCAACCCCCAGGCCCAACTTCAACAGAGGAAAAAGGGAAGTCAGTACAGAAATCGACTTAGAAGATGATATTTCAGAGTTGAGGGTTCGAAGATCGAATGGTCGCCCTTATTTGCCCAGACCAACCCCCAGGCCCAATTTCAACAGAGGAAAAAGGGAAGTTAGTTCAGAAATCGACTTAGAAGATGAAAATTCAGAGTTGAGGGTTCGAAGATCGAATGGGCGCCCATATTTACCCAGACCAACTCCCAGGCCCATCTTCAACAGAGGATGAAGGTCTTCAAATGAATGTACAGCCAACTATGAATGCAAGTGGATCTGCAAATCTCGTCATCCTACTTACAAATAGTATGTTGGTTACGATGAGGAATGTGACTGTTCATAAAATATGTGAATCATTGTATTATACTAGGAATAGAATAAAAATTAATTTAACCAATTTTACGATATTTTTTCATTTTTTTTTTCAAAGCCTATTTGGAGTTAATGTTCTGAAAGGCTTCCATTCCTTCATAACTTTAACTTCAGTTAAGTTAAAAACAACGCGGTAGAATCATATTTTCATGGAGGCAAGGAGGTAATTCCAGCATTCCATGAGTTTTATCTCGCCTGACATAAAACATTCTCAGATTATCATCATATATTCATATGTCAGATTCTTGTTGAAACACACCAAGCACAAATAATTTATTGGAGCAAAAAAATTATTTCAGGTAATTCAAAAGGTCTGAGTAAATGTGTTCCAAGATGTTACCAAATGAAGTAGTTATATTTTCCATTGAAATTTTCGTTATCTGTGTTATTTTTCTGAATCACCCATGCGAAATACGAATACTTTTATTACAAATCTACTCATTTTTCAGAATTTTTCTTTATAGTGGAAAAAAGTTAGAAAATTCATTGAAAAATAACTCCTACTTAATCTTTCAGGTTATTATTTTTTTATTTTCGAACTGTTGGATAATATGCTAGAAATGTGCTCTACATTCAAATGAAAATTCACCCTGTATGCACACACAAAAATACAGATCGAATATGGAATCTCTTTTTTTGAAGTCGATCGGCCTGCGAAGCCGCAGACATAAACTGGCTCAGACTCAGAATGTCGAGGACAAAAAATTTCCCTCTTTCCCCTCTCAGCAAGAGTCCAGACTTTATCATCTGGATAGCATCAAAAACCTCCCTAAAAATATTTTTCAATTACAGCTTGCTGGCTTGTAACATATCGAAAGGAAGGTAATATATTGTAGAACTTAATATAAAAAAAATAAACACAGTCTGACGAAAAACATATAAAATTTCTTCTCCTACCCTATGTCTACGAAAAAAAATGTAGCACTTTTTTCTTTGATTTACTCCAAAAACACCAAGCAAAATATTAAAATATTTCAACGTTCAATTATGGTCATGCACTTCTTTGATATCCAATAAAAACTACTAATATAAAGTAAACGCTTTGCTCCACCTATATGTAACAATGTATGTAACAAAATCTTGGAAATTAATTTTCACCCACTTTCTACCGTAGTTTATTTTATTAGTCTTTTGTAGCAATATGGACTTGAAAGTTAAAAATGAAATTATAATTTGAACAACATTAAAAAACATTTTCTGATAACCTTATCATTCTTTTCAGTAATGAGTTCGGGTTTCCTCTCACTCGTGATCAATAAAATAACAGATAATTGAGCATTGAGTTCATTAATCGAAGAAAATCAATTTTATTAGGCTTTTTTCAACAAAATACTATGTGGCTTTCACAAAAGGAAAAATAATTTATTACATGTCTGTATCTAAATTATAATGCAAATGAAGTGAACGTATTCTGAAACTGTTCTATACTTGAATGACTTTCTAGAAAACAGATAACTGGAATAATTCAGGATGGTGAGACCTGTCTGTAAAACTAAACAACATGCCTCAAGAGGTGTTACTTTTCAGAGATCTACAATGCAACTGCTCTCCTTCAGGAAAATATGAGTATCATTGGTCTATAAACCTGCAAATATCTGCTGGAAAATCAAGCCCTCATGAAATGCAATAGTCATAAAATTTCCAAAATGTATAGTCCAGTAATTATGGGTCCTAAATATCTACCTTAGAATTATTGACAATTTGTTTTCCTCCTAAGCCACAAAATATATTCATTGGTCGCGAAATACAGAATTTAATATCAATATTTTTCTGTTAACTATTCTCTCCGGAACTTCTTTTGTTAACCTCAACTTGAGTAACTTGTATGACATTCCCTGCAGATAAAAAAATTCATTCATTCACGCATTTCTAAGTATATATTCGTGAAATGTTTTTCCTGTTTCACTGGACTAACCTGTCATATAGTTCCGAAACTATAATTCCAGCCTTTGCAGCTGAACCCATTTTTAACCGACGAAACCAATAAGGAGGAGGTTCTCTATTCGACCCGTATATTTTATGTTTTTCCATCATATTTTTTTATGTATGATCACGCATAACTTTTTACTGAGGCGTCCGATTCCGATAATTCTCTTTTCAGTGGATAGGGTGTACTTCGAATTTGGTCCCATTTGAATTTAAAAGAGGAAATCCACCCCTGAGGGTAGCGAAATGAAGGATATTGATCACTCACCCTCTGAATTCAGGTCCGTTAACCGATTCTATCAGGCATAACTTTGTACTGGGTTCTTCGATTTGGATGATTCTTTTTTTAATAGATAGGGGATACCTTAAATTTGGATTTCTAAAGGAATTAGTCACCCTTACGGGTAGAAAAATGGGGGATAATTGATTTTTCACTAGTGAACATTGGCACACACATACGTAGTTGACAATGACAGATCGCTACTGACATTATTCTTGTTCCGTCAAAATCAGTATATTTTATGAGAGGATGGAATGATATACAGAGTAATGGAATAAACTAACCAGAACAACGAAAATAATGTATATTATAACAAATAGTAAAGGTAGATAATCATATTATTTAACTGGTAATAGTTGGAGTAAGGTGGGTAAGTAAGTATTTTGGAAGTAATCAAAAAACAAGTAGGTAGTAATTGGTAGATTTTAGCCACAAAAAATTGAAAAATAAAAACTTTTTAACAAAAACTTAAACCGACGAAATACGGAACTGAAAAGTAAAAAATAAAAACTTTTCAACAAAAAATTAAACCGACGAAAAAATCAACTGAAAAGCAAAAAATAAAATGAACCTTCTTAGTCTAAATGATAATTGAGCTCCTAAACTAATGTAAGTAACTGATTTTGAGTCGGCGCCAAACAAACTAGCAATTGAATTAGGTGAAGCGTAAAATGATGGCAGCGAGATGCACGGCTGCGTTTTGATGACTTCTTTCATAGATAATGATCTTCGATAATTGTTCAATTTATTTTTTGCTATTCAGTTGATTTTTTTGTCGGTTTAATTTTTTGTTGAAAAGTTTTTTCAAATAAACATTTTTAGGATGGTCGTACAATTGAGACCATTCGGTCATATTTTCTAGTAATCTGTGATATTCGTAGAATTTTGAAAATAATGTTTTTAATTTAAATAGTCAATATGCGTTTTGATACAAAAACTACTACCCTCGTATATGAAGGAAAAAACATTAGGAGCCTTGCACATTTTGGCTTTTTTTCATTGATTCACTTCAAAAATACCTAACCTAGCCAAAAATTTAAATCTTCCAAGGTTCAGTTATACGAACTTGTACGTTCTGAGCTATCTAGTTCTTCAACGAGAATACCATCCAAAGAATAACTCGTCCGCCATCCTGGAGCTGCCATCTTCAGTTTATGAATTTACAAAAATTCCCCCTTGGAGTCGCTATCTTGAACTCATGAATTCTGTCAATAAATTCATAATCTCCGACCCCAAAAACCCCCACACACCAATTTTGAATAGAATCGGACCATAATTATAAAACTTGTCCGCCATCTTGAATTTATGAATTTCGACAAAAATTTCATAATCTTCGACCTCGAAAACCACCATATACCAATTTTGAATAGAATCGCACAATCGCATTAGTGGATGACACGTAAAAAGCTAATGTGGATGACACTTAAAGAGCTAAGGTCCCCGTCTCCTTAACTCACACAAGCCTCCGACTTTCGAGGTTTGCTTTGCAACTGAGTTGGAGGTTAAAAACAATTTTAAAACATTTTTTTAAATAATCACAATGTTCGTCCGCCATTTCGGAGCCTCCATCTTGAATATATGAATTTTTCATAATCTACGGCCACGAAAACCCCCGCATACCAATTTTGAATCGAATCGGACCATAATCACAAAACTCGTCCGCCATCTTGAATTTATGAATTTTGACAAAAAATTCATAATTTCCGACCCCAAAAACCCAGAATAACAATTTTGAATCGAATCGGACCATAATCACAATTGAATTTATGAACTAGGAACACCTGTCAAATTTCACGTTAATCGGACAACTACAAGTGGGTTAAATTTAACTTGTAAGATTTCATTAAACACATCGGGACAGATGTAAGTACATAAAAGCTTGTAAAAATAGTAGCGAGTACACTAGGTAAAGTATTATTGACAAAGTAATTATAATATACATAGAGAGCAAGAGGATAACTGACACACGTGAATAATTGACATTTATATATAGAGAAGGTTTAAAAAGTAAAACGAACATGTTATGAATGTAGTAAAAGGTGTTATTAATAAATTACTAAATTACCGTATATTGTGGATACAGTGCAGTTTGCTCTAAAAACATTGGCGAGGTATCGTTATTAACTAAGAAAAAAATTGAATTTGGAATGGAGTCATACATATGCTCAAAGATATGATTCTGATAAGAAAAGAAGAAGATTGATGCTAATCAAGAGAAAAAAAGTTGCGCAGAGTTGATTTGACCAAAATGAGGGAAATATTGATAAAATCAAAGGAAAAGTCAGAGGAATTAACGAATTAAAAAACATCGAATCAATATCCATAAATTATTCCATAGTTTATTTTTATTAAGAAACATCAGAATTGTGCATGACTGATGACATTTTACAAATCGCCGCCAAATGTGAAAATAAAGAATTTTATATATATATATATATATATATATATATATATATATATATATTGAAATGTATGAGAATTTGGAAATATATATTTTTTATTATTATTATAATTAATATATTTTTGCACCGCGTTGGGCGACACTTGTTATGTAATGATGTATTGAAAAATATAAATTGTTTTTATATAATGAATGAAGCTAATAGTTTTTGGTTATTCTTTGTGAGCCAAATTGATATGATATAAATAGATATTTCTGCCCCTGTATTGTATGCTGTAATAATAATTGCCAGCGAACGTCACTGTTCTCTCGTCACGTAGCTGACAATTGTTATTCCTTTTCTCACCACAGCTAGCACAGTTGGTACGCCCTCATCTCAAGATAGCCGGTTCAAAGCAATTTAGCCCTTATTTGATATGTCAAACTCAAGTTATTCACTGGTCGTAGGTATGTTTGTTGATCATTGTGAAAGAACAAACAACAAAATATCAAAAACAATTATCTCCTTTATTCAGGAAGACTTAAAATACCTGGCCTACGAGAAATAACTTATACTAGTGGGAATATACAAATATTCACGGATAATCATAAAATTGCAATCATGGATAGATAAACAGAACCTCACTTCTTCCGTGAGAGTAAAGTTTTCTGTTATTGTTCAAAATAAGGTGAAATAAAGTTCTTCAGATGTGAAATATGTTATTGGTGAAATAGTTCAGGACCGAAAATGCACTATTAAATTTTTTATACCTGTTGAAGATGTCGGTGTTTCAAGATATGCCCTGAAACTGGATACCTTGTCACTACAAGCGCTATCAGGAACTCCAATACCATAAATCAGGAACCATACAGATGCGGAAATCAGCTTTGGAGACGTGGAAATGATATATAATTAAGGTAATACTAGTTTTGCTCTTCAAATGTTGGAATTCGTTCAATTTTTGTTCTCTCAAAATGTTGCGTCCATTCCCTTCTAATTTTATTTTCAATCTCCTCGTTGGCTTTGTTTGTTGTTGCCTCGATACAAGTTTCCCTTCCTGTTTTCCCATTTGAATTTTTGAATTCGCGCACTAAATTCTCACATTTCACTGTTTAGGTTTATCTTACTCAATTTATATATCCAACTATTTTTCCATACTTATTACTATTTACAAATTCTAATAATAATTGCTTATGATATCAACCAATTGCTATTCCTTCACAATTTCCAATTTTTACCTTCAATTTTTTGTATAAAATGTGTCCTTTATTTGTTTTATATTAGACTTTTTGTTGGCTTTTTTCCAATTATGGTTTATGATCATTATGACATTGTATGAAATTGATTGTTTTATATTATTTTGACATTTTTATCTATCCATATTATACAAAGGCTTTTATTATTTTTTTTTTTTTTTTGGTTTTTTCTTTTAAACCTTTAACTGGCATAACATAACATAACAATATATTATTTTTTTATATATATATATATATATATATATTTATATATATATATATATATATATGTTAGCCTGTGGCGACAAAAATTACGGGATGTAGTACAATTTCTGGTCAATTATATTTGAATGATGTACAAGTCGTTTCACTAAATTTAGTAGATTGTTTGGTAGCATTTAAAGAATTTACTCGTTGTGCATAATGCGAGATTCGATGATATTACTAAGAGCAATCATTAATAATAATTTAATAGAAGATTCTACCATGATAGCAGGATTTATGGATAGCTTAATTATTTTCAGAAAAACGTTCCCAGATTGAAAAGGGCCAGGAATGTTCGAGCTATCAAAATTAGCCAAAGAATTCAATACCAAACGAAACATCAGATAATTTCCACGATGTACACATTTTGTGAAAATTAGTTCGGTTCATTGGTAAAGAGTCAGAATTATCAACATACATGAAATCATAAAAATAATGTATTTCAGAGCGACCTGAGAGCGAAAGAATATTTTGTAATTTACCTAATTTAAGTGCCTTAAAGAATCTTAAATCACGGGAATTATTGAAAAAAAATGCGCAACAAAGTATAACATACGATTTTCTGAAACAAATGTATCACGATGAAGGAGAAGAATCTGTAATTATTCACCTAACTAAAAAATTGGACAATAGAAAACAAAGAGTTACTAAAAATAGGAAAGCATTAACTAAAATCATTAATAATTTAAAAATAAATGTTTAGTCAATCAAGTGATTATTTAATATAATAGTTAGCAAAATAAATAATATATTACATTCATTGTTGTTTATATTTTTTGTAGATTTATACGTTATATTTTATTAGCCTGTTAGAAATCTGAATCATTTTTGTTTATGTTTAAAAATATTCGAATTATGTTATACGTACAGGTGTATAAATAAAATAATGTTTATGCACTGTTGTTTGCCGTTATTGCTAAAACTACATTTTATTTTATATCTATTCCTATTGTAATATGTTTAAAATGCATCAGTATATATTAACGCAATTATTAAAATACGTGCATTCCAAAACACAGTTCAATTCAAAACAACAAGACCCTTGCGCTCTCGCTTATTTGAATCACGAGCGCTCGCTTGAGGCGTTGACACGATTCTCAGCCTTCCCTCTCTTGCACTTCTGATACGCAATAATTAAGGAACTTCTTTTGGCAATAACTAAATAACTGTATGGGTACGCGTGTTTAATTTTTTCTATAAAATGTATAACTTATCTTTTAATAATTTTCTAGTTTTTCAAAAAGATCTGAATGGAGGGTTTTTAGTTGTGCCTTAAAATGTGGTGTCTGCGGTAGCTCACTATAGGGATTACGTGTTAAACGTTGCAACTTTGAAGCCTTATATCTCGCTTTCGGTGTGGTACATGGTTCCAAAAATAAAATGTGCTACAGGTAATAATGTTAACTAAAAGTGGTATGAATATGAACGAAATCTGACTGGAAGTGGATTTCACGACAACTACCTTAATTTACATGTATAATCAACGGAAAACTTCATACATCAGTTCTAGGAACTAATTGATTCCAATTCGCTTCAGATATTTGTTTTCTTAGAATTATCAGCAAAATATTGCAATATTATTGTTCATTCATTCCAAAATCTAATTTAAATAAACATACATTGTTTACAAACTATTTTATACCTTGGGAGAAAAAAATCCCCGAATTTTCGTTTTTCTTTGTGGAATTGATATGTATATAAACTTTGAAGAAGATGTATTGACATTCAAACTGCAAAGTGGCATAATACAGTGAAAAAGAAATAAATACAAATATGAAAGCAGTCATTCTCCTGGTTGTCGTTGCTATCTTTGGCCTGGCCATCTCCAAAGTTGTACACAGTAAGTTTTTATCGATTATCGATGGGTAATATTGAATATAATCGGATTATAATGTTATACTCTTACCAGAGATCCGAAAGACTCGTTATAAATGCTAATCCCAAAATCTACTAATGACCTATTGTTCGGGGTGTGATAAAAGGGTCTAGGGATTCCAGATACGGATTCAAAAATACTTAAATAATCTCGTATATTACACTTTTATGCGCTAATTGGAATTTTTCACTTATAATCTCCCTAGAGCATGAATTATTGCCGGAAATTTTTTGAGTACATGAATTTTTTGAAAAATATCACAAGTCGCGAAGCGACGAGCTATAATTTTCTTTAAAAATTCATGTACGAGACAAATTTATCGCAAATAATTCAAGCACGTGGGGGATTCGGTAGGAAAATTTTATACCGGAATTATATTTAAATAGAAAACATTGAGTAAATATTTATTTTGACGTTATTCACAAATAAATAGAAGGCTGTGTGTAATGGGTTTTGGGGGTTTTTTGATTTTCCCGTTCCCTAGTAAAATAAAATATATAATATCAGATAAACTATTATGTAACATTTATTGATTTCATACAATTTTCTTACTAGGTTTCAGGGAAATGTTAATATTGACTAAAAATGAATGTGGATACGTTGCGTTGCGGGAGATATTTTTTGATTTTCCTCGTGCCCTAGTTAAATAAAATATATAATATCAGATAAAAAAATTTCATATAAAATTGATTGTTTTCATACAATTTTCTCACTGGGTTTCAGGGAAATGTCAATATTGATTAAAAATGAAAGTAGATGTTCGTATTGCGGGATATTTTATTTTTATTTTTCCCGTGCCCTAGTAAAATAAAATTTATAATATCAGATACATTATTATATAAAAATAATTGATTTCAGATAATTTTCTTATCAGGTTTCCGGAAATGTCAATATTGACTACAAACAAAGGTGATATACAGCAAAAAATATATAACTATACCTATACATATATACTTAAATATTTTTCATATTCTTTTAGGTTTAATTCTAAGAAAAATTAATATTAGCGGTAATAATTTGTTTTTCAAATAATTCAGGAAATCGGGATATTTTATTCTTTATTCTAAATAGAATGTTGTTGGCGTATGTTGCCGGTTAAAAAAATATTTTGTAAAGTTAGCCATGGATTTGACATTCACTATACCTGTCAATCAATATTTTATTTGTGGCATTATAAGTTCCTCATAACATTGTATACAATCATAAGTTAGTAAAAAAGTGATAATAAAATGAACTTTCAATCGTATGAATTGTGTCCCTTTTGCAAAGAATCACAGCACATCAAAATGTACCATAAAAATGTGAAATATCTAACATACATAATATTCTATTTTTAAATTTATATGTTCCATTTCAATTGTATACACAATTATTGTTAACTCAAATATGAAAATAAATAAATATTCAGTTTAATTAATCACCTAGTGGAAGAATCTGGATTTAATCCTAAGCAAAAAAACTTATTCAAAGAGATTGGCAACATTCTGCGTGATATTGTGCCTTCTTTTGGACACAAATCTAATACTCAAAGAAATAAACTGGTGTCTCAGTAAAAAAAACACCGGTTCTGTGTTTTATTCACCACTTAGGAAAGAGGAGGTAAAAGTGGAATTTTTGAAGAATTTAAAATTAATTAATAATATTATAGAATGTACACCTTAATAAATTGTTGTAATATTTCCAACTTATAAAGTAAGTAAATAAAAAATATTGTCAATATTATTTCGATATTATTTTTGTCTAATTATATGATAGCCATCATGTGCCGGGAAATTTCCACTTATTAATTTTACGTCTAGATGCTAATGTGGATGAAAAATTTTCAGAAAATTTACTGGTTACCATAGTAACAATGTCGAAATAAAGCATCTGATTGGTTGAAAATGACAAGTATAAAATTTTCAACGTAATTTCTACGACTAATTTGATTGATTTTTAACCTTATTATATTAGGTTTGGATTATGTTATTTATTACCTCATTTTCTTAAAATAATTAGGACAGGCTCAAGTTAGAAGTTATTTGTTGTCAATTACGTGTTGCCTAAAAATGTTCCGTCCTTGGGAAGAACCTAGTACGTCACATGGAGGTAGAGGTGAAAATGGCGTCAAAAGAAAAAAAAGTGGTAAAAAACTATTCTACAAGCAAGTATATTTCGTAGCTATATGCATACAGTGGCACCGAAAACGAAACAGATGACTCATGTGTTGTGAAAAAATGCAAAAACCCGTCGATTTGTAAGCCAAGGGGGTCATCTTTCTATCATAACCTCAACTGTCATACCTCCCTCCCCACCCCTTGGTCACTATCACCCATACAATTTAAATAGGGAAAGTACTAAATGTGGCACATCATTGAAAAGGTAGTTTGATAAGGAGTTCAGCCATGTGAGTGTTCGCTACGTAACTTTTTATTAATTCACCGTAGCTGTTCAAAGTCTTCTCCATTATCTACAATAGATGAGTACAAGTTGGTCTCGAAACGTAGTCTGACGTTTTGGAGCATTTCTGGAGTTATTTGACGACATTCGGTAATAATACGTTGACGTAACTCTTCTAAAGTACCTGGCTGAGTGGCGTTTATTTCACTTTTTAAATGGCCCCACAAAAAGTAATCTAAGGGGAATACATCGGGATATCGGGGGGGGGCATTCAATGAATCCTCTTCTTCCAATCCAGTGTCTAGGAAATCTTTCATTCAGGTACTGACGAACTGCTGCAGCAAAATGTGGAGGAGATCCGTCCTGTTGGAAAATTAGGTGATCTTCAAGGTATCGGTCATCGTTTTCTATTATGTATGTTAACGTTGGATCAACGGTATCTTCGAGAAATTCCAAATACATCAGTCAAATTACGTCAAATTACGTGGTAAAAAAATGGACCATTAACACGATCGCCAAATATTCCAGCCCAAACGTTCAACTTTTCTTGGTGTTGAGTATGTACTTGATGAAACACTCTTGGATTGGAATCTGACCAGTACCGACAATTATGGCGATTGACAGTCCCGTTGCGATAAAAACTACATTCATCCGAAAAACAAATGTTGAAAAGGAAATTTGGATCTCGTATAGCACGTTCACTCATGATTTCACAAAATTGTAAGCGACGATCAAAATCGTCTTCGTTAAGTTCCTGAACCAGTTTAATTTTATAGGGATGGAATCTGTGAGCTTTCAAAATTCGCCCGACGGTACGTTGACTTACTCCAGATAATTCGGCAAGCTTTCGTGTACTAAGAGGTGGATCCTAAAACTGCTACCTCTACTATTTGACGTTTATTATTTGCCAAAGATCCCGTTTGTCGAAATTTTGAAATTAGTTCCAAAACGTATTTACAATTAACGTTTTTGTTTGGGTGTTGCTCATTGAACATTCTACTGACTGTGTTGGCACATTCATTATTTTTCAAATAATATTCAATTATTTCTACCCTATCATGTATACAATAAACCATTTTTATGTTTTACTCGTTAATAGACCTGAAGTACTACTGACTATAAACTGGCCAAATAAGCACTGAAACAAAAGGTTTTTCATTTTACCAAAACATAGGCGTAGTAGGTCAGTTTTTATCCAGAAGTACGAATATCGTCAAATAACTCCAGAAATGCTCCAAATCGTCAGACAACGTTTCGAGACTGACTTATACTCATGTATGGCAGTTAATGGAGAATACTTTGAGCAGCTACTGTGAATTAATGTAGTTTCGAATGATTGGAATTAAATTTATGCAAGGTTTCCATTTTTTCAATTTTTGTTTTTTTTTCTGAATTGTTCAAAGTAGCTTTCAAATAAAGTATCATAATTTGGAATACGGAACAGTTGTTTTTCCCGCAAGAAGGCGCCAAAATAAAAAGTAGCGTACTCATATGGCTGAATTCCTCAACAAATCGCCTTTTCAATGATGTGTCACACTTAGTAGGTACTTCCCCTATTTGAATTGTATGGGAGATAGTGACCAAGGGGTGGGGAAGGAGGTATGACAATTCAGGTTATGATAGAAAGATTTCCCCCTTGGCTTGCAAATCGACGTGTTTTTGCATTTTTTTCGCAACGCATGTGTCTTGAAGATATTCGATCTCTTTCGTTTTCTGTGCCACACCCTGTATTATCACGTGCATATAGATAAATAAGTGTCCTATATTGATTGTACCCTGTACTTTCCCATAATGTTCATTTATTACTGTTATTGAATTAGACTTTATACATCATCTTTACGTTTATAATTTTTTTTTTACTTTTTTTCGATAAAAGTATTTATTTTTCTACTGGTATTTGAAAAACTGTACTTTGTCGCCTACTATACGATAAATAGGATGTTTTAGTTTGAAAAAGTACTAGTTTTGAAAAACTCATTGTCTACGAACTTACCACTTTCCACACTCGTTAGTAAATGTAATATTTTATACCCGCGAAATAATTTGTTAACCGAGCCGTCAATAAAACATATCATCTTGTGTAAAAATTTCATTATATCGAGTACGTCTCTGCTTGTGGTCGGTCCCCGTTGAGCCTTATCGGCAATGAATAATAGTCTCTTTGATGTTTGGCAATACTCTACTCTTATTGATCAATTCAAATTGACTGCCACTCTGGCATGTCAAGCAAATTTTTTAAAAATACTGAATATACCTCAAATTTATGATATTATGAATTCATGCAGCATCCAGCAGATTCTATTTTTACAAAATGTTTCCCTCTGGAAACTTTATTCAAGAGATTTTTCCGTTTCTTTTCTCAGAATGAACCCTTACAGGGTCACTCACCTAGCCATATTAGTAGAACACCTATTACGCGTGTAAAACTCGAACATATCCTATTTTTCATCTGTGATCTCTGAAAAGTTGATTATTATTTTCAGAGGAAGAGCTTGTCCTTGAGGATCACATTGAAGAAGGCCCGCTTGGGGATATTGTACCTCGAGTGAAAAGAGGAACCTGCGATCCAGATAAATGCGACTCCAATTGCAGATATTGCTTCAACGGAAAGTGTGACTGTAACCATCACTGAAGAAATCCATTTGATATATAAACCCTACTCGTATATTCCATATTATCTTAGGATGTCAAATCAATGAAATAAATAACTATATTTCCTTCGATGTCGTCTTCATGATTTCTAGTGTGAAAGTAAAATTAAATATAAAAAACTTTTTATTCAAAACGTACGGAAAGGTATGGAAAAATCAGAAATCTAAGAAGGTCGTAAATCAATATTAGCCGACGACCCTCATTATTACCTATTGTTCGAAATATAGAAAGCAATAAAAGTGTGTGTCCCTTCAAAGATTCCCAGGTCCGGATTAAAATATCTCATGAAATAGTTTGGCATTTTAATAATAGTGGGCTCTCCATTATTTTTGGCTTTTGTTGACAGTTTTGTATTCAAATTTATTTGATAAGTAATAAAAAAGGTTGATTTAGAACCCTTGGTAAGGATATGTTTAAATGTGTGTAAATAATAAAATTTACTTACCTGGCCACCAGACTTTCAGTACTTATAGGCTATCAACGAGATTATAGCGATAATGGTCTATTTACGGTTACAAAATAAATTACCTACCAGATTTGGAAAACAAGACTGTTTTGTGAATTGACTGCTTTCCAATTTCAGAAATGAAAGGGGAAAATTTAATCAACATTTTGTCATTACCTACCTAATATTCCGTTGTGTCAGTTGTGTCTATTTTAAAGTGTCTATTCGATTTTTGTGTCGTGAAAAATGTGGCGTCCATGGGCTCATCCTGAGGCTAGCTAGTACTTCAACTGGTGTTCGTAATACCACTAGTCGACAAATGTTACACCCTCATGAGAAAGAAATTATATTAAATGTTTATACTTCCCTTCTGGAACGTGCAATGTCCAAGAATCAAGCTGTGCATGGAAGTGCTTCTTTAACAAAAACACGGTATTCCACAGTGTTCAAAATAGTAAGTTACCCTATTTCAAAAAGAATAAATATTTGAAGATATTTCCTGATGAATTCAAAAGCACTAAAATAACTACAATATTGAAGGAGATAAAAGAGGTATCAATAATTATCACCCTATTGCGGTTCTCAACTAAAAAAATATTCGAATTCATTCTACAAGATAAATTAAATCCAGATTAATTTGACCAAAACCCCTGGTGTATTTACTGATTGGATTTTGTTTAGAATTTTTGGGAGACAGCAAATGAATAGAGTTAAATGACCCTTAGTACTTCATTGGTAAATGGCGCGACTAAGGAATATTTTATGTTGGTGTCCACGCTAAATGTTGAACTTCAAACTTATGAAATTATTTCATTTTCTGTCAACGTTGCATATTTCTGTACATAAAATTGTGATTTGAAAATTTGATCGTTTATTGTAATTCGTATTTAAATTTTTTGTTGTTGTTAGTTTTGCCCAATGTTTGACGATTTGACAGTATTTTAAGAAGTGTGTGTAGGGATACCTACATATACTCGTATAGGACTCGGTTCCGCCAATGGAGCTCTTTGATTGTTCCAAGTGTATCACGAAAAACACTCCCTGTAAAAAGTTTAGATTCAAACTGTCATGAGGTTTCGAAGAGTTGGAAGAACACTATAAACATCAACAATGTTTATTGAGACATCTCTATACATTTTTTACTGTATACATATATACATACAAAAGTTTCTTACAATATCGATTTCTTTCAGTGAAATATACAAGTAATTCTCGCAAATGATATGTGTAACAAAGGCAATTCCTCATCAGTTCCGATCCATCCCGAAGCATGGTGACCTCTCATACTTCACTGCATTTTTTTTTCGAGAATTCTCGATTTCACTATGACTATGCAAAAACAGTGTCTTGAATAATGAGAACCTGTTTATTTTTCGAGAGAAAAGCCAGAATTTTTCTCATAGAGAAAGATAAAAAGCAGCAATTATAAAAATAAGATAAAAGAAGAGGAATGGGGAAAGAGAAGATGAGAGAGAAGAGGCGAGAAGAGAAAAGGAAAAGAAAGTTGGAAGGGAAGATAAAAAAGAGCGTAGGACAGAAGAGTATGAAAAAGAGACATAAAAAAGCACACAAAAATAACATTTTCTCTCGAAAATCACAACATGGTATTTTTCTAAATGGATCTAAAGATGAATGATTCCATTTTTATTGCAATCAGATCTTCCCTCATTTATATTACAAATCACTGCCATTTTTTGGGCCACATTAAATTAATTATTTCAAAATAATTCCTCAATGATCCTATGAATTACATCAAAATGATGAAATATAATTTAACGGTACAGATTTTCTATTATAATGACCACAATTAAGTACTTGCGTTCATCGCCGTACACGGGGTGTTCTGTTATTCTGAGATACTTCGCAAAAAATGTATCTAAAAGTGTATTGAACAGTTTAAAAAACAGATTTTCTATATAACAATTTGAATAACTTACGAATGGTTCCTTATCCTTACTATATTCTCCAAAATAACAGGACACCCTTTGATAACCGAGCATCCTAAAATAGTTTCCATTAATTACCTATGTTATCAATATATCATTCACATATGTATATATTTTTTTCATTCAATAATTCTTTTGAATCCTGATTTTTTATTGCAATACATTAGAGATAGTTAATTTTAGCGAAAATATAATATTGTGTATCCAAACAACAATATCCAAAAAATTATGAATGTGCATTTTTTGTTATATCTCGAGCTTCATTTCAGTGGAACCTATCGAGAAAAATAATAATACTAAACTACAAAAAATCATCAAGAAAATATAAAACGAATAGCGTGTATTTATTCTATGGAACCAGTTCAAGGGTTCATCTTAAAATGTTATCGATAAAATTTTCTGCACCATATGGTACTCCTAATTTAGTTTCTGCCAATGGGGTTCATCCCAAACTTTCGTCTGATAATAATTATAAATATATTTTACAAAATACATGGAAAATTTCCGAAGATCATATTCACACATTTTCACAGCAACAAAAAAACATTGTTGTCCTCTCAAAAAACTCGATAAATAAGGGCAACAGTATAAGTATAAAATAAATCGTGCGATTCTGTTGAATAATAACATAATTCATTCATTGAATAGTATTGACTTTCCATGTAGCTTGGCAACGTCGATATCACATCATACCAAAGCTAAAAGAGAGTAAACGTTATCTGAATAGGAAGTACTAATAAGATCTAGCCAATCAGAATCTTGTAGCATCAACCCATCATGGTGACATAGTACAGGTGGCCCACGTAACATACAGAGTGGTCCAATATACATTCAAGAGCCTGTAACTCTCAGATACCAAAGTGCGGAGTGCGCTAGTCCGCCACTGTATATAGAGAATGGTGGCCATGACATGTCCATATAGTCATATGACTCACAATGATCTTTCTTTCTATTATGTCACCATAGTCTTATGGGGAATAGACTCTCCTACTCAGATAACTTTCAAAGAGAGTAAACGTTATCTGGAGTAGGAGAGTCTATTCCCCATAAGACTATGGTGACACTAATAGAAAGAGATGAGAGATCATTTGTGAGTCATAGTGACGTATATGGATATATCATGGCCACCATTCTCTCTGGACAGTGGCGGACTAGCGCAATCCGCACTCTGGTATCTGAGAGTTGCAGGTTCTTGAATAAATATTGCACCTCTCTGTATGTCACGTGGGCCACCTGTACTCATGTCCATGTACGTCACTATGACGGGTTAATGCTACAATATTCTGATTGGCTGGAGCTTATTAGTACCTCCTACTCAGATAACGCTTACTCTCTTTGAATAACGTTTACTCTCTTTAACCAAAGCTCTGCTATATAATATATAACATAGCAAACATCCGGGGCTGAGGGGCTATCTATCTTGAATAATATTATATACACTATTCTGTATTGAATTTATACTTGAAGACTAGAAGTTTTGTCAATTCAACCGCAAATTCAAGCTTTTTGTGGCCTGGTGGCGAACAGCTGATCGACCACGGAACTATCGGCTAGAGTACTGATATCGCCAACGTCTCTGTCGTTTACAGCGATCTTCCTCAGTATCCGCCTCATTATCTTCCCCGATCTGGTTTTCGGCAAAGCAGGTGCGTTTTGTATCACGTCGGGTTGTGCGAATGGGCCTATTTTTTCTCTAACTATAACACTGAGCTCTTTCTTGAGCTTTTCGTCGAAGACGCCGATTTCTGTTGTCGTTACGAAGCAGTATAGGCATTCGCCTTTGACTGGGTGCGGTTTGGCTACTACCGCCGCTTCTGCGACTGCGTGGTGCTCTGTCAAGATGGATTCCACTTCCGCTGTAGACATCAGATGGCCGGATACGTTCAACATGTCGTCCACTCGACCTGTTACCCATAGGTAGCCGTCTGCGTCCCGTCTTGCACCTGCAAATTGAATAGTATTCACTAATAAATGTGTCTTCAATGATATTCAATTATTAATAATAATATCTTCAATGATATTCAATTATTAATAATAATAACTTTACCCAGTAAACACGTAAGGTGTCTGAAACATGTCAACGGAACCGTAATAGGTACCATTTGAAACATTCAAAAGGTACGTTCCAGAAATATATCGTAAACATTTCATGTGCGGAGCAGTGTGTCTGTAATGTTTCAAATGCACAGATAAAACATGTTAACAAATGACATATATATATATATATATATATATATATATATATATATATATATCTGAATCATCCAAAGGAAAGGAAAGTTATGTTTTCAATAAAAATATACTTACAAAGAAGTATTCAAATAACCCGCGCTATTATGATTGTTTCGTCAGGCCACCGGGATCTAGTGTATCACGTGATCAGTTGTGACCAATGAGGACATTCCGACATTCACTCATCAGCCAACGACGCCTACTGGACTGGGCATTTTGTGTCTTGTGACTCTTTTGTTTGGTTACTTTTATCATTTATCAGTTGCTTGGACTGCATGGCCGTGAATTTCAATTTGAGGTCTAGTTCAATGTGTTATGACTATGAATATTCGTCAGAAACAGGTATGTAAATAATTGATATGAGATCCCTAGTTATAGGTCACAGTTTCAATACACCAGCAAACATGTTACGCGTGGGCCTCTAGAGGCACTTTAAAAACAGCCGACAGACAACATAAGCGGGCCATAAATCATGATACGTCGTCGGCCCGGCTAGCCCGTGTCGCGACGGCCACCAGTAGAGGCCTCCAGACTACCACCCGCTTTAATACATAGCGGGACTTCAGCGGGTAGACAGAGTTGAGATGCATGGTACAGATTATGGTGCGATTGCGGGTATCCTACTGATCAACCGCGTCATTCTACTGTTGGGATTTTGATGAAAACAAAATGGCCCATATAAGCGCCTAAGAACAATCTAGCATTATATCTTTGAAAACAGTGAAATCAGGTCAGGAAGATAGGTCATTATTATTCACAATAAATTCTCCAAACATTCAGAATCGACTGATTCATGGACTAAATATATACAATTCACTGTTTTCACTCTCTGAAGCCATTAATTGTAGAGGATTTCTGAAACTGTAGAGCCAGATTGTACCTATTTACCTAAACAGACAACTTTTTCTCAATTTCAATCATTTTTATTGTATCCCAAATGGTTTCCCAGATATTGCATTTCAAACTGGCCTGGAAAAATATTTCACCGAATAGATAGAATGACAACACACAAATCTGAAAAAATTCCCTTCTCTCGTCACTGTGATTATTTTTCATGACCATATACCACAATGACAATTACCAGACAAAAGAAAATTCGTGATTTGACATCCTACACGAGATCAGCAGTAGGGCCAACTGCCAACGTGATATTCAGTAACGCCAATAAAGCATTTTCATTAGCGCGATTATCGCAAATCTTTAACGGGTAATTTCTGGCTAAATTCAAAACATCCATAATAAATATGAGTATGTTCAGCCAAAGCGGCAAAACTGATATCATTCCAATTATTTACCGACATCGGTGTGCCGCTGCCGACATCTGACCGCAGTTAACAGCCCGTCTATTTACCGCTCATTCATGTTTGCTGGTAAACAATGATTATAATGGCTCAGTTAATGGCTATATCATATTGTGAGATTAATTCTAGATAATTCTTCACTGCCATACTTGTGTGGATGAAAAGTTCAATGGACCAATCTTGGACCTATATCTGTTTGTAATTCTAATCATTATATTTTCATGAGTTGCATTTTTATTTACAGCTATTTCACTGATGATACAAATATGGATAGACAAAGAACTGAAGTGACTGGAAGGTGCACCTCAACATGGTTTTGCCAAGCAGCCCTTATATACAAGAGGAAAGAAACAAATAATTAGCAGTACTTATTTTGTATGACTAATACTATTGTATGACTAATAAAGCATGATGAAATCTTAGGTACCTGTTTTTTTGGCATTTCACACTACCTTCTCATATCCATTTCATGAATCAATAGCTATACTGAGAGTCGATTCAGAAATTATAAAATTTATTTTGAGCTCTTTTTCTCTCATACATCATACATAGGATATATTTTGTATCTACCATGTTCCAGAAACGTGTCAGATGACACTAAAATGATAGGTTTCAGCAATATTTCAGATATGTGCTTCACTTATGTTATGAATCAGAAATGTTATACGTGAAACGTTTCTCGTGAAACCTAGGTCATTTCTGGTTTCTACCATGTTTCAGGAAGGTATCTGAGTCAAAAGATGAAATGTTTCAAATGGAAAATGATCGGTTCCAGAAATGTTTCAGACACATATTTTGGTGTACTGGGTATTGATCCTAAGAAACATACATGTTTATAAAGGAAATTAAACCATTGGAAGTGATTGTAAAAAATTCAATAGTAGAAAGGTCAAAATAGTAAAAAATTCGTTCAAAATCTATGTTTTGAAGCATATTTCTTCAAGCCACTTGGTATATTTTTTTTTTCATATTCCTTATTGTTACCAAAGAAAAAAAAAATACTTTTGCATGTATTAAAAAAAACATTAAATTACATAAATAAATCAAATGAAATTAAATGGTTTGTAGTTGCAAGTATATTTTGAAATTAGTTTTGAATCGTTGTTTTCCATAACTTTTCAGAATATACGGCAAATCATTATAGAGTTCTATACCACGGCCCGGTATTTTCACCCCTGGCTATACTAGGAACAAACCAACCAACGACCAGAATATGCTTTTGTTTAAAGTGTATTGATTTAATTTTACTGAACACTCCTAAATAAGCTGGTATGGCTCTTGGAATTATAATAATAATAATGTATTTACCAAGAAATCTATAATGGTTGCACAAAAAAAAACTTTCAAATGTACAGTATTTCGTTATGGATGAAGAAAGTGATTTTAGTGATACATCTGATATTCCTGCTGATGTGATGGAGTCAGCGGAAGTAGTTAGTTCAGAACTTCTACCAGCAAAGTGCAGACTACTACACGAAAAAGAATATGATGCATTTGATAGTTGGTGTTCTCAAACAAAAATATTCTTGCGTATTTGGGAGAAAAATCTAAAACTATGAAGTCGTCAACCCAGTGGTCGATATTTTCTATGTTAAAATCAACTTTAGCTGTTAACAAGAACATACATATAGGTGATTATCGCAAAGTAAACGCATTTCTTAAAAGAAAACGTGCCGGCTATAAGCCGAAAAAGGCAAACGTTTTCACGAGAGAAGAGGTAACTGCATTTTTGCTTGATGGTGCGGATGAAATTTTTTTATTGATGAAAGTTATGATTATGGGATTATCAGTCGCCTGTCTCCAGGCCAAACTTTCTGAAACGACAATACATAATATTGAGGACAAGGATTCTTATATAATTGTTAAAATTCCTGATTCAAAAACGAAAATACAAAGAACATTTTTAGTTCCAAAAAACAATGAACACAAATTTAATCCAGCTGAAATTTGCCGTGAGTACAAGTCACTGCGTCCTAAGATAGCAGAAAACCCTAGATTTTTTCTTCAGTATAGGAATGGAAAATGTTCAAGTAGTCGAAATAAATACTTTTGCAAAAATTCCGAGTCTAATTACATCATTTCTTGGATTACCAAATACTGCAAAATATACTGGCCATAGTTTTAGAAGGTCCTCTGCGTCGCTTTTAGTTGGCTCAGGGGCTGATATTTTGAGACTTAGATATCATGGTGCATGGCGATCTTAGACCGTTGCAGATGGCTATGTGGATCAGTCCGTGGAAGAAAAAACAAAAATTGGAACAATTGGAAGTCGAGAACAATAATACTTGTAACATTATACAAGAAAATTCATTTGATTTAGTATTACCAAAATCATTGTTTGGAATCAACATACAGAATATCAGCACTATTGTACTATTAATATAAATCTTGTAAAAAATTAGTATGAATGGAATATGATTGTAATATGTTTAATAAAAAACGATTGAAATGAGAATTCTGGGTATTGTGTATTACCTGTATTTAAACAATGTAGGTCTGTACTTTTTTGCACGCCGTGCAGATATAGTATATTATGATACAAGTGTATAAGTGAGCCTTTAAAGCACGAGCAACGAGTTTGAGGGCACGACGCGGAGCGGAGTGCCCTCAACGTTGCAATTGCTTTGAAGGCTCTTATACACGTGTATCATACACTATTTTATATCATACCTGCATCATAACTTCAATAACAATGCTGGAAATGAATTTAAGATCAGGATAATGTTCCTTATATTTTAATACATGTAATCAGGTATGTAATGGATATCTGAGGTCACGTCTTGTTGACAAGTATATAGGATTGTTGTTTACAAGCTAATTTGACAGTCCATATGATTGATAATTTTAAAATGGTTGCGAATCAAGGAGAAGTCTCATCCGAAATGTTAAAGTTAGCCGAGGATGCTGAATCGAAATTGATACCAAAAATATCAAGAAATTCGTATTATAGATCGGGAAGAAACAGACTCAAATTGCTTTATATTTTTTATGTTATTTGACACATAAATAAAAAGTTGGCATTGTTTTTGTTACCTCGCAACCTTTAAAACACGGCGAGTTTTAATCTTGAGATTTCGCACGCTTTTTAGTTCATGAAACAAGGATTATGTTGCAGGTATGACAATTTTTTTTGCACTCTGTTCAAAAATACCCTACTTTTGACATTTAAAAGTCATCAAAAATTACACATGTTTGACGTACCTAAGTATTGGAAAAAATATATTTCCATAGAGCCCTTTTCGTTTATAAAGTAGTTTTGTTCTCTTAATATCTTCTCTAACTTTTTTCTTCGTGGGTTCTTCAAGTTTAAGTCCAACAATTTTTATTTTGACATTACATTATACATTCTTGTTTTATCTGGAACCAGCTTTAATAACCTAAATCACATAGGTTTGGGTCAAAACTAATCAAATATTTGTGGAATAGACATTTTGCGGGAGATTAATTATGAAAACACTATTAAGTCTTGTCACTAGGTGTAGTCATACCCTGTATATTGATGCACATGAGCTTATGCAAGATTAAAATTTTAACCAACTAATATTTGTAATTAAAACTTAATAATACATTATTTATTCTTGCTGAATTTAATATTTAATGTTTCTTAGTAAGGGTAGAGGAATAAAATGGTATTTTTGTTTTCTTCAATTTGGTTCAAAATTGGTACATGGGGTCCTTGTTGGATTCCAAACACATTTTTTCAATACAATTTTTCGATATCTTGTCAATTTGACCCAATTTTCGGCACCACAGACAACTTTTTTTTAATTCCCGCCAAATCTGAGGTCACGTGATATAAGTCGCAACGGATTTTTTTGTTGACAGACATGCCGAAACGAACCGCCATTAGAGTTTTCCAGAAATTACAATTACAATGTTTTTCCCTTATGTAGCCAACTTTATGACGGACAAGCCAGTCGCAAAAGGGTTGGATTGAATATTATTATTACGTCGTTCTGTGTCGTTATTACGTCGTTAGTGTAGTGTAGTCATAGAACTGTTTTATTCAGATTTTTAAAATACAAAAGCAAAGGTTTAAATATAAAATAATATCAAGATGAAAATCTTGATTGAAGCCCAGGACTCGAAGTGATGGCGCATTTGCTGTTTCAGTTGGAGGAAAACCCGGAAAAACCCGCAACACCATCAGAATTCAGATCATCAACTTTCTCATAGAAAAGGACACATGCATGAAGGTCATACACTTTCGCTAATATAGTATTACAATATGTTTACCACATTTTATATATTATTATAATATATAATTCAGTCTTCCTTTCCATTTTCATAATACTCTGTGGTGATATCACTATAAATACTAATGGCAAATGGCCGTGATAGTTGAGATAAAAGTGATTTTCATTTATGTGTGTTAGAGAATGGTGTTGAAGCACTAGTGACCAACCAAACCCATTTTCACGATCAAAATCCAATTCTACTCACTTAAAATTCATGCGCCTCGTAAATGAAGAGAGATAAATATTTTTTTGTCATTTCAGAAAAAAAATATTTTATCAATTTTTCTAATTAATCGTTGAAATATGATCACCATATGACGAAACATACTTCAGTTGCTCATCTTTAATTATTTTAAAATTGATATAACACCCAGGGTCCCGAATTTTTCATTTTAAATATTTTTGTTCCAATATGACTACCATGATGCTGTGCGAAGAACATGAATGCCGTCCTACTAGTGTCGAAAAGTTGTAATTACTCCTGTATGTACTATCTTATAATAGTTTTTTTAATTGGTGCCCCTTTTCACCCATTTAAAGCACGCCTCAGCGTGTTTAAATCGAACTTTAAAAAACGCGCGTTTTTTAAAGGTAACCATGACAACATCAACAAATCGAGAAACGTGAAGTCAAATGACAAATTTTTGATTATTGATCTGACAGGAGTACCTTGTAACGTCAAAATATTACTCACAATTCGTTCATTTATATGTGCTCCTCCATCCATTTGATGAACTTTTCATATTCTTTTTTATATATATTACTGGATTTTCGCGGTATTAACCGCGATTCTGCCTCACTATTCAAAAAATCGATATTAGAATAATTCATTTTTGAGCTCTGGTGACAACAAATATTGATCTTTGGTAACAAATTGCAAATGAATGTTTTTCTCATTTCCATGACAACGAAAGGTATACTGATGTCACATCACGAATTCAACCTTCTTGCATTATTAGTTCTTATTTCTATTATATGTAGTAATAATACCAGTATATATGATTTCAAAGTGCACCAATAAAAAAAAATAACGTAAAGTATTCGTGGATAACTGGTCTTAAAAACACTTGCTCTATTTCGAGCACTCCGGCTGCGCCGTCGTGCTCGAAAAATCGCGCGTGTTTTAAAGCCCTTTTTATCCACTTATACTTTAATATACTATTTCGAGAGTCTCAAAGACATCGCAATATCATACATAAAAGAGTTGTGACGTAGTCGCTGTGACCAGAAGTGGCAAGTTTTACGTTAACAAAGTTGTACATTATATATATATATATATATATATATATATATATATATATATATATACATATATACGTAAGAATTGTTTTCGACTGGATGGTAGAGAGAGGATTGTATTTGGCAGGTTTCGCAGTCACTTATTCAAAGAAAATGCTCTTTTTTCTGTTCAAGCTCTCGAGATTTATTATATCTTCTTCAGGAACTCAGAATTAACAATGATATTGATTAGAAATGTTACAGAAATAAAATTGTTCGTACTTACGAAATGTGAGGTTATAAAATAGCTAAACAATTAAGTATAAAATCGAGGAAATTATTCATTCTTGTACGGCTTATTGTTAAAAACATTGAATTAAGACTATCACATACATTCAGATAAAAAACTTGTTATAAAAATAATTAAAAAGGATGTTCTGCTCAGCAGATCATTAAAAACATAAACAATCATGTAACAGGAACGTCTGTGACTCTTCATACTGATGTGTGCAATGACAGTGACTCTTAATATTTTGGCGTTTTCATACGAAAAATTGTGATCGTTATCCCAAACGTGTTTAACCAAAGTACTTATTTGTTTATTACCTCTCGCATCACTTCTATGTGAGGTGATTCTATCTTTGAGGCATCGGCTGGTTTGCCCGATGTATTCCTTGTCACAATCGTCACAGGGAATGGAATAGACCAAGTTCGATAGATGTAATAGTTGATCTTTGTCTTTTAATTTGGAGAAAAAATTGTTGGCTGTCTTATAATTCTTGAAGGCTAATTTAATATTGTCATATTCATGAAATATATTTTTTTATTTGTATGATAGATTTTCTAGGTAAGGTAATGAATAGTAGAAAGTGGATTTGTTCATGGGTACTTGATTATTGGTGGGGTTTGTATCTGTTGAAGCTAAATGTGTTGAGGATCTGTGGAATAGTGATTTAATAATTGGGGGTAACCATTGTTGTTGAATAATTTGCTAGTTTTTTCAGGTTTTTTTCTCTTAAAGTTGTATGAGTGGTCTTGATGACTCTGTTTTTCATGACTAATACCAAGTTAATCTTCTGTTGTTTTTGGTGGAATGATTCATAATGTAGGTATCTGCCAGAAGAGCCTGGTTTTGTATACCACGTGGTGATTAACTTATTATCATCTCTCCTTATTAATTTTGTGTCTAAAAAGGGTACACTGAAGTTGGAACTTTTTGGTTATGAAACATGGCAAATGCGTAGTCCTTAAGACATTATAAGAAATCATTATATAAATTTTATGACTCTGTGCTACTTGGGAACTTTAGCCAATATGAGTGTATTCTCCTTTTGTATTGTTAGAATCGATAATATTTTGAACATTTTGTTGATTTATTATTTTCTAGTAGATTTCATTGGTATCTTAATATCTTCCGCGTATTTCAGGAGGAACTAACTATTTGTAATGTATGATATTTTTTTCATCGACAGCTTGGAAAAAATTAACCAAATTTACAACCGAAAATACTGCGGGTGAATCAATGAAATGATCACCCCCAATACTGAACCCCCAAAAAATGCAATTCTCACATTCCTTATAATAACCTAAATACTCCCAAGAAACGGTGGTCGTCATTCAAATGAAATTCCTTCAATATTCGAGACCTCGTCCCAAATGCGGAAGGTAATGGGGAAAATGCAATATCGTCAGTGACATACCATCTCCAGTGAAATAATAGCCCGGGAACTTGGTGAAGTAGGTCATCTCGTATCGATCGTGATTGTTGAACAGACTCCTCATCAAACTAGGCCATGGACGCGGGAATACCAAGTAACCTTCACCCTCGCCCTTTACTTCTTCTCCCGCTTCGTTAAGCAGGACGGGTTCTACGCCGAAAAATGGAAAACCCTGAAAATATAAAAATTATCAATGGAAATAACTAAATGTGGTGTATGTTGTTTACTTTTAAAGGTGCGAGAAGCCATTTATTGATAAAAATAAGTTCAAAAACTAAAACCCGACTACTGAAAAATCACGCTCTTAAAGTATGAAATAAAAATGAGTTCAAAAACTGAAACTCGACTACTGGAAAATCCCGCTTCGAAAAGTATAAAACAAGAAAATATTCTGATCTGAAATTGTTATGTACAAACTATTAAATATTTATCATCTATTAAATAAACAACTTACACCTAATATATTTTAACGTATTTAATACATATTCATAGTGATGTTCAGAGGATAGCCGTGGTCATATGCCACCTACCCTAACAAAATAATATATTCTAACAGTAGTAAGCGATCATAAGCTTTAGGGCAAAGTGGCATATGACCACGGCTATCCTCTGAACAGCACTATAAATATGTATTAAATACATTAAAATATATTACGTACAAGTTGTTTATTTAATAGATGATAAATATTGAATAGTTCGTACGAAACAATTTCAGATCAGAATATTTTCTTGTTTTATACTTTTTTACGAGGGAATTGAGATATATAATAAAATACCACAGCCTTTAAAAGAAATAAAGACTAAAACTAAGTTAAAAAAAGAACTTAAAAAATTTATACTTGACAAGTAACAATTCCTATAATATTCCACCTTTGACTGCTTTGCTTTTCTTTTATTTCTATTAATTGTTTGATGTATTCATTAATTTATGTTTCATATGTATTGTCGTTATTCAAATTATGTAAAAGTAATCCCTCTATAAACAGCAATGTTTCTTGGGATCAATAAATAAATCTAGTCGGGTTTTAGTTTTTGAACTTATTTTTATTTCATACTTTCAGAGCATGATTTTTCAGTAGTTGGGATTGATTTTTTTTAACTTATTTTTATTTCATACTTTTTAGAGCGTGATTTTTCAGTAGTCGGGTTTGAACTTCCTTTTTATTTAAATTACTTTGGGGTTATAATTTCGTGATGTTTCAACATGTGTACCTATATAAAAAACATATTTTTTATATTTGATTTTGGGTAGGTTTGGAGAGAAAATATGTTTGGCTCACATCTAAGGCAAGAAAAGCCGCGAGCAACAGCTAACAATATATACAGTGTGACACACTTAAGATGAAGACACCCCTGTATTTTAGTCATTTTTGAAAGCAGAGATTTGATTTTTGGTACAGACGTAGACCTTCATAGGCCGCACTTTTCGCAATACTCAGCCCGAGTGACAGCCTTGAACCCAGCCTACTGCGATCCCGCGAAAAGAGCAAATTCACGATATTTTGCTTCGCGTTGGAGATATCGAAAAAAGTTATTCCAAAAAGTTGCTTGGATATCGATTTTGACCCTACATCATATTCAAGTCCGATTTTCAATTAATGTTCTGAATAAGAAGCTACAGAAATGATAAAATAGTCAAAATCAATGAAATAAACGTATTGAAATAACTAAAATTGAAAATTATTATTTTATCAAATGTAAGTTAATCGAATTTAGTCTCCTTTACTAGCCTGTCTCCAATTTTGAGGAATTTTTTAATTTCCTGTTGTATATGATTGGTTGCGAATAATATCATTTGCCTAATTTTGGGTGGAAAATCGTCATTCTCAATGTTTCAAAGAAGTCTCATATTTTGTGTTTCAACAGTTTTCAATTTGGGCTAGAGTGTCATGGAAACAAATGAACTATTTATACCAAATGTCAGTTTGAAAGTAAATGCGTCAAAAACAGTAACAAAATGCCCATTGAACGTCTCAATTTACGAGAAAAAATTGAAATAATAAGGTTATTTGGTGATGGTGCTCGAAGTAGCAGACAAGTTGCTCATGAATTCAACAGAAGACATCCGCAACGAATTCGTATTCGACAAGTAACGGCAGCCTCCGTGAATAAACTTTTTACTCAAACCGGAAGTGTATTAAAGGATCGTCCAGCTATTGACAATGAAAATGAAAAAAAGACAAAAAACAAGGTTCCGTAACTTTTACAAGGTTGCAACTCAAAGCATAATGTAAAACATCATTACTAGGTATGTCTAGTTTGCAGAACTTTTGCAATTTTCAGTGCAAAAATAAAGTATGAAAACGTTCTTTGCAATTAAAACAATGTTCCGTTCATTGCAGACTCCTGCAAAATTTGTTTTCATTAATGCACTAACATACCATTGAAGTTTGAAAACTTTTGGAATGATTGTGAATTGATTGTCTATTTCTACTGGTCTAAACTATATTACGTTTGTTTAGTGGAATTTCTTTAATGGAATAATCAAAATGGTTTACAGTGAGGAAGAAAAAGTTCAGTATGGTACTAATAATTTTATTTAGGATACTTACAGCAGCTCCAGGTTTCATAGGCGTGGCGCCTGGCAGCGGAGTCAGTATATGTCCACCAGTTTCGGTTTGCCAGAAAGTGTCGACGATCGAACATTTTTCATGGCCGACTAGTTTGTAATACCACATCCAGGCTTCGGGATTGATTGGCTCTCCAACTGATCCCAACACTTTCAGGGATGATAAATCATGCCTGGAAAAATAAACCATGTCACTAATGAATGAGATAAAGTCCTACAAAATAGTTTTCCTTTTTTTTTGTGGTTACTTCCTGAATATTTTGGTGTATGTAACCTTATGGAGAAATGAAGAAATGTATCGAATATTTCTGCATCATCAAAATACAATTCGGAAAATACTTTGAAACGACTACCAAGAGATAAGAAGCGGAAGAAAGTATCAGTGATCATGGTAAATAACATCGATAATGGGTATCTCTTCCCAAGAAATGTTTTTCAAAACAATCAACAGTTAACCAATATTCTGGGAAATTGATAAGATTAGTTTTTACCGTCGTATTTTACACGACATAAGTACAATTGAAATATTTTCACTTAGTCGCTTATCAGAAAAATCGAAGTTATCATAATAATTAAAATTTGTTTTTAGAACCAACGCCTATATGGAACAGAGATGAAATCAATGCCAAGAATCGGATGAATGAACTTGTGACAATTTTCCCACATTTTCATCAAGAAAAAAAACACTTCCTTGTAAAACAAGCTTCACTTGCTTCAGTAAATTGCAATGATTGCTTCATATGGAGCATACTCCAAGAAACTGCAAAATGTTTAAATTGATGGAATGGCCACCACATCTCAACTCAAATCTAAAACGTCGTGGCCGCTATTGTCGCTAGGCATGTTCTCATTAGTCTAGTCGAAAAATGAGTTTCCTGCAAAAAATCGTTCCAAGTCTTCTAAAAATATGAGCGATGGCTCATTAGATTCGGGATGTCATTCTGAGATAGATGTATTTTTCTATTTTTTCTGCCGACGAGAATTTGTTATTTCAACAAAAAACAAAATAAATCAAAACGGCCTTAGTTTTTTTGTAATAGCTCAAAAACTATTGATGATAGAGAAAATAAGAAACAGGTTCTTGAAGAAGAGGAAATTTCCCATTAAAAAGTCTCTACTCTCGGAACTCATCTCAATTATTAAATAGGGCTCCGCGAGGGCGTTAATGCAAAAGTACACCACCTCTCGGGAGAATGTAATCTCGATAGAAAAACATTTTTTCATTCAATTTTGATAATATGAGGCTATTGTTAATTAAGTATTTTTTTTGGAACCGCCGATTTTATTAAAAACCGAATCACTCCATATTTTTTTTGCTTCATGGAACACATTTTAAATGTTTACTCAATAATATCACGCTATAAAATTGTTTAAAATTTGATTATTTTGTTAATTATAAATTTCTAAAGTTAACAAAATATGAGAAATCGACTAAATATTGCTAATTTGTTTTATTGATATTTCACATTCTAACAAAGGCATTTTACAACGTTTTTTGAAAAAAAATACATTATTTGTTTATAAATAATTTATAAACAAATGGATAAGTTGAATATTTTTCAAAAATATTTTTTTTGCATTAGGTTGTTGAGCGTTTATTATGAAAAAAAATAATGTCAATCAAAGTTTGTTTATTTAATTGTTTAGTAAATAAAGAATTACATTATAAATAAAAAAACTCATTGGTTAGAGAATAAACAAGTATTAGTTTTTAAGAAAATAATTCTTTATTTAATAAAAAAAATAATTAGAATTTTTTATTTTTTTAAATCTTGATAAACACTTTAGCAACTTAATGCAAAAAAACCATTTTTGAAAATTATTTAACTTATCCATTTGTTTACAAATATTTTATAAACAAATTGCTTAAATTAAAAAAAAAACGTTGTAAAATGCCTTTGTCAGTCATAAAACTGATAATAAAGTGAAATACCAATTAAAAAAATTATGACAATATTTACTCGATTTCTCATATTTTGTTATCTTTAGAAATTTATAATTAACAAAAAAATCAACTTTTAAACAATTTTATAGCGTGATATTATTCACTACACATGTAAAATGTACTTCATATTTTTTTTGCTTCATGGAACACATTTTAAATGTTTACTCAATAATATCACGCTATGAAATTGTTTAAAATTTGATTATTTTATTAATTATAAATTTCTAAAGTTAACAAATTATGAGAAATCGACTATTTTTATCAAAGGCATTTTACGACGTTTGTTGAAAAAAATACGCTATTTGTTTATAAAATATTTATAAACAAATTGATAAGTTGAATATATTTCAAAAATATGTTTTTTGCATTAGGTTGTTGAGCGTTTATTATGATTAAAAAAATATATAATGTCAATCAAAGTTTGTTTATCATAAATTGTTTAGTAAATAAAGAATTACATTATTAATAAAAAAAACTCATTAGTTAGAGAATAAACAATTATTAATTTTCGAGAAAATAATTAATTATTTAATAAATAAAAATAATTAGAATTTTAATTTTTCCTAATCATGATAAACACCTTAGCAACTTAATGCAAAAAAAAATTTTTAAAAATTTATAAAAATTTAAATAAAAAAAAATTAAAATCCTTTTGTATAAAACTGGAAATAATATGAAATGCCAATTAAAAAAATTATGACAATATATACTCGATTTCTCATATTTTGTTAACTTTAGAAACTTATAATTAACAAAATAATCAACTTTCAAACAATGTTATAGCGTGATATTATTCAGTACACATGTAAAATGTACTCCTTGAAGCAAAAAAAATATGGAGTCATTCTGTGAACAATTATTCGGTTTTAAAAAATCGGCGGTTCAAAAAAAATTACCCAATTAACAATAAATAGCCTTACATTATCAAAACTTAATGAAAACATTAATTTCCAACGAAATTATACATTATTTCAAGTGTTCAAGCTCAAATTGATCTATATCCCAGAGTGCCACTTGTGGCAACAAATGCCATATTTAAAATAAACGGTGGAATAATATCGTAGTTGAGTAGTATACCCTGGAATGGGATCCTTAGGTGGGCGGGATTGAATTTGATTGGCAGATTCAAGGTCAAACGCATTTTTGGCGGTCTCCAGTATGAAATGTAATTTGCAAGGGTGCAGTGCTGTAGTATTTGATAGTTTTTGGTGCGTTTTACGTGTTAGGATGTCCGACTTGAGTGATTATGAACCATTTGAGGATTGCATATCATTTACGTTGAAAATATACTAATTTTTGAGATAGTCAGTTTTTTTTTTTTCACAAATTTAGGCCCCCATAGTAACGCCAAATCTCAAGATAATTATCTAAATTATTCGAAAAAGTATTTGTCCTACAAAATGTATGGTTTGATCAAAGAGTCCCCTCCTTCCAACATGTATCGATAACGGGGTCATCATAAATGATTACTAACCAGCTGATTTTTTTTGTACTTAGTTAATATTTATATCATTTAACAGTCATATTATCCCACAAATTGCGTGGTACGTTCTCCCAGTCCTACGCTCAAAAGTAGTAGTACAGATCCTTGATGTAAAAATAATTACTATCAAGCTGAATCTTCGTGAATAGCTTCGTTTCGATGAGACGCCCAACAATTTCCTGTGCGAAAATTCTCGATTGCGGTAGCTAACAGAGGTAGCAAGGATGAAATATGTCGATTTGATGATTCTCAAAAATTTATTGATAACCGGGTTTTCTTTGTTGAATCTCAAGATAATTATTTAAATTATTTGAAAAAATATTTGTCCTACAAAATGTATGGTTTGATCAAGGAGTCCCCTCCTTCCAATATGTATCGATGACGAAGTCATTAAAAATGATTACTAACCAGCTGATTTTTTTTTACTTAGTTAATATTTATATAATTTAATAGTCACATTGTCCTACAAATTGCGTGGTACGTTATCGCGGTGCTCCAATTGAATATATATTTGAAATTCATAAAATTAAAAATCAATTTATTTCCCAAGCGTCACAAAAAAAATTGTTGACTTTTTGGTAGATTTCACTCAACTTAAATTCAACAAAACATTAACAAAAAAAAATGTGTGCCGCTTGGGTTTCTGTATTTTGCTACTACAGCTGAGTCACACCGGTACGCATGCGCGGAGCATTGCTTACTGCGTATTAGGTATCCCACGTTAGTGTCGTGTCGACCATAAGCGTGCAAGCATTGTTTCAGTTGACCACGTGTTTTATTTTATCTCTCGAGAAATAATTTCAAGAAATATTCATTGTGCTGCACTATAATTATGGAGTGTTTTTTTTATATATAAATACACAAATTGTTGTACCTAGTTTACTGAAAAATAAAGTTATTTAAATTTCAAAGAAGATTTTTTCACTGTATCTATGTTACAAATAGGAAAACGAATTGGCCTGTTTTTTGTAACCTATTATGTAATATTCTTGTCCTACAGTTAGTAATGAGAAAAATGGTCTTGTGGTATTAACAATTTCTGAGCGTAGGACTGGGATAACGTACCACGCAATTTGTAGGACAATATGACTGTTAAATGATATAAATATTAACTAAGTAAAAAAAAAATCAACTGGTTAGTAATCATTTATGATGACTCCGTTATCGATACATGTTGGAAGGAGGGGACTCTTTGATCAAACCATACATTTTGTAGGACAAATACTTTTTCGAATAATTTAGATAATTATCTTGAGATTTAACAAAAAAAAACCCAGTTAGTGATACATTTTTGAGAATCATCAAATCGACATATTTTATCCTTGCTGCCTATGTTAGCTACCACAATCGAGAGTTTCGTACAGGATATTGTTGGGCGTCTCATCAAAATGAAGCTACTCACGGAAAATTTGCTTGATAGTAATCAAGTGCAAAAGTGGACCATGGATCCTGGACTATCTACTTTAATAATAATAATAATAATAATAATAATGTTTATTCACGAAAGTTCAAATTTTACAATAATTGAAGTACATATATATATTTATTGTAAGTGAATAAACAGGAAGAAAATCACGAAGCTTTAGTATAAAACTATCGCTTGTATGTGATATTAAACTTAAAACTAAGTAGTATAACACTATAATATGCAATGATAATTTTTTTTTTACATATTTTGAAGCACATAAGTATATAAATTTGGTAAAAGAAGTTTCAACTAATGAATGTATAAATAAAATAGTAAATAGATATTATAAAATAAAATAAATATAATAATAAAATAGATATAATAAAATAGTAAATAGATATTCTTATCCTTGTGATATGTGTGAGAATAGTAAATGTCATATTTAGGCTGAATGTCGTTTGCAGTAGGTATGTTTATCATAATTGAGGTGTAGGTACGTCATATTCGGGGTGTAGGTCATATTCGGGTATTGTCTCATATTCTGTTGGTTGTCAGCTTTGCGTATATGCATGCTTTATATAAACGATTGGTGTTTTAACTTTAATCATTTTTTGAAAGTTTGGTTGACAAAATCATGAAACAATGTCCTTTCGGAACGCAAAATCCAAGTTTTTATAAGTTTTTTGTACATAATAGAACTATTTATTTTTTTTATAAACTCTGGTAGCATATTATGTAGGCGAGGTCCGAGGTAATTTGAACATCGTTGTCCAATTGCTTTTCCGATCTAGGTATCTTTTTTGTTTGTTCCTGGTACTATAATTGTGATCGACAGATTCAAGTTGAATTTTATTGCTTTTCACATTAACTAATAAGTTGATGCAGTAAGCCTGCCTTACGTCAAATACATTGGCCTCTTTAAATAAATTTTCACTGGAATATGTAGCTCTTTTTACAAGGATGATTTTCAGTATCCATTTCTGAATAACGTTCAGCATTTCCAAGTGATAATCGTTAACACCTCCCCAGCCAATTATACCGTAAGATATATGTGACTGTAAAAGCATAGTATAATACTTTCAAATGATTTACATCTAAAAATTCTTTCAAGTATTTGAATTTAAATAAAAGACCTCTCAGTTTTCCTACTATATTTTTAATTTGAAGATCCCATCTAAGATGTCTGTCTATCACAATGCCCAAGTATTTGATGGAGTTTACTTCCGGAATTTCTGAGTTATTTCCGAAACGTAATGAACCCATATTGGGTAAGTGATTGGAATACGAAGTAAATGATAAGTACTTTGTTTTATCTAAATTCAGAGTTAATTTGTTATACCTAAACCACTTACCTATTTTACTGAAATCAGTTTCAGCTTCTGTCTTTAAGTTCACCCAAGTATCAGATTCATATATTATGGCAGTGTCATCTGCAAAGCTTATGATTTTTCCCTTGGTATCAAGGTGTGAAATGCTGTTCATATAAATTATAAATAGAAGAGGACCCAGTACTGTTCCTTGAGGTACGCCATATGTAACAGTCATAGGTTCACTGAGAGTACCACCTATGTCAACTTTTTGTTCGCGGTCTGATAAATAATTTTTTAAGATTTTATGAATATTTCCTCTTATCCCATAGCATTCTAGTTTCTTCAAAAGCTTTTCATGAGATACCGTATCAAATGCTTTCGAAAGGTCGACAAAGATACACAAGGCAGGTTTTTTTTTGTCCAATGCATTATAAATATTACTTGTAAGATAATAAATCGCATCTTCTGTTGACTTTCCTTCTCTGAATCCGAACTGAGAACTAGAGATGACGTTATGTTTGTTCAAGAAGCTCAGATGTTTCATTTTCAGTATTTTTTCAATTATTTTCGCTAAATTCGAGATAAGTGAAATCGGTCTATAGTTGATTATGTTCAATTTATCTCCACTCTTGTAGAGTGGCTTAATAATTCCAATTTTCAAAATCTTAGGAAAACACCCTGTATCAAAGCACCTATTTATCAAATAAGCCAGAGGTTTTTTAATTTCATTAGATATAGCCTTCAGTGTTTCCGAACGAACGTTATCGGGACCTGGTATTTTTTAAGTTTTAATTCCATGATTACTTTGTGAACTTCATTTTCATCAGTGTCGCGAAGATACATGGTTTCTTGCAAAATGTTTTCAGATTCATTGAAATTATGAGGTACTGAAATTCTATCAGCTAATTTTTTTCCTATCGAACTGTAATGGCGATTGAAACTATCAGCGATTTGTTTATTGTTCTGTAATATTTTTCCATTTTCTAGTTTAATTTTTTCTATTTTGGTTTCGTTTGGAGTTTTCATGCAAATATTATTAACACACTCCCAAAGCCCTTTTGAGCTATTCGCATTTTTATCTATAATTTTTTTCGAGTAGTTCTTTTTTGCTGTTTTTGTGAGCTTGTTTAACTTATTCCTATATAAATTATATTCTTCTCTCAAGACATGATTTTCAGGGTTTCTCAATAATTTTGTGTGCATGTCACTTTTTTCTTGATGGATTCATACAAAGCAGGCGTTATCCAATTTTTCTACAATTTACAACATTTTTCCTTTAACCTTTTTTTAAAGAATTTAATTTTAAATTTTAATTTTAAAAAACCAATGTTCATCCTTTAGATCTGACCTCAGACGGTCATAGTTGACTTTGTTCTAGCAAATTAAATATTTACAAAACTATTCTACTAGAAATAACACCCTACCTACTCATCAATCCTAGACTGCATCTTAATATGTATTCCACCTAAAAACGCCATCAACTTGAACATATATAATAACATTCCTGAAAGTTGTTAAAAGCTCAGCTCGTTCAGATTCAAACTTGCCATCGAACAGCTCTTATTGAAACACAGCTTTTACTCAATTGTTGAATTTTTGTCAAGTTATTTTCGACGTCGGAGGTTATGAATTTATTGTCAAAATTCATAAATTCAAGATGGCGGCTCCAATATGGTGTGAGAGTTTTGTGATTATGTACCGTTTCTATTCAAAATTGGTATGCCGGAGTTTTTGAGGTCTGAGATTATGAATTTGAAGCTTGTCGCTTTTGTATTCGAACTGAAAACTTTGCGCGACAAGCTCTTGAATCTATAACTCACGGAATAACCTACTTCACACATCCAAAGTAATTATTTTCTACTATTTAGCGCATTTGAATAAAAGCTTGTCCTTAAAACAGTTTTTTATTAATTATTTTATTCCAATGTTTTGTATTATCTCTTTTTATTCACCTTTAAACATTCAGTCATCGACCATTTGTGTTGACTGTTTTTGTTTGTTATATTTTCATTTATATTTAGGAACATATGTTTTAAATAGAAAAATCGAAATATCGAAGTACACAGTCTATTTTCACACAAGGATTCAATTTAAATTGAATCACGAAATGGTAGATCACAGGGGAATAACAACTACTTTCCTAGCTAATACCACGCAGAACGTTGAATGATATTCACCTGAAAATCCATGCAAAATTCCATATAAATGGAAATTTATTGCAAATGTTTCTTTCTGATAAGCTCGATTATGTTCAACTTATGTCGTGTTAGCTGACAATATACCGGTTTCAGGCTTTTGGCCTCATCAGTACCAGTAGTCACCAGCCAAAGATCGAAGAGCTCTGGCTGAAGAGGCACAACGTAAACAAATCATCATCGAGCTTATAACATCTATAGGTATGCCGGAAAAGATAACTTATAACTGGCGGTACCTAGTGACAGAAAGAAACACTCCATACATCTCCCACCTCGATAGGATTCTAAAGAGTCCTTCTTAGTAGGAGTGGCAAGCCTGACTAGCAACACATGGCTTTTTACTTTTCACGTTGTTCACGATTTGCTAGTCAGGCTTGCCACTCCTACTAAGAGGGAATCTTTTATTTAGAATCCTATCGAGGTGGGAGATGTATGGAGTGTTTCTTTCTGTCACTAGGTACCGCCAGTTATAAGTTATCTTTTCCGGCGTACCTATAGATGTTATAAGCTCGATGATGATTTGTTTACGTTGTGTCTCGCTTCAGCCAGAGCCTCGATCTTTGGCGTGACTACCGTACTGATGAGGCCAAAAGCCTGAAACCGGTATGCGGATTGTTAGGCGAACACGACATAAATTGAACATAATCGAGCTTATCAGAAAGAAACATTTGCAATAAATGTCCATTTATATGGAATTTTGCATGGATTTTCAGGTGAATATCATTCAACGTTCTGCGTGGTATTAGCTAGGAAAGTAGTTGTTTTTCCCCTGCGATCTACCATTTTGTGGTTCAATTTAAATTGAATCCTTGTGTGAAAATAGACTGTGTACTTCGATTTTTCTATTTCACATATGTTTTATGCTATATTTGACTAGTGATGAATGTTAGTTCAAAAACTCCAATTGATTCTATTCCATTATTTACGCCATCGCTAGTGGAAATCGTCGATACTAATGATCATTTTTAGAAATTATTGGATCAGAGTTTATACCATCAATATTTTTAATTTCCGGCACATGCTGAAAACCAATGTTCCCAAACACATTCTGTTCGTTTGTTTCTTCAAATGAAATACTCTTTGTATTGTATCATGTCTGATTTATCATAAGTGTGTGCCTCTTAGAGGATATTATCTTGTTAGTTCCAGTGGAAAATTCAATTGTTTCTCGTTTAGTACCTATGATGTTACTTTAAATTTCAAATGGTATTCATTTATATAATAATGTTGTTATGAAAATCGAATGATCGGATGATCTCCTTTCAATACGGCACGCAACAGATTTTTCAGGAATTGATTGAGCTGGAAATAGAAACGGAAAAAAATATTTCTTGCTGTGGTGTTTCAATGAATGAAATTACTTACTTTTTGACTAGTTCATCTTCGAATTTCATCAAAGTCCTTATTGCTGTTGGTGCAGTGTAAAATTGATTCACCTTGTATTTGTCTGCTACCACCCAAAACCTGTCGTTGTGGGGATAGAACGGAGTTCCTTCATACTGAAACAAAAACAACAATCATAATGTAAATGTATCTCTCATTATGAAAGATAAATCATATCTCTATCCATATCAACTGTTGAAACTTTAACCGTCGTAAAATGTTCATAAACTGTAATTAACGCTACTCAAACTACAATACTGGACAAAAACTAATTTGAAACAATACCCGATTGAAAATGACGCTATCAGCCAACGAAAACGTAGATATTTTGAAGTTAAATCCTTTTTTGAGAAGAAAAAATTATTATTATAAACTAAAAAAACAAAAGACATCCACAAGAACAGAAATCGATACATTTTCAAAGGAGGCTTCTGATGAAGTGTATATATATATATATATATATATATATATATATATATATATATATATATTCATTGATGAAAGTATTTCACTCACGAATCAATTATTGTGAAGTTTTCAAAGCTTTTGTTTTTTCACCTTGTATAAAATTAATGATTAATGATCTTGTATAAAATTAATGTCTTGTAGTACTGCTGCTTGTATTCCACTGTTTGCTTGAAAATCAAATCCATATTTTTTATTTATGAAATTCTTTTTTGAATAATATTTTCAATTATTTTGGAATATATGCTCATTAATGCTATGGTCCTGTAGTTGATTGGATTTTGGGCATCTCCACCTTTATAAATTTCTCTTAGTGAATGTGACAATTTACAGTATGAAAATATTACCCCCTTCTTGCACGTCCTCTGAATTATGAGCACCCCTCAAAAAATTTAAATGAGAAGGAGGGTCGTGTGGAACCTTGTTCGAAAGGGATTTTCAGTCTCTGTTCAGCAATATTAAGTTTTTCAAATTTGGTGCAATCATAACTGAGAAAATGTATTTTTAAAATGTTAAATTTACGTAGAATGAAGGAAATAATGTCACATAATGTTTAGGAGGTATTTTTCAATTTATTATACAATTAAATTAAATGTTCAAAATGAGAACCATTCACTTCTTGGCAATAAGCAAGTCGATCTTGTTATTCTCGTACAACATTTTGTAGGACCTCAGGGGTTATGTTGTTAATTTCTTCCGTTATCTTTTAAATCTGCGATATTGTCTGGTCTATTGAAATATACTTTTGATTTCAAAAAACCCCATAAGAAATAATTAAGTATGTTCTTATTTGTTTTGCTAAACGTCAGGAAAAAGTCGTTCAAGACAACAAAAAATTATTCACAAAGCCCACATAAATAATGTAATGTCATTCTAGTAGACACTACTGTTATTTTGATATTTATAAGTTGCTGACACACAAACATTTGTGTGTATTTGATTTAACTATGGCTCATTTATCCGAAATTCAAAGAATAGACATCTTAATTATGATTGCATGCGGTATTGAACAATAACTCAAAAGGAAGTTTGTGAAATATTGAATAATAAGGCCCGATTTCACCACAAGACAGATAAACGGCGTTTTACTAAACTCCGTTCTCACTAAACTCAGATTTTAATCTCGATAAACCTCGATCCAGTTTCACCGACACAAACAGACGAAAGCTAAACCGAGTTTATTGAAACTTAGTTTAAGGACAGTCAAAAGCTGGCAACATAGTAAAATATGTACGTTTCTGTCATTTTTGCATAGATTTCGTTGTTTTGTAGAGGAGCCAAAGCCAAGTGACAATATAACCTAAAAATTGAAAACCGATAACTTTCGTGTTTGGCTCATGTTTTGTGATATTTTTGTGGGTGTTCGGTTTTTGAAGAAACTTGATAAAAGTGACAATATCTTCTACAATGAATTTCAGTTGGAATGTGAAAATATAATTCATCAAATAAATTCCTTCTTTGGACTTCATTCGGCACCCAGCTTATTGAATAAATTGGTACAACATATTTCCTTTACCAGAGTGAAAATGTCTGGAACAAACTACCATATTTCGTTAACTTATCAGACCAGTTTTTTCGTTTGATGGCATGTATCTAGGCTGCTTGCCTTCTCTGGGAGATTTCACAATGTTTTCAATTTCTTAGAACAGCAGATGGAATTCTGATAACAGGGTCAAAAATACAAACATGTACAATTTACCTAAAAAATCGTATTCGGTCGTCTTTTGATGCATTTTTATTGCATTTCACAACAGAACAATATGAAGGCGTGATCATCTACGAATTAAACAATAACACATGTAATCCAACTACTGAATTCTTTTTGAAATAGGTAAAAATGTTCAATTCTCCAACATAAACAAATCGGAAAAGTAAGGTTGTTTTACCTCCAATGTCAATCATCTGTCAAACGTGCACGAAACCAATGAACTAAACGTCGTTTAACTTCGTAACTGGCCAAATTCAGCCCGTTTTGAGTGGAAACGCCGTTTAGAACTAAACGCGGTTTATAGTTCCTGGTGAAATCCAATATGACGGGTAGAAAGCTTAATCTAAGTTTAATTTGAACAAAACTCGTTTAAAGAGGTTGGTGAAATCGGGCCTAAGTACCCTGCTCAACACAGTCTACAGTTGGCAAAAAGAAACAAAATTTCGTGAAACTGGACTGGTAAAAACTATTCAAAAACCAGGTCGAAATGTTAAATTGGATGAGGAAAAAAAGTTAGATGTACTGTTAGCGATTGAGGAATATACGCATTCGACAAGTAGACAACTTGCCGCCGACATTGATGTAAGTAAATCATCGATATTGAGAACTTTACATAAAGAAAAAGACCATCCTTATAAAGTTCAGTTGGTTCAGGAGTTAAAAGAAGATGATCCTGATAGAAGGCAACAATTCTGTGAACTGATGATGGACAGAATGGAAGCAGAATTGCAGTTCATAAACAAAATTGTTTTTTTTTCTGGTGGAGCTACTTTTTATTTAAATGGAACAGTTAATAAACAAAACTGTAGATATTGGAGCAGAGAAAATCCTCATTGGGTGTGTGAGGCTCACACACAATATCCTAAAAAAGTTAATTTGGGCTGGTATCATTAACAACAAAATTATTGACCCTTATTTTTTTTAAGCCTACATTAAAAATACTTATTCCTGGTGTTTGGTCCAAATGCAATAGATAGATCAATTTGATACCAACAAGACGGAGTTCCACCGCATTACAAACGTATTGTTGAAGATTATTTGAACGAAGTTTTTCCCAATAGGAGGATTGGAAGACGTGGAACGATTGAATGGCCACCTAGATCTCCCGATTTGACTCCTCTCGATTACTACTTATCGGGTTATTCAAAATCAAAAGTATATTTCAATAGACCAGACAATATTGCAGATTTAAAAGTTAGGATAACGGAAGAAATTAACAACATAACCCCTGAGGTCCTACAAAATGTTGTTCGAGAATTCCAAGATAGACTTGCTTATTGTCAAGAATAAAATGGTGGTCATTTTGAACATTTAATTTAATTGTAAAATAAATTGAAAAATACTTCCTGAGCATTATGTGACATTATTTCCTTCATTCTACGTAAAGTATCAAAATTGTACATTTTCAAAACAAATTTTCTGAGTTATGATCGCACCATATTTGAAAAACTTAATACTGCTGAACAGAGAATGAAAATTATTTTCGAACAAGGTGCCACACGACCCCCTTCTCATTTAAAATTTTTGAGGTGGTGCTCATAATTCAGAGGGGGTGCAAGAACGGGGTAATATTTTCATACTGTAAATTATCAAATTGACAATAAAAATCGACCTGTCTCTAGATTTTTTAAACAAATACATAATAATGCTAAAAATGAATTTATTCCATACCTATGGACCGCACTGTATACATATGCATTCATTTATTGAAACCTTTGGAAAGTGGATTAGACTTTAGCATTCATTCATTCATTCAAAATGTATGATTATACTCCTCATGTCACTTTTTATAGAAAAATGATTTGATTCAAAAGTCAATTGATTTCCACGAACAATTTCCTTGAAGTCAATCATGACTTGCGGTTCAAGTAATGACCACCTAATAATGTAAGTAATTACCCGTGAATAAGTATTTCCATTTTCATAACAACCCAGGCGACCTCGTGAAGGCATTTTTTTCGGTAATAGCCGAATTTCACGCAAAACAAATACCGTCGAAGCGGTCGAGTGGAAATCTTGCCCAATGACATAAATGAGTGTTTACTAGAAAGGAAAAAAAATCGTGTGCGGTCGGTGGAATTCCGTCAGGAATGAAGTTCCTTCACTCCTGTTAGCATCCTCCATATGACTCCCCTTATTTTGATGGGTTGGACTTTCACTTTGAAAATGTTTGAGGTTGTTGGGAAAGTGTGGCGCTCAAAATGTTTCTTCTGGACAGAGGTTTTTTAGCGTCTTTCTATTCCTCACATTTCGATGGGTTACACTCACCACTTTCTTTTCGTTCTCCGTTTCACTTGGTGTTTTTTAACTTTCTTCAGTTTTTTCATACTATGCGCTAACCTCGGCTCAGGCGGTCTCGGACCTCGGCCTCGGACCCGGTGCCTGGCTCTCCAGTGTCTTTATTAGGTTTAATATTACTCTTCTTTACACCTTCACTATGCTTGAAATGTAATCATTGAGTTTTTTTAGTTTTTCGGCTTCACTTTAATTTGTGGTAATCTAACAATATCAATGAAGAAAGCCAAGAAGAAGATTGAAAACACAAGCTCTCTAATGGAGTTGAATAAGGGAGATGGAAGTGAAGTGATTCGAGTTGACTACAATAAATCTATTAGTGAAAAATATTGCTGTGAAAATTCAGACCTAAAAAATGAATATGAAAAACTGAAAAATGAAAACTCGTACTTACTAAATTTACTTGAATCAAAAGAAATGTTGCTGACTGAAAAAGACAATTACATTAAACAACGTTCAAAAGAAAATGAAAGGCTTGAAAGAAATTATGACTTGATCACATCAAATATAGTAGAGAAAGATACAATTATGGAGATTCTGAGCAGGATGAATGAAAAAATATCACTTGTTGAAAAAATGCGAACAAATCAGACAACTACCATTTTGGCCAAATCTTACTCTGAGGCTGTTAAATTAGGACATTCCCAAGGTACTAATTTTCCAAAACAAATTCAAAATTCAACATTATATTTGAAACCAATTAAACAGCAAGAATTGAAAGTAACCATGTTAGATTTGAATAAAAACTTGGATCCCACGGAACTAAAAATTAAAATAGATAAAATAGATAGTCAGAAAGATGGAACCATTCGGATAAAATGTCACGACCAATCTAATCTGGAAGTGCTGAAGAAAGAAATCACAACAAAAATGAAGAAGGATTATTCTATTGAAGAGAAAACTTTGAAGAATCCAAGGATAAAAATTGTAGGAGTAAAATTTACAGAAAAACTATCAAATAGTGAGGTTGAAGAACAATTCAAGAAACAAAATAATATAACTGAAGATAATATATTCAAAATTGATTTCATAAAAAACATAGAACAAAGAAATAGTCACACTATATTTGCCCAAGTTAACGGAAAATTATTCGAGAAAATTTGTATTTCTGGATTTAGGTTATATTTTGGTTGGCAGTCTTGTTTGGTTTACGAAAATAATGATATAACCCAGTGTATGAATTGTTTTGGATTCAATCATAGTACACACAAATGTAGAAATGAAAGGATATGCTCTTTTTGTGGGATAATCATGATAAAAAAACTGCACTAAAATTTCTAGTGATAAAAAATGTCATAAAATAACCCAGGGTAAAATATAAAAAAATCATCCAAGCAATCATATGGCAATTGAAAAGGAACTATGTGAAACATACAAATTTCTTCAAAGGCTGAATTTTTCAAATATTAATTTTAGTAGTTGAAATGGATTGGAATATAGAAGTTAAAGAATTTCAGTCATTTTCTGATTTTTCTTCAAAAGATGATAATTTATTGAATATTATGTATATTAATGCCAGGTCGATGAAGAATAAAATTGATGAACTTGAAATAATCATAAATAAATGTAAATTGTAGTAATCTCAGAAACATGGGTAACCAAGGAAGAGCAATGTCATTATAATATTAAAAATTACAAATCAATTTACTCATCTAGAAAAAAAAGGGGAGGTGGTATAGGGATATTTATTGAACAAAAAATCAAATTTGAGATTCTTCAGAAAGAAGAAAGCCTTATCTCATATTCCCTTATGAAAGTTGAATCATTCAATTTTATAATTTGTGGTATATACCGTCCTCCTAACTATAATATTAATGATTTTTTAAGATTTTTAGATATAAAATTAGAAAAGATAAATGAATTGAAAACTGACTGTTTTATTTTTGGGGACATGAATGTTGATATACTCAACAACAAAAATAGTGATGTGAATAGACTTCATGATTTATATGTTGCCAATAATTTTAAATTGTGTAACATCAATATCTCCACCAGAGATATGAATAACTCTAGTTCACTAATTGATCATGTTCTAACAAATTCTTCCCGACTCAAACAATTATCAATTTTAAATACAGCACTAAGTGACCATAAGTTTCAAATAGCATCAATAGATATTCAGTGTGAGAAAAAAAGATTGAGATATAAAAAAGTTTTCACCAATTACAATGTGAAAAGTATTAAAAATGATCTTTTAACTTTAGACACTAATATTTTTTTAAATAATAATATTGATATAAAATATTGATATGGAAAACTTTTCCAAATTTTTTAAAGAAATTCTTTTAAAAGAAAAATTTGGTTTTCTAATAATGATAAACCATGGTTTAATGCAGAAATTTCAACATTAATTGAAATCAGGGATAAATTTCATTACAAGAAGAAGAAAAATCCCTCTAATGTATACTTTTTAGAATCCTATGATTATTATAATAAACTTGTAAAACAAAACTTTAAGAAAAACAAAAATGAAATATTATGAAAATGAATTCAATAACAATCTGACCCCAAAATCTATGTGGAAATCGATAAATGAAGTTCTTGACAATAAAAATCAACAAACTATATATTAAACAACAACAAGAAAATTGAAGAAAAAACAGAAATATGTGATCATTCTAATGAACATTTTGTAACAATCGCAGAAAAAATATCTGGTAACATTACTAATATTGAAGATGATTCTTTATATAAATATAGTTCTTTATCTTCTATGTTTCTGGAACCAACAACTAGCCAAGAAATTGAAGAAATCATCAGTAACTTAGATTCTAGAAAATCACCTGGTTTTGATAATCTGAATGTATATATTGTGAAAAAGATCCAATCAAATTATCACCCATTCTCAGATTCTAAAAATAAATCTTTTGAGAGTGGAAAACTACCGAAAAATAAAAAGGCCAAATTCCTTTTAAAAAGGTAAAAAATATGATCCCAATAATTATAGACCAATATCAATTCTCAACATTTTTTCTAAAATTTTTGAAAAGGCCATTTACAGCAGATTAAAGGAATATTTGGAATCAAAAAATTTTCTATATGAGGGACAGTATGGCTTTCGTAAACACAGTGATACAGAGTCTGCAGTATTAGATGTCATAACAGATATCCAATTACAATTAGATAAAAATAAAAAATTTGGACTTCTTTCACTGGATCTACGTAAAGCTTTTGACACTGTTAATCATAAAATTTTATTGAAAAAATTATATGAAATAGGAATTCGTGGAGTAGTTCATAACTGGTTTGAAAATTATTTATATGGTAGGAAACAATATGTTAATCTTGGAGATTATAATGGTTCTTTTAGAGATATATCTTGTGGGGTACCTCAAGGATCTATATTAGGACCATTACTCTTTCTAATTTATATAAATTCGGCTTCAAAATTGAAATCAAGCGGATCATTAAAATTATTTGCAGATGATACTACATTAATTTACAATAGTTATGACATAGATTCCATCAAAATTCATATGAAAGACGATTTGAAAATAATTTCACATTGGCTAGATGTGCATAAGCTTACATTAAATATTGAAAAATCTTCGTTTATGTTTATAACTGAAACCAAACTTGCAAATGTTCAAAATCATACAATTAAATTCGGCGCTAATAATCTCAAATATTCCACTTTAAATGCTTTCAGTACACATATAGAAAATTTAAGACGTCACCTATCACCTATGGTTGGAATTCTATTCAGGATTCGAGACTATCTTCCTTTGAAATATTTAAAAAACATTTATTTCTGTCTTTTTTATTCAAAATTACAATACCTTATATCAGTCTGGGGAACTGCAAATAAAAATATCATAAAACCATTGCAAGTAATACAAAACAGAATAATAAAATGTATGTTCAGATACCAGTACCTCGAACCATCAGTAAACTCATATAAACCCAATGAATTACTCAATATCGGAAATTTATATAATTTCAAAATCTGCTGTTTAATCCACTCTATAAAAAATTCTGCTAAACATTCTAACCTCACATTCACACAAATTGATTATATCCATGACTATAATACTCGTCAGTGTAAAAATATATGTACTATTCCGATAAAATCAAACTTTGGTCGGAAGTCAATATTTTATCAAGGTATAATGACATACAATGTAATTCCTGATCACTTGAAAAATATGCGTTTTAATAGCCTTTTCAAGACTCATTTGAAAAAATACTTATTTTTTTTACCTATATTAAATAATTAATACACTTGTTTGAAAAATATGTTATTTATTTTGTATTGTATCCCTAATATAAATAATTGTATTATTTCTTGGGATGAATAAAGTTGTTATTATGTTATTATTATTACTTTGGGGAAAATTATACACTATATCGCATCTTTTTCGAAGTTTCTCGGCTTCTAGAACCAAACATCTGGAGATTTCGCTGTTTCCTTATGTGAGTTTTGCGAACAAACTGTTTTTATCTGTTTCGGTGGTTTGGTTTGGTGAAAAAATGTTTTTTTTCCACTGGGTTTGTCACTAGGTGATCCATTGTGGCATTTTGTTTTCAATTTATCCACGCTTTTGTTGCGATCTACACGTTCATCGCTGGATTCTTCTTTTGGGAGGTAATTTATTGAACTTTTCCAACAATTCAGCTGTGGTTGATTGTGTCCTTTCACTTTTTATAAGCGAAATTGTTTTTCCCTTTGGTGGGTTTTGAAAACCTAACCTGACTTTTTCACTCTGGCGAACCAATACGGTCGAAATTCCTGTATTCGGCGGTTATTAAGGGTCACAATGGCCAGATATCTTGTTAGAAACATTATGTTTACCCTTTTTAGTCATTCAGATCACTTTCAGCCCACTGTTTTATTGTTTTTAAGTTAACGATAGAGTTTATAATTCACTTTTTCAAAACTTTGGGGGTTTAACGGCAGTTCAAAATACTGAATTTCACGAAATTCGCGGAGCATAAAGCTCTATCAACTACAAAATGACAATTGAATTATTCATTGGCTTACTTGAAAAACTGAGGCTTTCTAACATGCTGAAAAAGGTATATTTGAATTCAAATATCAAATCACTGTATGTAGTGAGTTTAAAATTCCTTATTCCATCAATTTTGCATTTTCTATTTCCCAATATAGGAATTGAACGCGTTGACATTCAATTCCGAGAGTACCAAGTGTAATTGTCACATATACTCGTATATAATAGAAAGAGACACAGAGAGAGAGAGAGAGAGAAAGTTGCATGGAGGGGGCATAAAGCTTTTTTTCTTACGTTACATTTTCTACTAGTCAATACCTACCGCAAGCCGCGTAAAGGAACACATAAACTGGATGAGTAATGGCATAAAATTGGTCCTCAAAAGATCCACGTTTCGGCAAAATCACATTTGCCATCTTCAGGTGATAACATCACATACCAAAACACGTCGAGGTATGTGTGTGTGTATGTGTGTTAGGATGGGTTTCCGCAGTCAATATTATTTTGGATGTGAAATATTCGGGTTGAACCGCGTCTAGAAATTTGAAGATATCAACGTTTCGGCTCCCATTTGGAGCCAGTTTCGAGAGAAAAATAAACATTTTAATTCAGGGTAAATGAGAAAAGTGATTTTCACACTTTTAGATCTCAATCTCAAATAGAAATGTCAAGAATCGGCATATTATTGAAAAATAAATTGACGGGGACAACTCTTGAATATTGACGATATTAATACAATATCAGAAATATTGATGTGATATTGGAGATTAATATAGAGTGAGTTTCAAAAAGTGTGCACTATATGGGAACCTTTTTTATCATCCATTTGTCAGAAAATGTTATTTCTGGTAATAATTGGTGCATTGCGGAAAATTTTCATCTGACTTCTGAATTTCGAAACGGTGTACAGGGTAGAATAAAAAATAGGGATTTTGATCAAGAGTAAACTACCCTTATTTTCCAGATTATTAAAAAAAGTTTATTTAGAAAAGTTGTTTAGAAATAGAAACAATATCCAGATTTGAAATCACGGTTAACTAGGCAACAAAAAAAAACATTTTTTACAAGCTTTTATTTAGTTTAACCTGTCCCGGTGTCTGTCTGTTTTAAATGTGATTCAGGAAATATTCTCATCAAATATCATTCGTGCTAGGGGGGCGTCCATAAATTACAAGAGGTGTTTTTTTAAATTTTCTGTCCCTCCCTCCCCCCTTGGTGAGATGTCGTGAGATTTTATTCAACCCCCTCCCCCATCCCCCAATCTCACGTGAGATTTTTCAAAATGTGGGTTTCTTACGTAAACGCGTTGGATTGTTATTGTAAAAAGAAAAAAAATTTGCTTCGTGCTTTTATTTACGACTAGTTAAGACTAGTAAGCAATATTGCTGAGAGTTTAATTATAAGTGTAATAAAAATTTAACAATAGAATACTTAAATCGTAACTACTGTGATTAAAAAAAGAATATCTACTCTAATTCAATCCATGGAGAATCATGCACGGTCTCAAGAGAGACTATTGGAACCAACATGTCCATATGATTTGTACCGTAAATTCAGATTAAATTGAGCTATTTGGTATAAAACAAATATGGTGGTTTGACAGTCAGTAAATGTATAACGTCGAAGTATGAATGAAATTATTTTCTTTCGAACGAATTAGTGAATGATCTTAATCGTATTACGCGATTACGCTCAAGATTAAATCTTAAGCATGTACAATCTGGATTAAATGGACCAAAATTGTATAATTTTTTTTTTGTTTCAATCAGAAAAAAAATTGCGTGATATTTGCCGAGACCCCCCCTCTCTCCAACGTAAGATTAGATGAGATTTGACTCGACCCCCTCCCCTCCTGAAACACCTCACGTAATTTATGGACGCCCCCTAGAGGATTTTATCGCAATTTTTTTTAAATTGTCCATCAAGCATTTTGCCTCTAGGAAATTCGACTCGTGCAATTTGCGGCCTTATTATCAAAGATTAAAGTACTCAAACTTCGCTTTCGTGGTTTAGTCAGATAATATGACCGCAAATCGCAATCGGAAAAATTTCCAGGAAAATACTTTCTCGAAAATTTCAAAAAAATTGAGCGATAAAACCCCTAGCACTTATATTACCCTCGATACATGAGCGGTAGGATATCTATGTGAATACAAGTCGGATATCATCGTTGAGTGGTAATACGTGGAAGATATTTTTGTTTCTTTTATATTTCTATATAACGTGTTAAGATGATTATATCTTTTTTTGGACATAATGTTTTTTGTATGCCAAAGTTGGATTAATGGTTTACATTGAATATGTGGTACGCCAATTTGATATAATATAACGAATAGTAGATATTATCAGGGATAAAATACCTGTAGCGGAGGAGTTTGGAAAATAGGTATATAGAGGTATAGTATTGCTTGGTATTACGTGACGATTTCTACCAGTGAACACCTACCGCAACCCTCGTAAAGGAACTCCGTTCCTGACGGGGGGTCCCCCGACCAACACGATTTTTTTTTATTATATTCTTTTTCTTAAATTTTTTCTTTTTTCTTTTGTTTTCCCTTTCATACAGCAGCGAGACTACCGCTCGGATTCTCAGTTACTGCTAATAATACATTTTGTTGTAATTAATTGTGCATGTTTTGTGTTAAATTGGTTTTCCACCGATCCCGTGGACACCATTTTTTGATAAATCCATCCATAGTAAAATAATAAAAAATCAAACAATTTTCAATAAAAGTCGATATTCTAGTACAAATAATAGGACCAAATTTTGCATTAAAAAATTATTATAGTAATAAGAAGGAGGCACCTAAGGTGTATATGAGATACTAGTACTATCTGAGCAATCGTAGTCAAATAGTGCGCTGTGGCACTGACTCCAATAGGGCCGGTATTGAATTGGGAGTATCTCAGGGCTCAGTACTTGGACCCATCCTCTTTTTGCTCTACATTAATGATATAAACCTCTTGAACATCACTGCCAAGATCACTCTATTTTCGGATGACGCAACTTTCCTATGGCATGATAATTCACAGCAACTACTGCTAGATAACATCGAAAGGGAATTGATTACAATAAAATAAATGGTGCGACTCCAATTCTTTAGTGATTAACATAAAAAACTAATATAATCACATTTTGCTGCAACCTACCAGATATACCACTGGAGGATGAAAATATCCTTAACAAAACAGAGACACGTTTTCTTGAATTAAGTATAGATTCTAGACTGAAATTCGATTATCACATTAACAATGTCTGTAATAAGTTGTCCTCGGGATGCTACGCAATTCGGGTAATCTCGAACGATTTGGGTATAAGCGCAGCCAGATCATCGTACTTTGCTCTAATCGAATCTCATCTAAGGTATGGGATTGGGGCGCTTGCTGTTCTTACCAGCTCAAAAATGTTTTTGTAATTCAAAAAAGAGCCTTAAGGTATATTGGCAAAAAAAGACCCAGAGACTCATGTAGAACGCTGTTCATTGATCTCAATATACTTACGGTAACATCTATATACATTCTAGAATCTGTCACCCTTATACATAAAAATAAAAACCTCCTAGTAACAAATGATAATTCATATAACACTCGACAGAACAATAATATCAGACTACCTAGACCATCTAATAATTTGGTTAGAGATTCTATAATATACAATGGCATTAAAATGTATAATCATCTCCCCATAACCACTAGAGAAACTACATGTCTCAGGCGATTCAGAAGAGAGGTAAAAAAAATCTTGATACAGCAATGACTATACGAGCTAGATGAATACTTCAACTTGATCCTTTAGCTAGTCGCAGTTCCACATACTTGGGAGCTCACTCATAACCCTTGACGTCATTGTATGACTATAACAAATTTTCTCAATAGCTCCATAATACGTAACATTGTCTTCATTTATTTATTTATTTTCACACATACTGAATTCTGTCCTTTATTCAACCTTGCCTATTTACCACACTTTGTATTTTTTGGTCTGCACGTCTTAAATGTATATGTATATGGCGTATCTTAGACAATATCAATCTATTTATATATATATATATATATATATATTTATATTGTTACCCACTTATTTAGTTATAACCTAACTGTATGTGCATAATGTCAGATTATTTTTATAATTTTTACAAACCTATTACTTATATGTTCAACTATGTACCTAAGCTTTGTCTTTGAGAATTTTATTCTTTGACAATAAAGCATATCTTGATTGATTGATTGATTGTTATGAGCTAGATCCATAAAAAAAGGTTTTTTTTGTTGCTCAGGTGGCTGTCAAATCTGAACATTGTTTATTATTCTAAACAACTTTTCTAAATAAACTTTTTTGATAATATTGAAAATAAGGGTAGTTTACTCTCGTTAAAAATTTCTCTTTTTTGTTCTCCCCTGTACACTGTTTGAAAATTTAGTATTTGAGTGCAAGTTTTCCGCAATGCACCAATTTTTATCAAGGATACAATTTTCTGACAAATGGATAATAAATGAAAAAGTTTTCCATGTGGTGCAAACTTTTTGAATCTCACTGTATAATCCAATAATGTCATGAAAATATTATAACAAAGTATTTCCAGTATGACAATGTTGGTAGTAGTAGGGATGCATCAATCTTGTGTGTCAGGTTGATTGATGATAAAAATAAAATAATACAAAACCTTTTTAAAGACAAGCTTTTATTCAAATGCACTAAAAAGTAAACAATAATTGCTTTGGATGAGTGATGTAGGTTATTCCGTGAGTTATAGATTCGAAAGCTTGTCGCACAAAGCGACAAGATTTTGAATCTATAACTCGCGGAATATCCAAAGCAATTATTTTTTACTTTTCACTGCAGAGTTTTTTTATTAATTATTTAATTTTGTGCTTTTTAGTACGCCTCAATCTATGTATGTAATGTTGACTACTCCGTACTGATGAGGGCCAAGAAGCCTGAAACCGGTATGCGGATTGTTAGGTGAACACGACATAAATTGAACATAATCGAGCTTATCAGAAAGAAACATTTGCATTCAATGTCCATTGATATTATATGGAAGTATGCATGGATTTTCAGGTGAATATCATTCAACGTTCTGCGTGGTATTTGCCAGGAAAGTAGTTGTTTTTCACCTGAGATCTACCATTCTCTGGTTCAATTTTATATTGAATCCTTTATGTGAAGAAACCCGTTTAAATTCGATTTTTCTATTCTATGTATTTTTGTTGAAGCATCGTTATTATGAGGTCTTTTTCCTATAAGTTCTGAGCTATCTGGTCCTTCATTGAGGAGACCCTAAAGATTAACTCATCCTTCTCCAACATTCACACCTAACCTAACTTTTCACATTTACTAAATTTCATCTGTCAAAGGTGAAAAGTTAGTATTTTTTCGATAAATCCGGCTTTATTTTGTGCGAAGTTTTACCGAAAATGAGTGATTTGGTGTTTTTAATGTAAGCTGGTAAAAAGAAGGAGGCATTGTGGGTGATATTTGTGCAGGAAAACGGTGCCTAAAAATGACCTCTCGAAAAAGGAGTAAGTCAATATATCTCGGAAACGGTATGAGACCGCCGCGTTTTTCTTTCGGATTCGTGTTCAGGAGGCAAAAACACAGCTACCCCCTAACATTTACCTAACCTACCTTACTAATCGTTGCAGAAACTGGATCAGGATTTTCTTCATGTTTAGAGCAAACATATGAATATTTATTTCTTTTTTTCTTTTGTTAGATCCACTCTCCTCAAGGCATGGATGCATTTATTACATCTAACTGCATCAATGTGAGATTTTACGAATGGTATAAAAAACACGTTTTTCTCTGGATATCGATTATCCGAAGTACAGTTCGCAAAACTACAATGTTTTTCATGGCATTGTGGTTATTAAAAAAAAAATATTTACTCAATTATTTTGAATAATTCAACTGTATCACTTAAATAACACTATCTTGAATGGAGAAAGTTTGTTGTCTGTCCCTACCACAAGTGCTGCCTCTCGTGACAAATTTGCCACACTATAATCAGGAAAAAGGCTCATTTACTAGTACACATAAAAAGTATGTTCCATCTCGTAATTTAATCTTTAATCATCTGTTATCATCAGCTGAGTTATTATCATTATAATTCCTTTGTTTTTTTGAAAAAGGTAAACGAATCTGATATATCTCGCGTATTTCCTTCAAATCAAAGGTAATAGAATCCTTCATCAGCGTATTCCAATTCCCCTCGCACGAAGCCAATATTTGCCATTATGCTGAAACAGCAACTAATGTCAATATCACTCGATACGATGTGAATTTGATACTTCCTGATATGCCTGGGATTCGAGAGAAATAAATGAGTTTAAAAATGGAATGTGAATTTTTCCCAAATAAAAGTGAATATGAATTTAATTGATTATTTCCCCCAATATGTGACATTATCTACAATTTGTTGAAAAGTATCCACTTGAAATGATAGCCCAGGACGGTTGTCACCATTAGTAAAAAGAATAGTTTCACTGATAATTTTCTCTACATTTTTTCCGTACAAATGTTCTCAGCAATTCAGTTTATGATTGGTTAGCTTCTACTCTTACGTATCAGCATTATCTGCAAATCTGTGTTATCAATAATTGGACCAGAAGGAATATACACTAAAGGCACCGTCAGACGATGAGATCGATGCAAGCGCGTATTTAAGGAGGGATTGCCCCCCACCAAAAGTGAGGAAGTCAGGAAGTGAGTTCGCTGCGAAAAGTCTTCTAAAAATATGAGCGGTGGCTCATTCGATTCGAGATGTCATTCTGAGAAAGATGTATTTTTCTATTTTTTCTGCCGACGAAAATTTGCTATTTTTTCAAACAAAAACATTAAAACGTCATTAGTTTTTTGGCAATAGCTCAAAAACTATTGATGAATGAGAAAATAAAAAACAGGTTCTTGAAGAGGAGGAAATTTCCCATGAAAAAATGCTTCCTCCCGGAATTATCTCAATTATTTATAATTTTAATTCAACGTTGAAAATAGGGCACCGCGTGGGCGTTAATGCAGGAGTACAGCACCTCTGGAGAGAACAATGCACATAAAATATTTTTTATACTATTGAATATGAATTAAAAAATTCAAAAAAATTATAGTATCATCTGAATACTCCAAAGAATGTAATTTCGTGAGAAAACATTTTTTTTATTCAATTTTGATAATGTGCGGCTATTATTAATTAAGTAGTTTTTTTGGAATCTATTAAAACATTTTACATGTGTACTCAATAATATCACGCCATAAAATTGTTCAAAAGTTGATTATTTTGTTAATTATAAATTTCCAAAGTAAAGTTGAGAAATCGAGAATATATTGTTTTTTTTTATTGATATTCCACATTATCATAAGTTTTATGTCTGATAAAGGCAACGTTTTAAAAAAATACGCTATTTGTTTATAAATTATTTATAAACAAATGGATGAGTTGAATATTTTTCAAAAATTGTTTTTTTGCATTAGTTTATTATAAATGAAAAAAAAATAAGAATTTTATTTTTTGTATTTTTGTTTATAATAGTTTTTTTATTTTTTTTATTATTTAAATAATATATTAAGATTTTTTCTAATCAATAATTATTTCCAAAATTTTTTTTATAATAATTTTTTTTATATAACTATATACCTACGACAAACTGTAAAAAAAAAAAACATTTTTTTTTTTTTAGTTTGTCGTATATGGTTGTTGTTATTATTTGTTCCATTCAAAAAAAATATGGCAATCGAAGTTTATTTAATTGTTCAGTAAATAAACAATTACATCATTAATAATTTTACTTTGAATGAAAAAAAAAATACTTATGTTTTTTTACCTATATATATTATGTCATTCCCTTTTATAAAAAATGTAATTAATTTTATTAAAATTCCGCCTCACCGTGTGTGGAGATGTTGATACTTGATACAAATCTCATGTACTTGTATCGCGACATGTAGCGATCTCATCGTCTGTGGGGGCCTTAAAATGGAAAGTTTTTTCATTCATCTATTTATTGCAATACATCTTCCAAACAGAACAACTTCTGGTATAAGGAAGTTAATTGATTGATTACAATTATAAATTTCAACCATTTTAGAACTAACTGGTAATAATACCTATTCAAATCTTAACTAAATGTACCCTTATATATATATATATATATACACCTATATACATACATACATATATATACATACATATATATACATACATATACACATATATACACACATATATACACATATACATACAAAGACACATACACAGACACATACACGCATTCATATCTTTAAATAAAAATTTAAATAAACATAAATATACATATTGTATACATATATGTATTGTTGAACATCCTTATAACAGCATACTTTGTTTAAGTTTTTTTAAGAATATTGTCATTGATTTCAATTTTTTCAGATCATTTGAAAGTTTGTTATAAGTTTGCATTGAACTAGATATTGGATTATTTTTCCCTTTATTTGAATGAATATTATATAAGTGGATATTATCTGCATTTCTAATATTATGATCGTGTAGTTTTGAATTTTTTTCAAATGGAGTATTACTTTTTTGAAAATTGTTTTTTAGTTTGATTTGAGATTGATGCAAAATTATTAATTCCATTTTGCAACATGATAGAAAAATTTAAACTGTAAAATTGATTGCTATATTGCGGTTAAAATTGCAAGCAATTTGCAAACCTAGAAAAATTTTGATTACAAGGTTTCCAATAATATATTGGCATTCGCAAATCATTCGTGTATCAGCTAAGTGGAAAATTATGAACATTTTTTGAATTAGCAGCAAGTGAAAATGTTCAGTTACTTTGGAATATATTTGATTTCTTTTCGAGTGATAAAAGCAAAAGCTAATAGACTGGATGTGAATTAACACAAACAAGGAATTACTCGTGCGTAAAAGTTCACCAATACATATGCATAACATTGACCCAAAAAAAATTTGTAAATAACAAGGCAGAGAATGACTGTCCAGTTTGGATATTACCAGCGGGGAAATTGTTATCAAATAACTGTCCCTTTTTTCATTCATACAAAAAAATTGAAAAATCTTGAAATTACACCGTATTCTGATTTCGTGACTAGACGCTGGGGACTGAAGCTGCTTTCTCTCCTGGTCGCTACACCAATTCTCTCAACCTGTCTACTCCTTCGAGGGAACTGAATATGTATGTCACCGACTAAATAGACATAGTAGGCCAGTCATCTTAGTCAAAATTAGGCAAGAATCTCGGAATTTGAGATACCCAGCTGAATATTTGTATAAACTTGTATTTTGGCATTCTAAAAGTTGTCTCAAAACCTACATATGGTAGGGTGTACGCGTCTATTGAAATTTGAGGTCGAAGGTCACAAAAATCGATTTTTTGCATATTTTTTGCAAATATCTCATTTCCTATGGGTTTTTCGCTATTTGTACAACAACTTTTGTCCCAAAATTTTTTTTATACGTTGAATAGTTTTCGAGATAGAGGGCGGAGAGCGCGCGGTTAGAGCATAATGTAAGGTCAACCGGTATAGTCCCGGTCAAAACACGCTATATAGTTTTAGTATAAGTTTATTAATTATTGATAAATAAATCATTAATAATAATTTTCATTTGTTATCGACTATTACATTATATTTAATCATTTTTTTCATTAATTGAATCTATCTATTCAATAATACTTACACCGATTCCTAAAATTAAAAAATAATTAAGGGACAAACTTTAATTATATTTTAATTATATTCCCATTTCCAATACAATACAATATGAATTGAGTCCATATCCAACAGCACTATTTGATAATGATGGCATGAGAAAAACCACAAAATCGTCATTGTACGACAACATGACGCCAATCGATTTTGTTCTCAATGAAAATAATGTGACGTTCATTATTGGTGGCGGATTTTTTCTGCATCGCGTTGTGTTGAATAAAGAAGATACTTTTTCTGTCATTTTAGATAAATATGTAAAGTATTTACAAACGCATTACAGTTCAAAAATTATTGTTGTATTTGATGGATATTCTGACTACAGTAAGAACATAAAAGCAATGGAGCAGCTGAGAGAATTGCTGCAAATTCAAAAACATACGAAGATTGTTTCGACGAAACAATGGTTGTACCAATTACGCAAGAATTTTTTTTATCAAATCGAAGTAACAAAGAAAAACTCATTATTATGCTAATTGAAAAATTACAAGCTGTCAATATTACTACCAAACAGGCCAGAGATGATGCGGATGTACTAATTCTAGAAACGGCAATCGAAGAATCGAAACCTGAAAAAACTGCAGTTATAATAGGAGAAGATATTGATTCACTGGTCATTTTAATTGGGCGTACACTATCTCATCAACAAGAACTTTTCTTTAAAAAAGTCGGCAGAGGAAATGTAAAAACAAACATATGCTCTTCCAAAAGTTTCGATAAATATCCTCGTTCGAAGAAACATATTTTGTTTCCACGCATTAATTGGCTGTGATACGAATTCTGCGCTTTTAAAGAAAGGAAAAAAACGTTTTCAAAAGCATTTGAGAAACTGCCGAATTTGGAGCAACTTGCAGCAGCATTTGAAGAAGAAAACTGTCCGGTTCAAAGATTATTTGAGACTGGAATTCAAATCTTGTTGGCAGTCTATAATGTCGCCGAAGATGATATAGAAGAAGACTTCGAAACACCACAGCGGTTGGGAGACGATGAAGAAGAAGATAATCAAAATTATAATAAGTTATAATGTAATTTTTATTCTATTCAGAATAGAATGGTATTTTTGATAAAATCATAAATTAAGAATTTCTTTCTTTCTTTTTTTTCAATTATTTAAGGAGTTATTAATATAAATTACATTAGAATTAAAATATAATTTGAGTATTTTCCTTAACAATTCTATAACTACACGGGCAGGTAAGTGTTATTAAATAAATTAATACCTAATTAAAAATAGATACGAAAGTAAAAGAATGATTCAATATAATTTAATATTTGATGGCGAATGAAGATTATTATTAATTATTCAATTATCAATAATTAATTAACTTTATATAGCGTGTTTTGACCGGGACTATACCGGTTGACCTTACATTATGCTCTAACCGCGCGCTCTCCGCCCTCTTTCTCGAAAACGATTCAACGTATAAAAAATTTTTCGAAACAAAAGTTGTAGGGAATTCAATTTTCTACAATATTGATCATGAATACAAATAGCAAAAAACCCATAGGAAATGAGATATTTGCAAAAAATATGCAAAAAATCGATTTTTGTGACCTTTGACCTCAAATTTTAATAGACGCGTACACCCTACCATATGTAGGTTTTGAGACAACTTTTAGAAAGCCAAAATACAAGTTTATACAAATATTCAGCTGGGTATCTCAAATTCCGAGGTGAACTTACTAAGATGACTGGACTATAGATAAACACGACATAAAGACGAAACTCATGGCAAATAATCCAATTTCCTCAGATCTTTTAATGCTCCGAATGTCCTAGGACATACATCGGACAAACCAGCAGGCGAGTGACAAGCCGAATTAACAAACATCAACTTGCTGTCCGACACTCAGACCCTTCCTTGGCACTTTCCAAGCACCGTGGAAAAACAGACTACAGAATAGATTTTGAGTATGCCAAAATTATTGAGAATTATTTGAGATCGAGAAGCGCCCGCATTGCCCCAAACGTACGTTAACCTTTAGCTATAATTTAGATTTTTTCTTGAAAATGACTCCAAAATGGGAGCTGAAACATCGAATAAAATTTCCAGACTCGGTTCAACGCAAACTTTCCACATTCAAAATAATCATGACCGCGGAAACATATCCGAACAAATGATACACCTTTACGGGGAGGATATTTTCCAACTTGGTAAAAACTACTATTCTCTCCTTATTCGATGATCCAAACACATTTGCGGTCTGACTTCGCTCAAATCATATAGAGAGAGTAATACCAAAGCCTCCCGTTTGAAAAATCGCGATAAGTGCTCATCAGCCATGAAACATGAAGATAAACATAAACAGAACGAAAATATTATAATATCAAGAAATAATAAGATCCATCATAGTATACCAATACGAGGAAAACAAATAGTAGGACTTGTTGAAATATTCAGAATCACTTAATGAGAATAATGAAATAAACGATAAAAGAGGAAAAACAGAAAAAATGTTTAACAGGTTAAGAACAACTTTTCAATAAGAGTACCAAAAATGGAAAAGAAAAAAATGTAATCAGAAAAGCAGTGAGGCCATGGGAGCTAAAGAATATAATTAAAGCCAGATAAATGCACAGAAATGAGATTTCTTAGATAAATCGACGGTAAAACAACAAGAATAAAGAACGAAACGTATAGACAAAACCTATAACGATAAGTTCTGCCGTTCATGTAGAATACCAAATGTGAGATTGGCAAAGAAGTTATATGAAACAAGAACGCAGGAGGGAATCTATCATGAGAAGCCAAGAAAACATGGATGGAAGGAATCAAAGAAGAAGAGGAAAGAAAAAGAATACTGTGGGATGAAATCACAGTGTCGTGAGCATCTTTTAAGTTGTACAAAGATGATATAATAAAGCTACAGATGACCTATACTGGGTGATATATTTTCTTGTCGAAAAAATAACCAGAAAATTCCGTTGAGCGGCTAACGAAATTATCTCCCTGTATATTGAGCGAGGTTGTTAAAAATGTGTACGCTACTAAATCTCATCTACGATTTAAGAACCAAAGCATCCATAAATTAATTATAAATGTGTATTAACCAAAATTATGGATGTAGTTGTGATCCCATTAGTCATTTTACAATACAAAATTTATAAACCTGTGGTAATCAATAATAATTTCCTTTTTCTCAAAATATAATATAAATTCAACTATGCAGACCGGAAGAAAAGGATAAAGGAAAAAATATTTTGATGTACAGAAGCATTGTCTTTTGCATTTTGTACACCCATGGAAGTAGATAAATGTAAATAATCTATTCAGAAAAAGGCAAAATATTCATATGGTCCCCATTTTGTGTTAATATATGTTCGGCCTATTTGGATAATTCAACATCTCGATTTTTTTAAATTCTTGTGTTCAGATTTTCTCACTTTTAGAGGCTTGGATGTTCATCCTATATTATAGCACAAACAAATGGGACACTGTTCCAAATATTTTCTTCGTTTGAAAATTTTGTCTAAGCTCATACCGAGATACAACGGATATTTTCAAGAAAACCAGGCATTGTTTGCAATTTTTCTCGTCCTATGCATGTAGAAATGTAAATAATATATTCAGAAAATGGCAGAATTTCGATATTAACCAATTTAGTGTTGGTATAGTATGTGTTCGGCTGATTAAGATAATTCAATTTTTTATACATTTTTGTTCAACAGACAACATTTCTTACCCCTAGAATCTGCCTGGATACATCATTCAGTGGAGAAACAAATTCATCAAGTTAATGACACCGGAAAATAATTAAATGAACGGTTTATTACGTTTGGACGACTATTTACTTACTGAATTTTTCGTATGATTAATTACTGAACCCCGCACTTTCCATCTGCTTCTATATTAATTAAATTTAGTGTTTATTTTTGTTTTGTTATAAGTCTGAACACGAATGGTTTTTATGTCATAGAGTCGAAACACTGAAGTTACTATTTACTATTGAGGACTTCTCAAAATACTGTTGATTCTATTTGTTTAATCGAAGGTTTGTTCTTTAATTTAAAACTTTCTGACCAGTAGTTTTTGAAAAACACTTGGGACTACATACTGGTTGAATTCTGATTTAGCACTGAGTTTAATACTGTTCAATTGTCTGAAGGCATGAACCGAATTTACTGAACGCAGGAACCGAATTGCTAAACGGAACTAAATTGCCTTTTGAGTTCTGTACTCGCACTTTTTATAGAAATATGTTAATCGCTCGTGCTTGGGGGAAACATTAATTATGGCCTCTGATTGTTTATGACTTCCTCTTACTGTGTGCCAGATGGCAATGTTTATGTTTTTTTTTCTAGTATTTTTACCAAATAAGGTAATCAATGTCACAATATTTCATATTCTTTACGAGTTTTATACTTTGTTTTAGTGAAAGGGTGTTCTAGTTATAGTATTGAAGAAGGGGTGAGCTGTGGTTCATTGATTCTTTATGTTCGCTAATGGTAATTAATGTATAACACATGTTTCAACATTATCTTTCCTTGTTCAATATGTTCACACGTGTAACTCATAAATGTGTTATTTGTGTGAGATTTTCTTTATTATTTACAATTTGTCGAATAGCTTATCTTTTCATTCCAGGCAGAGACGTCACAGTTTTAATGATCTAGCTATTTCATATTTCTTCAAATATATATATTAATACATAGATATATAGATAGATATATATATATATATAAATTTTTTTTAATTAAATAAAAAAATATATATATATATATATATATATATATATATATATATATATATTTATATATTATATATATATATATATATATATATATATATTTATATATATATATATATTTGGTGTTTTGCTATTCTTTGTTTTGTTTTATTTTGTTTTACTATTATTTTGCTATTTTCAAAGTCTTTAAGCTAATTCCCTTTTTGAAGATTTATTTAATATGTATTGATAAATAAATACCCATATAAATATTCAATATCTCCGGCTATGTACTTTACCTCCTTTCTTTTACCTTATTTCCTTCACCTCAGCTAACTCAATCGGTACGTCTATGGAATCTCAGAAGTCGGTTCTACTGTAGAGCCCTATTGATGTCAATTTCAGAAATTAGCAATTTATTGTTGATCAAACATTGAAAATAATGCAGAGATTCATCAAATAATAATTTCCTTTTCTCAGGAAAAACTTATTACTACCTAGCTGCGATAAATAACCTATTAGTGCTTCATAGCAAGTATATATACAGCAAATGTGAAATATGGGATAATAAAGTGAAATTAACTAGTTTGTAGGTTATGTGTTCTTTATGGTAATTCGTGAAAGTTCTATCAAAATCTTCAAAAGATTTGTTTTTACTTGCACTGTGGTGACTTTCATGGTTCCAAAAAAATACCTTGGGACGTCTGGTAACGAGATAATGTTTCGGATTTTCTCCGGTTCCTGGAAACTGCTGATCCTTTTGTCGGCTGTGACGTCTCCTCGTATTGGTGAATCTCCAATGAAAAAGGTAAGTTCAACTTTGCATCTGGGATCTTTTTATCTGCTAGGGTTCTTTATATCATTTCCCATGTTGTCTTGACAAAATAGCTGTTTTTCTAATATAATTGTTGATTTTTCAGGATGTAAATTTATCATGGGTTCTTCCAAAAAAATTATTTTCTACAAAAATCTCCATTACTTGTTGATTCCTCTCCCTTGATACCAACACATTTTGTTTTCCTTCTCAAATTTTCGATTTTCACGCACTTTTTGTTGCACTTTTTATTAATTTCACCTCTTTGACAGTTTTGGAACGAAGTTCCTTATCGCGCGTTGCGAAAGGGGGCTAGACGGAATAAATTAAGACCAAAAGTTGTAACGACACTTTCTGCTGTAGTTGTAAGCCGTGCGGCGTGCGCGTGTTTCTCTGTCTGTCTTTCTCTCTCTCTCTCATAGAAAGCAACCCAGTTATTTTCGTTTCGTCTTTCTATTTCGCATTGAACAGTGTGGTGTCGCGACGATTATTTTTGTTGAGTGTATACAGGTTTTTTGTACATAATAAATAATAAAAAATAATAACAATAATGAATCCTGACAGTGTTTCTGCACAAGTTCCGGATATTGCTGATGGAGTTAGGTAAGTAGAGATTTCATACAGACAATAATAAATGCTTATGTATTTTTAGCAAGTACGCATTATAACATCTCTTTACTATTGTGCTAACCAAGTCATACGCGTTATAATCTCTCCATTATTGTGTGTTTAGCAAGTGTACGCGTCATAACTTCAATAAATTTAAAAGCAAATTATATTTTAATATTACAATATCAATGCGTATGTACTAAAATTGAGCCTACTGATTAAGTTTATATTACATTATATTTGTTAATAATAAAAAAAATATTATTATAACTTAAAAAAAAAAAATTACCTCCACTAATTAATCGAAAGGAACTTCGTTCCATACGGGTGTCCCTTGACACCTCTCAACTTTTTATTTACAAAACATTCCTAACTACCTTATAAACTATATACAAGACATATAAAAATCATTCTTTTAACGTTTCTGCTTTCTATATTTCTAAATTTCCTAATTTTGCATCAAGATCTTTCCTGGCATCTCATTGGCTGTTGTGTTCAGATCCAGTTTTTTATACAGGATGTTCGAACTCTTGATATTTTGTTATCTGCTTGGGCTCAAAAATACATTCGTAAATTTTGATTTCTAAAATTTTTTAAATCATGCGAATTGCTTGTAATGTTGAAAACATGTTTATTTCAAACATAGGTATCGATTCATATTATATAAGGTTTCAGAAAAACGGTAGAATCTTCAGAAAAAATGTAAAATAACATAGCACAGATTACTAAATACGAACATTTTTTATTTATTGGTTTTTTTCAATTTTTTATTCTCATTTCAACTCTTCAAATATTTAACGTGCTTCTGAACATAACAATATATATATATTTTATATTATATATATATATATATATATATATATATATATGGTATAACAACAGGACTCACACATGACATGCAAAAATTGAGAACGAGTTGTGTGAGAATGGAATCAACTCCAACACCCCTACACCTAATTTAGAATAAAACAGGACCAAGAATGGATCCTTGTGGAACTCCACAGATTTACAATTTCACGAAATATCTATTTGAAAACAGAACGCGATTAAATATCAGCAAAGACACTCACCAGCACAGAAGTGGCCGCATTCGCCAACGGTCCGTACACGATATAAGTGTGCCCAGTAATCCACCCTATATCAGCAGTGCACCAATACACGTCGGTTGGTTTGTAATCGAATACGTATTTGAATGTGGTCGCCGCGTATATCATGAAACCCCCGGTGGTATGGAGGACCCCTTTGGGTTTTCCCGTCGACCCGCTAGTGTACAGAATGAAGAGTGGGTCCTCGGCTTCCATCCATTCGGGGTAGCAACTAGTCGAAGCTTCCGGTACTACGTCTTGCCAGAAGATGTCTCTTCCGTCTGTCATAGGCGTCTAGAAATACATTTAATATAATATGTATATATGTTATTTTGGAATCATGTGTTTGGAAAAAAATAAGGTCAGGTCAACATGATTGAGTTTAACATAGTACGCCACAAGGAACTGATCTGGTACCGTTTCCGTTTTTGATATATAATAAGAATTCGCCAGAAGACAGGTTGAATTCTTGATCAGTTTCACTGACAAGGATACCCAGCAAACATGAATGAGCGGTAAATAGACGGGTCGATGCTGTTAACTGCGGTAAGATATCGGCAGCGGCACACCAATGTCGGTAAATAATTGGAATGAAATCAGTTTTGCCACTCTGGCTGAACATACGCACATTTATTATGGATGTTTTGAATTTAGCCAGAAATTACCCGTTAAAGATTTGCGATAATCGCACCGATGTCGTTTTGACACAGTATGTGGTATTACGCGCCGCACCGCCTGCGACCTCTGTAATGAAAATGCAACATTGGCATTACTGAATGTCACGTTGGCAGTTGGCCCTACTGCTGATTTCGTGTAGGATGTCAAATCGGGGATATTCTATTTTGTCTGGTCATTCAGTCATTGTTGATTGTTGTATATGGTCACGAAAAATAATCACAGTGGCGAGAATTTTTTCAGATGTGTATGTTGTCCATGTACTGCATTTTGAATTGGACGCCCCTGTATATTTGCATTGATGAAATCCCAACAGTGGAATGACGCGGTTGATTAGTAGGATACACGCAATCGCACCATAATCTGTACCATGCAATATCAGTTCATCTTAACTCTGTCTATCTGCAGAAGTCCCGCTATGTAATAAAGCGGGTGGTAGTCTGGAGGCCTACTGATGGCCGTCGCGACACGGGCTAACCGGGCCGACAACGTATCATGATTTCGGCCCGCTTATGTTGTCTGTCGGCTGTTTTTAAAGTTATCAAGTATCAGTTTTATGACTGACAACGATTTAAAAAAAAATACGCAATTTGTTTATAAAATATTCATAAACAAATCAATAAGTTGAATATTTTTCAGAAATTGTTTTCTTGCATAAGGTCGCTGAGAGTTTATATGATTGAAAAAAAATATTCCTATTTTTTTTTAATTGTTTATAATAGTTTTTTATTTGTTTTTTCATTATTTAAGTAATATATTAAGAATGTTTTCTTCAAAACTAATTCTTCACCTAATAAGAAAACATTTTTTTTAATAATTATGTAACTGTTTATTCACTTAACAATATGATATAAACAAACTTTGTTTGGCATTATCATATTTTTTTAATGGAACAAAAAATAATAAAAAGAATTATATACGACAAACTATATACGACATTTTGCCGTATATAGTTGTTTTTGTTATTTTTTGTACCATTAAAAAACTAATTGCACATCAAAGTTTGTTCAATTGTTGAGTAAATGCACAATTACATTATTCATGGAAAAAATTCTTATTAGGTAGAGAAAAACCAATTATTAATTTTAAAGAAAAAAATATTTATATATTATTTAAAAAATAAAAAAATTAAAGAAATAAATACAATATGCGCCATGATAATAATAATATAAGCGTCACGATTTTGAATTTTGAATGTCGGATAGAAGTACGTAGCCAGAGGGGAAGAAAGAAAGATAAGAAGTACGCTATACTTATTTGCTAAAGGAATATTATTTTCTTCTCTTTGTGCTACATTTTTGAGAGCGTGTGCGCATGACTATATTTTAGATGCGGTATTTTTAAATATTTTCAAAGAACTACGTGACACTACGTTATTGTTATTATAAATATTGACTTGGGATAAATGTTTGTTAGGCAGTAAAAGATATGAATGTTACGCCTAAAAGAGATAGTTAATGAACGCATTTTTTTTTTTTATGTTCTGTTTCCCACGAAAAGGGATATCCTGTAATGTTCAGAGAACATCGTGGGAACCAAGGGAAAGAAGGTAGGAGTTGGTGTTCTTCTTAAATTTCTGGAGGTTGTATGCCTCGGGGAACACCTCCCTAGGCAATGAGTTCCAAAGCCTCGCTGTTCGTTGGATGAACGAGTCTTTGGAAAGTGATGTTCTGCAGGTCTCCAAAGTGACCACGAAGGGGTGTGATGACTGAACTTGACGGGTTAGTCTCGAAGAGACTGCCAAAGCAGGAACGATTGTTGATATTTCAAAAGAGCATCGCCCATGAAAATATCTATAAAATAGAGACAAATCGCCAACTTTTCTACGGTGTTGCAGACAAGTGAGCGAGTTTGTAAGCGAGGCATCACCGACGAGACGAATTGCCCTTTTTTGGATAGAATCCAATAGCCTCAGGATATGTTTAGGTGCCGCGCTCCAAATATGGGAACAGTATTCTAGGACAGGTCGGATCTGTGCCTTATAGATCATAAGCAGCTGAGTGGGGGTGAAATAGCTCTTGGCACGAAACAAAAAACCAAGTTTTTGGGATGCACTTTTGGCAATGGACCTCACGTGATTTTCCCAGGAAAGGTTATTGCTGATAGTAATACCAAGCATCGATATGGATGACTTCAGTGGTATGGTTACTCCTGACAAAGTTATGTTAGGCACAGTGAGATCGGCTTTTCTAGAGAAAAGCTTGTGTTTTGTTTGCATTGAATTCTACCAAGTTATTAGATCCCCACTCGAGAATTGTTGCTAAGTCCATATTTATATTATTAACATTTCTTCCTCGTTCATTTCTGGTTTCACGGGCTGATATAGGGGCCCTGGAAGAGAAAGCGGTATGGAGGGTACTATCATCGGCAAAGCTGTGTACTGGACATGAAGTTGCTTTCAACAGGTCGTTGATGTGAAGTAGAAATAGTGTTGGTGCGAGAATAGATCCTTGCGGAACACCAGCATTTATGAGTAGAGTGTCAGATGAAACTCCATCGACCACTACATGGAGAGACCTGTTTGAGAGAAAACTAGCAAGCAGAGAACACAGCTGAGGGGGCAAGCCATAAGACGGAAGCTTGGCGAGGAGTCCCTGGTGCCAAACTCGATCGAACGCCTTGGAGATATCTAATGCCACAGCTAAAGTTTCTCCATACTTTTCAATAGATAGCTGCCATATATGTGAGACGTAAGCGAGCAGGTCACCAGTTGATCTCTGATGGCGAAAGCCATATTGCCTATCGTTGACAATTCCTGAGTCTTCCAGATATTTCATGAGCTCGATGTTGATGGCTTTTTCCATGACCTTTGAAATAATAGATAGCAGTGCGATAGGTCTGTAGTTGCTAGGTAGGGCCTTTTTGCCTTTTAGGGACTGGCTGTACTCTTGCAATTTTCCAATTGGACGGAAATACCCCAAATTGTAAGAGTGGTTGAACAACTTGCAAAAGAACAGGTGTTAGTTCGGGGCACATTTCTTGAGAACAATCGGCGGGATTCCGTCAGATCCACAGGCTTTGTTGGTGTTGAGACCCAGCAAAATCTTTCTGATAGTACGTTGGCGAAAGGTGATCTCGGGCATGTGACTGTCAATAGGTGTAATGTTCGGGGGTTGTTTTCCCGATGAATCCAGAGTGGAATTTCCAGCAAATAGGTGCGCAAAGATATTGGCTTTTTCCTGGGCAGTCGTTGCTAGTGTTCCATCTTCTTTGGTTAGAGGAGGAAATGAGCTGGAAGTGAAGTTTCTTCCCACAGCTTTGGCGAAAGACCAAAATGAACGGGATCCGTTAGGACATTCAGCAAGTTTTGATCTTATTTTGGCATTGTGGGCATCTTTCGAGCATTCTATTGTCTCTTTGCATATGCCTCTAGCCTCGACATATGCTGCTCTGGTCTCAGGGCCCGGATTTTTTAGCCATCGATGGTATGCTGCCTGTTTGGAAGCCACAGCTCTAGAGCAGTTTCTGTTAGACCAGGTCTTATCGGATGATGTTCTTCTTTCGGTATTCGGTATGTAAGTTTGCATCCCCAACATGATGATTTCAGAAATTGTCTCAGCACATCGTGTTGGATCTACTGAAGAGAGACAAACTCTCTTCCATGGAAACGCTGAGAAAAACATACGAAGACCTTCCCAGTCGGCCGAATTGTAATGCCACATGAGACGGGGTGGTATTGTGCAGCTCGATGGTAAATGGAAAGAGCATGTTGTGGAGATAAGGGTGTGATCAGAGTTTCCAAGTGGGGCACAAACTTCTATTCTATACGGGTCAGGATTGGTGGTGAGGAAAAGATCTAGTGTATTCGCAGACTGGTTGTTGACATCAGGGATGCGGGTTGGTAGCTCGACCAGTTGTTCTAGACCATGAGTGATGGTGAAGGCCTCGGCTTGACGACCGGCATCATCTGTTTTGTTAGAGAATTTGAGCCAGGCAGCGTTATGTACATTAAAGTCTCCCATGATTATGGTTTCAGCTGTTGGATGGTTCTCCTGAATGTAGTCCAGTTTGAGTGATAAAAACTCAAAGAGGTCGTTATATGAAGGTTCATTAGGTGATAGGTAAAGGCAGCAGAGGAACTTAGTCAGTTTGGTATCAGATAGCTTGAACCACATCACATCAAAGTCTTTCGGTTCCAAACTCTCTTCACGCTGGCATGAAAGGTTAGCCTTAGCGTTAAGGCAGACTCCACCTTTGAACCTGAATCGAGAATGGAGTTCGTAACCAGGACAAAGCATATGGACCTTGTTGGTGGACGAGTTTACTTGTGTTTCTGTTAGAGCCAGAATATCCGGTTTTTTCGTCTGTAGGTGATGGTGGACGTCATTGATGTTCTTGTTGAGTCCGCGGATGTTGCAAAAATTAATCTTTAATGTTGAGTCCCCTCGAGTACCTCTCGCCCGGAAATCCGAATGGAGAGGTATTTTGCTTCCGGAGTGTTTTACTCTAGAATAACTTACACAAAATCCACCAAGAAAAAATCGATAGATCAGAAGAAACATTCCACTTTAAATTTAGACTTAGACTTCAGAATCAAATTTAGAATGCCGCGAAGCGGCAAATGGCTAGTACCACATATTTTAAGTAGTATTTTTATCGTGAATTTTGCATCTGATGATTCGATGCTATCAATTTTTTAAAAAAATTTAACAATTAAAAAATTTAAACTCATATTTATGCAAACTTTTCTCATTTAAATAATTTAAATACAAACACAAAAATCCGAAGAAATAAACTATTTCACTCTTTATCTTTCTCTCAGTCTCTGACATCTATATGTTACTATTAATTCTCAAGTCTTACAAATTTTAAATTTAGATTGCCAAAGAAGGTTCACTTTTGACACGTTTACTCTATACACACGCTCTTTTTTTTAATTACTTTAAGACATACAAAAAATTCTGTCGCCCCTAAAATTTGCCGCCGTAGGCTTAAGCCTACTCAGCCTACTGGTAAATCCGCCACTGACTCTACAACTCTTGATTAATGACATTTTCTTGGTTATTTATCAGAATTTGAGGAAACTTCCAAATTCACAGCAGAAAGTTGTCATAACTTATGTTAAATCATTATAATACTTATTGAAATTGAAATATAGAGTCATTCAGTGCGATTAATAAAAATAAGGAAATCCTTACAAGTAAAAGCATTTGTTCATTAGCAAAAGGCATAAGGCAAAGCAAATCCTTATTTTCGTATTAATAACCAAATGTTTTCACCTATAAGCAATTGCTTATGTTCTCGTCTGTCTCATATCAACAAAAATAGAAATATTCAATGGTATTCATGAAGAGAATGTGCTCAAAAAAGGTAGTTTTTTGAGGGGTTATTTATGAGACGAATGTAGCGTTTTTATTCATTCTGCCACTGTTCGTATACATGTGAGCATATATAGTTCTTGTGAAGTCGTTATGTCTAGTTCAGATGAAAGTTCCTCCGCCAGTTCCCCTGAAGGAAGGGACGCTAATGAACTGATGTTCATTGCTAATTTTGTAAAGGACCACCCGATCATACTGAATAAAAGCCAAATACCGTCAGTGAAAACCAAAAAGGAAGAATATCTCAAACAAATGAAGATTGACATACAAAATAAATATGGCACTATGATGGACAGTTAAAAAATATTGAAGAAATTGAATAATTTGAAAACCGGAAAGCAACAGGTAACAAAAAAATCAAATTGAGTGCGGCCGAGTCCGTAATATATAATATAATGCAAGGTGGCAGCGATGAAAATCCTGTTTTCTCCAAAGTTCCTGGAAATGTTGAGGTGGGTGTGAGTAAGGATGTAACAGAAAATATAGAACACCCATCAATAAAGATTCCTCCTGTTCTGGTTCCACAGAAGGAGAAAAAAATGGATTTGGATGAGACATCTGAGACAAAAAATTTATCTAATTCGGAATTCCAGAGACTTGTTCTCCTGGAACAACTACAAGTTATTCGAATGAAAAAAGAAATATTACTGAGAAAGAAAATGGAGGAAGAAAAAACATCTGATTGTAGTGGAATACAGCGAATAGGTGACCGGGACTATTTTGCCCTTTGAATGATTATTGAGAATTTGTTGTTTCTTTGAATTTAAATAAATTTTATTTCAGTTGTATTACTTAGTCAATGAAAATATTAAATTAAATCAAATCCAATATACCTATTGACGGTGACAGTGGAAAAGAAAAATATCCATAATTTCACTTCACTTCTCTAATTGAAAATAACGCACAAGCAAGTAAAATTGTATAGTTTTAGAATAGATTTATACAAGGGGTTTTGAATGATGAGCTTGGGGTGCTAATCAATAACAAATTCATTTCTCATTATCCCAGATTATGAATAATTTCAGCCAATTGTGGCTGTTTTTATTGGCCTGCAATTCTCATTGCATTACTGGAAACATTAAATATATTTTCTTCGCTTTCATCGGGGTGATCCTCTTCGCCAAATACCAATTAATCCTTCAAATATTTTGCAATATTGTGTAAAATGACACAAGCCAATATAAGTGTCGGAACAAAGTTGATGGGCACTCTTACAGTACCTTGTAATATCGGAAAAGGCTGCTTCAATTGTCCAAAACATCTTTCTATTATAACTCTTTCCCGCTTCAGCAAATCATTGAAGGCTCTTTCTTGTGATGTGTCTGGGTTATGATAAGGTGTCATAGGACATTTCTCAATGCCATATCCCTGATCTGCTCTCAGAACAACATGATTGAAACCTCGAAGCGTTCGACATACACTACTACGATTCCAAATTCTACTATCATGTATTGATCCTGGCCATTCCGCACTTACGCTGGTGAACAACTCATCTGCATTAAACCTTTGGTAGAAATCCATTATATCTCAAAGTGGAGTGCAGGTGATGAAGAGGGGAAATAATCTCAAAAACGTTTCCACAACATTTATTTACTCTAAATAATCAGACATGTTTTGGTACCAGACGGAACCATCTTCAGCTAATGTTAAGACATTATGGGGAGGAGAAATTAAAAACTACAATTAAGTAATACATCAAAAGGTTATAAAAGGTAAAGTGAATCAATTACTCCATCTAAGACCAATGTAGTTTTGATTTGCTCTGCCACGGCCCTACATTGGTCTTAGATGGAGTAATTGATTCACTTTACCTTTTATAACCTTTTGATGTATTACGTAATTGTAGTTTTTAATTTTTCCTCCCCATAATGTTCTAACATTAGCTGAAGATGGTTTCGTCTGGTGCCGAAACATGTCTGATTATTTAGAGTAGATAAATGTTGTGGAGACGATTTTGAGATTATTTCCCTCTCCATCGTCTGCATTACATATCGCTTGAACGTCAATGCTGGGAAATTGTTTACGACATATGTATTCATCACCATGTTGATGTGCACGTAGTTTTTTATTCTCATATGAGTACAATCTAGAGCTCCAATAGCAGTGGGAAATTTATATTTTTGTATCCATAAGTTTTTTGCAGTATTTATGCAATCAATACTTGAGGGAAATTTTACCCAGAAATCAGGTTTTTGTCACAATTTTGGAGCCGACGTATCTAACAGCATTCGATACTGTTCCTTGACAGACACCTATATCTTTAGCTACTCCAATTTGAAATCCTGAAATATAAGTATAGAGCGTAAATGTCTGGAATGGTGAGTGCATGAATTGAAGAACAAACATGTCGAGATTCGGCATACACATACTTTAATTTCGATTAATTCATAATTATTCCTCAAAATGATATGAATCTAATGAAATTACCTGGATCTGCCATGTACCTCAGAAATATTTTCATTTTTGTATGAGCGTTCAACGCTCCTCCACGTGTTTCTCCCATTTCTCCTGAAAAATACTTCGAAAGCCATTCAATATTCTCTGGAGTAAATCTGAATATTCTCACGAAGTGTTCTTGAGGATCTGAACGCTTTCTTTGTAAATTTCTCGTTTTCTTGGAACTACAAACATACTTCCTCCACAAGTAAGTTTTCAGAAGTAACTGAAAAGGTTGACTTATATTTGGGTAAGGATTTGCTTCTGCTGACACGTATAAGGTAATTTTTATTTATGAGGCTATAAGCAAAACCTTATACTCCTTGATCATTAGCAAAACCTTTTACTTGAAAATTTTTGTAATTTTTATTAATACAGATATAAGGATTTGCTTACGAATTCATAAGTAAAAGCAAATACTATTTTTATTAATCTCACTGATTTTATTGTTAACAACGATAAAAATTGCCGTCAAATGAATGTGTAGGGGTGTTAATTCCGTCAGTTTACCTGTCAGAGTGCTCACATACGCTGAGCGTCCAGCATGTCCAAGCTGCTGACTGACGGTCTCACCACCGCTGTATATACAGCTGACGATTATTTTTATTATTTAAAAAATATAAACATTCAGCTGTTAAAATTTCATACGGTATAAAATGACTTTATACTCAACATTTCTGACATAATTGAGACCCGTGACTGACGTATAACCCACCCACTTTGAAACAGCTGACGATTGCTTTTCTGTTTTAAATGATCTCAAATATCACCCCATAAATTTTGGCACGGTAGGAAATTACTTTTTGTACTAGGTTTTTTGCAACTTTAATCTGTTGTCACCTGTAGCTTCACCGATTACTTTTATGTCCTATTTCACAAAGTCATTATTTAAAATGGTCAAATAGAAAATAATTAGTTTCGGTCAAATCAAACGACTCAATTTTATTTATGGAAATAAATATATAACATACCAATATATATGTTCTACTCTTGAGCAATTTCATATTATTTTATCTCCATCTTATAAAGAAAATAGTTAAAGTCCTCGCCTATTGTCGAACGCTGGTCTAAGTTTGGAGGAGTTTCACCCCAAAAATTATTCAAACAAGGAGGCAACGAGGAGATTGTGTGAACGACGAACGGTATTCTTCAGTTCATTCTTCGATTTTCAACAGATATCGATGTCGTCTTACAACACATATTTTGTGACCGCTGGTATGAAATCGCTACCATTTCTTTCTGACGCCTGAAAAGCGCAGGAATTCGAGAGGTCGTAATCGAACACTTGAGGTCATCATATTAACATACTAATATACATGTGAATGCTACTACATCTGTTTGAAATAAGGTTCATTAAATTGTATAGGACAGATACAATGATTCCCGACGAATTATTATTCAGTTTCGAGATCAATAGGCAAGATCACAAATTTGCTTTATACAGGGTGTTATGTAAGTACGTGGCCAAACTCGAAGGGGTGACTCTTTGAGTGATTCTAAGGCGAAAAGTTTATATAACCAAAGGTCCGGTAATGCTTTGTTTTCAAGATACAGGGTGACAACATGTTTAAAAGAAATAGTTTTTTCCTAAATATCTGAATAATCCTTCAGCCGATTTTGTTGAAATTTGGCAGTGTTATTTGGGCTAGTGAGGGGCCCTAACTAGATTGGAATCATCATGTCCAGTGGCGTCCCGGAAGGCACCTTAACCAATATTTTGACCAAAAAAATGTGCGCCACTGATTTTTTGCAGTTTTTGTATTTTTTTCCGCATTGAGCAACTGAAACTACAACTTTTTTTTCCCAGCATTTTTTCGTATCGTGCTTTGTTTTTGAGAAAAAACATAAAAATCACTTTATTGCATGTCCCTGGGACAACATAATAAAAAATGTGAACTACCAAACCATCAAAAACTGGGGTGTACTTGTTGTTTTTTTTTCATATCAATAGTCTATTCTAGTCTTAGAAATTGTTATCAAAAGTAATGCAAGCAATAAAAAAAATATTACTTATTAAAAAATGTTTTTATTGTTGTCCATGGATATGCAATGACGAGATTTTTATTTATGATTAAACAATTAAAATTACACAAACGTCATCTTTTGAATTTTTCGATGAAACAAAGAACGTTAATTATTACTGCAGTGTTTTGAAAGTAAAGTTGGAGTGCCATGGAAGAAAAAACAATTTTTCAAACAAATTTGACTTTGACATAACTTGAAACAGTGCATACGTAATTATTTGAAGTGTGATATCGCTACTGATATTAGAAAATGGTTCGGTTTACAAACTCAGAAATGGCCGATATACATTTTGTCTATGGAATGGCCCAAGGCAATTCCAGAGCGGCTAGACGCATTTATCTAGAAAGATATCCTCATCGCATTGTACCAAATAGACAAGCATCTGTAAGAATACACGAAAGGCTGTGCGAATCAGGCACCTTCCAAAGGTCGGCTGCTCTTATTGGGAGACCTGCAACGGTAAGAACAGTGGAGCTGGAGGAAGCAGTTTTACGTGAAGTTGAGCGTAGCCCCGATACAAGTACACGCAAAATTGCATAACAATTAAACATCTCTCACTTTACTGTATGGAAGATTTTAAGGGACTATCAACTGTATCCTCATCACATACAGTGTGTGCAAGCGTTATTACCTGCGGATTTTCCCAAGCGAGTTGTTTATTCTACTTGGCTCTTGTAACAACAGGCAGCATCTCCAACATTTTTATCCCGTATATTGTTTACCGATGAAACGTGTTTTTCCCGAAATTCAATTATTAACTTTCATAACAATCATATCTGGGCTGAAGAAAATCCCCATGCGGTTAAAGAACATCATTATCAACAGTTTTCCGTGAATGTTTGGGCTGGCATTGTTGGTGATTATCTCACTGGACCTCATTTTTCAGCCCCGTACTGGAGACAATTTAAAGTTGACAATACGATTATTAGATTATTTCTAATATTTGAAAACGTAATATATATAAGTCACTATTTATTATATGCAGATGACTGTAACATTTTTAGGAAAATTACTAATCAGTCAGATTATAATCTATTACAAAGTGATCTACATTCCGGCGACGATGCATTATGGAATTTTTGTTAGGGAAAAAAGCAAAAGACGACTCCAAGATGGCGGACGGATTTGTAATTATAGTCCGATTTGATTCAAAAATGGAATGTGGGAGTTTTCGGGGTCGAAGATTATGAATTTTTGGTCAAAAAAAAATTCATAAATTCAAGATGGCGGTTCCAAAATTAGTTACCTACATTAGTTTAGGAGCTTAGTTATTGAGACTAAGAAGGTTTATTTTATTTTTTACTTTTCAGTTCCGTATTTCGCCGGTTTAATTTTTTGTTAAAAAGTTTTTATTATATAAAAATGGATTTTTATCAATTTTAGAACAATATCGCCTTTTTTCAACTTCATTAATTCCAAAACTACAAAGTGCTATGTTTTTGGAGTCGAATATTATTCGTGAAAATTGAAAAATTCAAGATGGCGGCTCCAAAATGGTGGACGTGTTTTGTGATTATGGTCTGATTCTATTCAAAATTGGTATGTGGGAGTTTTTGTGGTCGGAGATTATGATTCTTTCGTGAAAATTGAAAAATTCAAGATGGCGGTTCCAAGATGGCGGGAGAGTTTTGTGATTATGGTCTGATTCTATTCAAAATTGGTATGTGGGGAGTTTTTGTGGTCGGAGATTATGATTCTTTCGTGAAAATTGAAAAATTCAAGATGGCGGCTCCAAGATGGCGGGACGGCTTTTGTGATTATGGTCCGATTCTATTCAAAATTGGAATGTGGGGGTTTCGGGGTCGGAATAATGATTTTTTTGACGGAATTCATGAATTCAAGATGGCGGCTCCATGATGGCGAACGAGTTTTATGATTATGGTCCGATTCGATTCAAAATTGTAATGCGGCGGTTTTGGCGGTCGGAGATTTTGAATTTCACGTCAAAGTTTATAAATTCAAGATGGTGGCCCCAAGATGAAAGACGAGTTTTCTGATTATGGTCATATTTTATTCAAAATTGGTATGTGGGGGTTTTCAGGTACGGAGATTATAAATTTTTTGACGAAATTTTTCAATTCAAGATGGCGACTTCAGGATGGCGGACAAATTTTGTGATTATGGTCAGATTCTATTCAAATTGGTGTGTGGGTGTTTTTTGGGTCGAAGATCATGATTTCTTTCAGCTCAAAACTTACAGGAAAGAGACCTTGTAATAACGAAGCTCTACTTGAAATCAACAGATTAAGGCGAACTAACTAAAAAGCAAAAAATAAAATAACCAATAAAAAAACCTTTTTAAAGACAAGCTTTTATTAAAGCCGTGTACTAAAACGTATAAAATAAGTTTAAGTCGTCGCTGGCAAATATTTGATCATTTTTTGTTGAATTATTTGGTTTCAAAAAGCTTGTCGCGCGAATTGTAATAAAATTAATATTTCGACAAGTTCTTACTCACCAACCAATCACTGCCCAATCAAATCAATTGGTATAGTTTAACCATTTTAAATTGCAGAAGCTGTTTCTATACGGAGCAAATAAAAAACTCACCTCGCTAACACGAGCATATATGCGGAGAATCGGAACGAAAAATAATGTGTACTACTCGTAAACATTCTCCGTCGGCGAAGGAAAGATCAATAGGAGATCAAAAGAGCCGATAGTCAACGTGGGTTTGAGTGACAGCTGTCTGTCTTCAGCATCCGATTAAAACGGACCGCAAGCCAATGATAATGCTTGTAGGTGTGCCTATACGTTGAGACTGATAAATCACCAGTTATATACGTGTTTGCTGTAAGATACATAGCTTTCACGAATGTTTTATTGAAACATTCACAAAGAATATGTAGTTTTCTCATAGTTAAAATCATAATATTGCAAAAGCAAGTAGGTCCAGAAACAGACCCCTGTGGAGTACCAATTGATATATTCATCACTCAATCAATCAATTATCTAATCGGGTATCCTACCGTTCATTGCTCTTGAATAGAAATGTTCACCTTATTACTCCTGTGCTCTGTTCCAAGAGGGGATGTAACTCTGCCCAGGTGAGAAACAACCACACAGGTTTCTACATTGTGTCCTTTTTGTGAGCATTTCACCATCGCTTGATCACAGATTGCCTTCAGGTGGAGCAGCTTCTCTCCCCTCCAAGCGCCATCTGCCGTTACCAGAACCCGCGCTTCGCAATCGGCGATTCTTTCTGCTAGGGAGTCTGACGAAAATCCTGCAAACTAAAAAAAATATTCTGAACTCACGCCTACTTAGGTGATAAATGTGTGACAAAATGCTACAAAAATAATAATGTTTAGCTTGTCCGATTATGGAAGCATATTTCCTTTCTATGTTTCTTGGACCTTGCTTCCTTTCCGGCGTACTTGTCCAGCTCCCCCTCTACTGCGAACCTTGCAATTAGAGGCTTCGTCCGATGGGTGCAGTTGCCTTGCTCGAGGCAATATTGCACCCAGAGTGTTTCTATTTTTTTATTTTTATTTTACATATTGTGGCGGGTCAACAGACAGACGCAGCTGACCAATCACTGACCTGCACAAAACTTAACACAAAATTCGACTGCGATTTAAGTAACATTGTGCACCATTTGGTCAGAGATCATTCTATAGTCGGTAAAATAAAGGCATGTAACCGCATAAACCGCTCAGATGCATCGATTCCGTAGACGTACCGTTATTCCGTAAATCCAGGTAGGTATAAGTGCGAACTGCTAGGAAAAATCCAAAATATTTCAAACTGTAGGTACCGACAGAGGGGTAGGAATTGGTTACAAGCTAGAATTGTAATCAGTAGCAGGTACTCGGTATCGCTGGTAGTGCTTTCTGGAAATTATTTGTGTTTAGCTTGTGTATATAAAATAAGATGGAAGATAGTGACTAAAGTTTATCTTTCAGTCGCAGATGATTCCACATCTGATTTTATGAACATCCTCTTCATATTTTCAAACAAATCAAGATTCAAGTATTATGGATGCTGAACAAGGACCATCAAATCAGCTAAAATTGGGTCCATTATCTTTAAATGAAAAAACATTAATTTTAAACTGTTTAATTTCGTTGCAAAATCAGAACAAAAGTGCCAGTGTAGATGAGACTGTTACAAAAGCATCTTCTATGTTGTGCATAGCGAAGTCCATCATCTATAAATTAATAAGAGAAAAGAAAAATGGAGCCCTTCAACCACCAAAAATTTTTTTACTTAAAAAGTGAAATTCCCACACTGGATAAAATAATGTCTGCAGTTCAAGCTGATCCGGATTACCCAACTTTCTCTAAAATGACATTATCAAAAATTTTAAAACAAATCGGTTTCTACTATACCAAACATACACACACACACTCTGTACTGATAGATAAACCAGATATTGCGATTTGGAGAAGAGACTATTTACGCAATATTAAACAAGCCCGAAACGGAGATCGACGCATTTATTACATGGACGAAACGTGGATAAACGAAGGATATACTGTATCTCAGTATTGGCAGGACAGCAATATTAAGAGCGGAAGGCAAGCCTTCATTGAAGGATTGTCAACGGGTTCGAATCCACCATCAAGCAAGGGTAAAAGATTAATAATCGTTCATATAGGTAGTTCAGAAGAGTTTGTGGAAAGAGGACTTGTGACTTTTGAATCAAAACGAACCGGTGACTATTACGAAGATATGAATGGTGACGTTTTTGAAGAATGGTTTGAACAAATGATCGATTTTCCGCAGGGATCTACTATTGTTATGGACAACGCGATTTATCATTCTAGATTACAAGAAGGTTTACCCACAAGCAATTGGACTATTGGAATGGCTTAGCTCAAAAAACATTGTTTTTTGCACTGATCAACTAAAAAAAGAACTTTATAGTATCGCTCAAATACACAAAAACAAGTTTAAAAATAAAAAGTACATCGTGGAATATCAGTACTTCGACTTTCCCCGTATCACTGCGAGCTGAATCGCATAGAACTATATATATATACAGGGTGTAACTGAATAAGTGTAAAACATTCAAGGAGGTGATTCCTCATCGAAAAAAAGATAGGATCTTTCATATAAAGAAACTTCATTGGAGCATCCCTTGTTAAGATACAGCCCCTTAAAGGGGGTACATAAAATTTGTATAACAATTTTTTCACAAGCACTGAAAAGTTACAATATTGAAATTAACCTGACGTTTTGTACTACCAAAAGACACTTAGCCAGTAATTTATTTGGTTTACCCCATGGTTGTAAGGTGAAAACGCAACCCCTAAAATTTATTTCCAATGTAACTTTTGTCTTATTATTTGTTTACCATTTAAAATTTATTTCCGATAGCCTGTTTCATTCTAAACAAAAAATGTCTCTTGGGTTTTTTGCCCAAAATAAACCAGTAAGCAGCAAAACATTATTTTACGAACAACTACAGAGATACATCGTCATAAATGCGAAAATACGAAACTAATCTATCTAGTAGGTCGCTATTAGCGATAGTGACAATTAAATTGGTATGACGCTGTCAGTTTGGGAATTTTCGAAATTGAATTAATACTAATTGTGTGTTGTTGTTCTGTTCTTAATTTGTTACTTTAATAATTCACTTGTTAATAAAATGGCATACAAATGAGGAAATGGCTGATATGCATTACGTTTACGGTCTGTCGCAGGGAATGGGTTAGAAGCTTCTAGAAGATATGCTGAAATGTATCCTCAACGGCAGCATCCTTCACATAGAATATTTGCTCGACTTCATCAACGATTACGAGAATATGGTTCATTCGACAAAAGAACGCAGGATTGTGGTCGCCATCGAGAAATACGAACACCACAGCTTGAGGAAGCAGTACTTAATTTGATTGAAGAACAACCTACTACCAGTACTAGAAAGATTGCTTTCCAGCTAAATGTTGATCATATGACGGTATTTCGAATTTTAAAGGAACAACTCTTATACCCTTACCATCTGCAACGAGTACAGGCACTGTTACCGCGAGACTTTCCGAACCGTCTTGAATTTTGCAATTGGATGCTGGAAATGATTAGAAGAAATTGTGACTTTCTGAAGACGATAGAATTCACAGACGAATGTAGTTTTTCTCGGGACAAGATTATTAATTTTCATAATTACCACATATGGGCTGATGAAAACCCTCACGCTATTGTCGAAACTAGCCATCAAGAACAGTTTTCTCTTAACGTGTGGCTCGGAGTTATTGGGGATGATTTAATTGGGCCTCTTTTTCTACCTCCTCGATTAAATGGTGAGGCATACTTTCAATTTTTAAGAGAAGTGCATCCATTACTGGTGGAGGAAGTTCCTTTGGGCGTCAGGAGGGATATGTTTTCTATGCATGATGGGGCTCCCTGCCCATTTTAGTCAAGTAGCACGTCAGCATTTAACTGAAACATATGCAAATCAGTGGATAGGTCGAGGAGGACCACATAAATGGCCCGCTCGATCCCCGGATCTCAATCCTCTCGATTTCTATTTGGGGCCATTCACAGCATTTGGTATATCGTACTCCTGTTCGCGATGTAGAGGACTTAAGAAACCGCATCATCGATGCGTGCAGGGTAATCAGAGAGACTCCAGGAATATTTGAGCGAATACGTGGCTCAATGCGCCGACGTCTAGACGCATGCGTAATGTTTGAAGGTAGACATATTGAACATTCACTATGATTTCTACATGTTGTGTGTTTTGTTATTAATAACTTAGTTTTGTTTATTACCCTTTAATCGTTTAATGCAGGTACTAACTACAAAATAACAATAAATCCAGTTCGCATTTATGACGATGTATCTCTGTAGTTGTTCGTAAAATAATGTTTTGCTGCTTACTGGTTTATTTTGGGCAAAAAACCCAAGAGACATTTTTTGTTTAGAATGAAACAGGCTATCGGATGGTAAACAAATAATAAGACAAAAAGTTACATTGGAAATAAATTTTAGGGGTTGCGTTTTCACCCTTACAACCATGGGTAAACCAAATAAATTACTGGCTAAGTGTCTTTTGGTAGTACAAAACGTCAGGTTAATTTCAATATTGTAACTTTTCAGTGCTTGTGAAAAAATTGTTATACAAATTTTATGTACCCCCTTTAAGGGGCTGTATCTTAACAAGGGATGCTCCAATGAAGTTTCTTTATATGAAAGATCCTATCTTTTTTTCGATGAGGAATCACCTCCTTAAATGTTTTACACTTATTCAGTTACACCCTGTATATATATATATATATATATATATATATATAACTCTTTATTAGCACACCATTTGCTCTTTACATGAATATAATACACTTATGAATACGAATAAAACTAAAATTAAACATACCATACAATACTCCATCAGTTAAAAGAAGATTACACAATAAAATATTCATTTAAATACTATTAGTATTAAAAGTTCATACAAGCTAGTAGGTTGTGATTTCTGTCTCAAGCAACATATTAAAAATACCTACTACCAATTACAAGTCATTAACAATAATACAACATATTAAAAATTATCACAAGAATTTCTAGTTTAAAATTGTTCTAATACATATTCACTACATTGTTTTTTGAATTGGTTCAAGGAGGTGATGTTTTTGATCTCAATTGGTAAACTATTGAAAAGTATTAGACCCCTATTGAATATTGTGTCACACACTGTGTTTTCAGTTTTTACATAAAAATCATTTACTGTTCGAGCTCTAGTGTTATGAGTGTGTACATTACTTATATACTTTAATTCATCACTGAGGTATGTCGGTAACATATCGTGTTTGAGCTTGAACACAAATATCAACATATTATAGTGTATTCTTTGTTTTACCGACATTAACGATAATATCTCTAGCATGTTCTTAATTGAAGTACGTCTGTTACACATGAGTATAGCTCTCATGGCTCGATTTTGAGTTTTTTTAATAGTACTCAACTGGTCACTATTGAGAAAAAATAAAAGGGTTCCACAGTAATCAAGATGAGGTGCTATTATTGATTTGTAAATAGTCAACTTGGAAAACAATGAAACTTTACCATCAAGCCTGTACAAAAAATGAACTTTTTTTGCGACCTTCCTTTTTATATAATCACAGTGCGCTTTCATATTCAATTCTTCATCTATCATTACTCCTAGGTACTTGATTGTTTTCACCTTCTCAATATTACTGTCATTAATCAACAAGGTCATTTTAAAATCCTTATTCTTCAACCTTTTAAGTTTGCTTCTGTTCCCTATCAACATACATTTGGTCTTTTCAAGATTCAACATTAGTCCATTATCACACAACCATGTGGAAATATGTTTTAAGTCCTCATTTAAAGAGGATTCTATTTCCTCTGGTTCACCAGCGAAGTAAATCAATATATCATCAGCGAATAATTTGAGTTGGCATTTTTTCACTTGATTTATAATATCATTTATAAACAAGCTAAATAATATTGGCCCCAAAACGGAACCTTGAGGAACTCCATACTGATTTTCTAATTCATGTGAACTAATATGGGCTCAAGTGAAAAATAATGTAGCCCGGAAAAATACGACCTTCAAAATAAAGGATGTTCAGTTATTGTTTGAATGTGCGGTTAGTGAAGTGACCAGCGACAATTGGAAAAAATGCATTGACAATGTTATGACCGTAGAACATACTATGTGGAAAATTGATAACATTTCTGAAGTCTTGATCGATCCAGTTGTTATTGACATTAATAAAGATGATTCATCTTCTTCCGACTCTGATGGCAGTTGCCATTTTTAAGTGGTAAGTTATTGTAAATACTGTATATACTTATTATAAATAATTTTTTGACAATAAGTGGCTGCCTTGCAGTCGCTTTGAAAATAACCTGAATTGGTTGTGACTTCATACGAATAATTTTTTGTAATAATTTGAGGCGGCTAGCAATAACATCGTTCTTCTTTGATTTCATTATTTCTTGTTTATTTTTATATAACGAATGACTGCTGCATTTCACGTTTTTAACTTCCAAAATACTGTAATCGGTGAAAATACATAACATTTTACAATTTTTTTATTTATTACCAATTAATTGTTGAGGAATAACATTCTATAGTAATGTTTGACGTAAACCTAAATATTTACCATTATATTTTCAAACAGAAATTATACCCCAAGATACACCACTGAAAGTTGCCTGGTCAGAATTTTAATACCCTTAACCCTTTGAGGACTACTGGTTATCAGTGACAATTCAACTCATGTATAAAAAATCGCTTATGCCACAGTGCAATTGTCAGTTTGACAGCGGCAAAAGTTAGCTGAGTTTCGACTATTTAGTTCCTAGTGGTTAGCATTAGTAACCACGTCCTTCAGGATAATCTTGTATATCCTGGAAATTTTTTGTTATTTAAGCCTCATTTTTATATTTTTTGTTTATTTAAGTCACATTTCAACTAAAGCTTATGTTAATAAACACATTTCTATAAAAAAAATCTCATTATTTTTTACTTTCGCCATTTTCGAATTGATTTCGGCCTCAAAGGGTCAAAGGCCTAAGCCGACAAATAGATATCATGCCGGGTGGCGAGTGAAGAAAACAGTTGTTTTGCTATTTTTATAAAGGTTCTAATACAAAATTTGCACTAGCCTCTCTGTATGGATTTTGCATACTAAATGAGGATTTATTCCTTCACGTCTTTATTTTACGGACTATAAATTGATATTACTTTATTAAAAGACCAAACTATTGAAAAGGAAAAAGAAAGAAAAAAAACTAGGCGTAGTACATAGTTGGCGATGGAAAAAAATACAAATGTGATTAGCATGACGAGAAAGATAAGTTCGGTAAAAATAACCAGTAATTAAAGATTGTCTAATGTGCCATAAAGGTATTATTAACAGATTATAATAAAACAAGAAAAACATTTGTAGGCTTAACTAATGAAACATGAAAGAAAAATGTGACAGCATAAATATAAGTTGTAATCAGTTGGAGTCTAAGTATTGCTTCAGATGGGATTTAAAACTTCTTATGTTGGCACAAAAAATATCAAGGTCTTCGTTATTGTCTACTAAGCAATTAATAGATTTGAGATACCTATATAGAGGTGAGTTTTGGAGAAAGTTAGTGTTGCTGTTTCTGGCCAAAAAAAGCAAGCGATTACGCATTAAAAAATTTATATACATAGAGGGTATCCAGAAATTTTCTTCTCAGATCCAGTGGTTCTAGTTTATAGAAGATGATAATATTGTTTTTGGTAAGTGCAAAAGTTTCTATGATAATGAAAACTATTTGTGGTTGGTGATTACACGTACTTATGACGAGCTACGAAATTTATAATTTGATATTTCAAAATGCAATCTCTTCCCTGGCCGAGCATTGATCCCGGAACCGAAATCGGACGCTGAAAATTTGAATAACTCGCCACAATTGTACAATCAAGTACAATTGAATAATCATTCATAATCTTAAGATTGTAAACAATGGTATCACTTGCCTCTACTGAAGTGATTGTTCATTATCTTTATTTACCTAGGTAGAGATTTATAACTTCTCGTCAGATAAATGTAACAAATAATGGCCATTTCTTGGGTTATTAGTAAAAAAAATATAAATATCTCACCACAACGGAATGTATGGCTCCTATCCTAGTACAAGCGAGAAAGGTGATCACAGCTTCCAGAACCATGGGCATGTAGATGGCGACACGATCGCCTTTTTGGATACCTTTACTTTTCAAAACGTTCGCAAAACGACAGACCTCTTCTAACAGCTTTTTGTAAGTCAGTCTACTGTAATCATCCGGGTGGTTTCCTTCCCTGCAAAAAAAAATATCCATGTACTAATATCAATAATAATGATTATGATACACATTCATTTCAAATGGACGAGCTCGGACTGGTTGACCTGAGAGGACGATGCGAGAATCGTGGACAGGAGGCGCAGCTCATGATCAAAAGTATCCTACATTACCTGGATACCGAGGATAGCTATTTGGTCGAATCCCCTGGTTTCCAACATCTTTGAACTCGGGACCGCCATCTTAACGTCCCCTCCGAAGGATGGCATATCTATCGCCATATCTCGTGCTTATTGATATGACGCCTGCAGCTGTGAATATGCTACTAAGTTGCAGTTATTTGGGGCTTCTTTCAAACTCCAGTCTTTCCTTGCAGGTGATCACCCATCTAAGTACTGGTCGCGCCCAGCCTTGCTTGACTTCATATATTGATTAGACTCTCGTCAAGATAATTTTTTTTCTGGCCAGGAATAAACAAATACATCGAGAATTAAGCTAAACTCTGCCATTCATGAGATAATTCTTTCAAAATCAACTTCACGTCTTTGGTCTCGCATACAAATTGATTATACGGGACCTTTTGTTATTGTTGTTTCTACACTACCAGAAACAATTGTGTGTGATATGCAAAAAAATTCACTGGCCTTGAATTTAACTCTTTTTGAGAAATATTTCCTGAGCAATTTGGTTTCAGAAAAAACAAATCAACTACGAGAACAATCTTGAGTGTAATTTCTAATGTAGTTGATGGACTCGAGAAGGGTGAGCATTCTTTGTTAACGCTTTGTGACCTTTCGACAGCTTTCGATTCTATATCCCATGATATTTTACTTGAGAAACTTTTCTGTTGTGGTATTCGTGGACAAGTCCTATTTACATAGGAAATCGCAGTGCGTTTTGGTCCAATAAGTAATGAAAAACGTTCATGGTGTTCCTCAAGGTTCTGTTTTGGGTCCATCCCTATTCATTCTGTACATCAATAATGATAATAATAATATATAATGTGAAAGTGGGAAATTATTGTCCGAGAAAAATCATGAAAAAGGAAATTGTGGCACAATGTGGCACTTTTTTTCTTTAATTTAATAATCTGTTCATTATGCCACAATTTCCTTTTTAATAATAATAATGTTTATTCACTCAGTAATAATATACATTCAACATAACGAACTCTAATTGTGAAGTAAACACAAGATCCCACTAAGGCATAGCCAGCACTTGGGCTTCTGAATGCTATATAACAAAATGAGCTGTTCTGTATATCGGTATACAACAATATCGAATAGGAAGTTGTACAAAATCTCGTGATATAATAAAATTAAATATTAAAATATTAGCTCTAAATAACAAGAAAATACAAAACAAAATATATGAGCTTATGCGCTATAAAACTATAGTTCTCCTATCCTAATAATAATATCAAACAAATGAAATTTAAATGGAAATTGTTTTGGACCAGGAATTGATTTTAATCAGTTGCAATTTGCATGTTTCTAAACTTCGATTTCAAACTCAAACAATTTTATTTGGATCAACTCTATTGTGTATGAATTCTCTACCAATTTCTAGGATAAAGGTTTTAGTTGCTTTCTTAAACAAATTGTTTGAGTTTATACACCTCGCTTGTGGTGGGTGCTGGTTGTATAAACGTGTCGAATTATATGTCGTTGTCCTATAGTTTTAGACGAGTAAGCAGTTTTCTATAGATTTTGTTGCTTAGACCTTGTGTTATAAGTGTGATTGGGTATTAGCGTATCATTTTTATACTTGGTGCGTCATAAGTACTTTCAGAAAATATATCTGTCACAAGTCCATAATATTTGTTTCTTTGTAAAGTTTGTCGATAGGATAGAGAAATGGTTTTCCGAAATATATCTTGTAGTACATCTAAATTTTTGAGATAAGCAGCTTGCTGCATTACCCCAGCCAATTATCCCATATGACAGACGTGACTCAATTAGCGAAAAGTAAACTATTTTAAGATGTGCACCATCCATGATATTTTTGAGGTATCTGATTCTGAACAGGAAACTCCTAAGAGTATGTATACGTTTACTCATGTGGAAATCCCACCTCATGTTATTTTGCATGGTTCGAAAGATTTATTGATATTCTGTGTCCGTGGTTGTTTATAGCATAGGGGGTCAAGGGGCACATCGTTGAAAAGATAACTCAATTCTCTTTTCAACAATATAGTTTTTTTTTCAATTTCTTCAATATGTTCTTTACAATATGCATTTGAAATGTCAAGTATAACAAAATTTAAAATGCATATTGTGAAAAAGATTCGATAAAATTCAAAAAAATCAGATGGTTTCAACGATGTGCCACTTGACCCCCCATGCTATTTGAAATTTTGAAGTTGATGTGCCCCCCCCGGCGCCATCTATCGGGCAATCACAATGTCTTTCATTTCGATTCTTTGTAAGCGCAAAACTTGAGAACGGCTGGACCGATTTGGCAATTTTATGTTCATAATAGCCCGAGGATGGTTAATATGGAAAAATTAGGAAAGTTAACCGGAAATTGGAAAATTCGGGAATATAAAAAAATTGGCGAACAAAAAGACTATCGAGTCATTCATTACCAAAGAGGAATCAGCTGAGTGGTTAGACTGTCGCCTACCAAGCAGAAGGACACCGAAACAAATCCGGGAAAGGTAACATTTTTATTTTATAAAAACAATGGCTGGACCGATTTGGCTAATTGGAAATTTCTTTGTAATGGAAAAGTTTTAAGGAATATATAATTAAAATGAATGTGGGATAACTGGATAATGGAAAAACGGTGTATTTCCGGGTTTATTGCTTTCTCCTACATACCCAAGTTACTGGGTTCATGCTGTGCTGTTAACGCCAAACAGTATCCTCGTATATATTTTGATTGTAATCGCTATATACATTAGACGATTTTGCAAGGTGATTATGTGCATAATTCTTCGCATTTCTATACTCAATTAAATCTCCTCATTTTCTAGTTGTAAGAAGTAATAAACCCGAAAATCACGCCGAGAATTGAAGGTGAAGTGCCTTATCATAGCAATAATTAATAAAAATACAACTACCATTCAAAACAAATGATAATATATCATTTCAAGTGTACGTGTTGAAGAAGCATTTTAATTTAATGATATATCAGATAAAAATCATTCATTTCAATTACCTTCAATGATTTGCACAATTTTTGTATCAAATGATGGTTTGACTACAACTAATAAGCAAAACAAGCGTCAGTCACCAGGATAAAGAAAAGAAAAAACCCTTTCAATACACTTGCAAATTTGTTGCGTTTGAGTTCAAATATTAAATTGAAATACAATGGTCATTTTGTCATTTGCGACGCTGCCTCCCGGACTATTCATTTCCACAGCCCCAACGGTTATTGTTTGGCAAAATGACATTCGAAGGTTTTGCCTGTGGCCAATATACTTCCTTCTTACTGCAAACAACATTGACATTTCGGTATCACATGTCCTTAGCCAATTTTTCACTTTTCCCTTTCTGAAAGTCGGTGAAGGAAGAACCTTGTTGTATATTTTATTTCCTATGAACTAAACAAGAACTCATATCAATGTCAATTTGACCTCCACACATTCATTGTTGAAACGATAAAGAAGGGTGCAGCTTGAAGTGGACAAAATGAGTTGTGATAATGAAAACAGATATGTTCCGCATAAATTGACGTGATCAGGTGAAGCAATAAAAAAAAGTTTGACCCTATAAAAAACTATGCTCGATTGAAATATTCCGATAGTAGACATAGAGGCGAGGAGTTGAACAATATCTACAGAAGAGCAACAAATATATTATTCTTTTATTTTTTGGTTCCCCATTTTTGTATCAATCTCTTGTATATCCAGTGCATAATGACATCACAGTTATCTCCTGCTCCAGAAATATATGTGCAAAAGGAGTTATTTTTTTATATGAGCGAACGATAAAATGCAAAGTAAAACAAAACACTCACTTCACTATACAGGTGATTAAAAAGTACTTTGACAAACTTCAGGAGGTGATTCCTCACAATATTCTGATATGATTTGTCCAAATAAATATATGTCCGGAAACGCTTCGTTTCCAAGATAAAGGGTGTTAAAGTTTTTTTTTTTTTTTTTTTTTAAATCTCTTTCGAAATTCTGACCTTAATTAAACGAAAATTGGTATTGAGAGGTTTTTTGAGGTGTTGAATTTGAACCTGATGTCATTATTGCTCTTACTCGTAGGGGGCGCCACCTACACGTCTTTCTCTTTTTTGAAGATTCATTACTTTTTTGAGCGTACTTCTAGCTATAAGCAACCGTTTTCTAGATATTTGGACTTGAAAATTTCAAGTCGATTATTTGATAATCGATGCGTGTTGAAGTTATTACTATTATTTTGCATTTTTCACTAGAAGGCTTAGGAAATGAATTGAACGTTTAAGTAAGTAGTTTTGGTAATTACATATTATCTGACAGTTAAACGTTTTGTTGTTTTGTTGAAGTTTCTGTAAGTTTCTGTAAGTTTTAAAACACTAATTTTGAAAAAATGGATTATTTAAACAATAATACTCATTTAGCCGATATGCATTTTGTTTATGGCCTTGCAGATGGCAATGCGCGCGAAGCAAGACGTATTTACCAGGAGCGATTTCCTAATCGAGTACTGCCCTTCAGCTCCAACATTCACCAGTCTCCACCGTCGTTTGGCAGAAACAAGTAGCTTTAAGAGGGCAGCTGATATTATTGGAAGACAACGAGCAGTCCGAACCCCAGAATTGGAAGAAGCTGTTTTGAACGCTCTCGAGGAGAATCCAGAAACAAGTACAAGAATAATTGCTGCTCTCAATTCTAGTCCACAGTTTGGAGAATTATCCACGATCAACAATTTTATCCATACCATATTCAAAAGGTACAAGCTCTTTTGCCACGAGACTTTTTTAAGATATGTACTCTTCACGGACGAGGCAAACTTCTCCCGAAATGCTATCACAAACTTTCATAACAACCATGTTTGGGCTCTGGAAAATCCGCACGCAGTTAGTGAAAGACATTAGCAGTATCAATTTTATGTAAATGTATGGGCGGCAATAATTGATAATTACTTGATAGGTCCTTTCTTTCTTCCGTTCCGACTGAATGGCGCAACTTACATAGACTTTTTAGAAAATGAATTGCCGGGACTACTTCAGAATGTACCATTAGAAATTTGTATCCGCATGTGGTTTATACATGATGGGGCTCCGGCCCATTTCAGCGTTGTAGCCAGGGAATTCCTTAACACTGTCTATCCAAATCGATGGATCGGTAGGGGTGTAGAAGAACCTAACCAGGCGTGGGCCCCAAGGTCCCCAGATCTAAACCCGCTAGATTTTTATTTTATAAAACTCCAGTAGCGAACGAGGAAGATCTAAGAAACCGAATAGTAGACGCCTTTGAAATAATAAGAAACACACCAATAATTTTTGAGCGGGTACGAGATTCAATGACTAGAAGACTGAATGCCTGTATCTTCGCTGAACAATTTATATGAATACAATTTAGTTTCCTTTATTTTATTTTATTCTACATAATCATAATTTCTTGAAATAAAATCTTGATATTTCTTGCAAATTTTATTAAAACAAATACAGATTTTGCAGCCTTGATACAAAAATAACTATTTCAAACGGGTAAAAATAAATACAAAAAACCAAAATTAATTACTTAAACGTCAAATTCATTTCCCAAGCATTCTTCTGAAAAATGCAAAATAATGGTAATAACTTCATCACGCATCGATTATCAAATAATCGACTATAAATTTTCAAGTCCAAATATCTAGAAAACGGTTGCTTATAGCGACTTGTAAACAGGGGTAGCTTTTTTACGTAGATATGATTGAGGAAAATATTTTTTTACTGAAAAATGTGGTAGTAGTACGCTCAAAAAAGTTATGAATTCGAATTCGACACCTCAAAAAACCTCTCAATACCAATTTTCGTTTAATTAACGTCAGTATTTCGAAAGTTATTTAAAAAAAACAAAAAACCTGTATCTTGGAAACGAATCGGTTCCGGACATATATTTATTTGGACAATTCATATTGAAATATTGTGAGGAATCACCTCCTGAAGTTTGTCAAAGTACTTTTGAATCACCCTGTATGAAGGTTGAGATTTCAAGTTATTATCACTAACGAATTTTACTGGCGTTTTTATGCACCCTGTACAGTATAAAATAGATATGACAGCGTAGGTATGAAAAAAAATTCTTGTACAGATCTAAGAGACTCATTATAAATGCTAACCCCATGTAATAATGGCATCTTGTTAGGCATGTGATTATTCATAGGAAAGGGTCTAGAAACTCCAGGTACGGATTTAAAAATACATAAATAATCTCGTATATTACACTTTCATGTGCGAATTAAAATTTGTCAACGTAATTTGATAATTATGACTAAGTTGATTGATTTCTTACCTCTTTTTATTAGGTTTGGATTATGTTATTAACTAATTTTCTTAAAATAATTAGGACATGCCCAAGTTTCCATGCTGATTTGTGGTTTTAAAATTCAGTTAGCAGTTTGTATTTGTTTGGATTTGAGTAGGAAACACTGTTGGGAATTTTCGATAAAAATAAAAATTTATATTTTCCAAACCGAGCGGTGTATCGCACTTTGAGTGGGTAGAGAGTGTTTATACAACCTTTCTTCTTCATCATCTGGAAACAGATTCGTTTGTAGGGCCGTAGGCAAAATGTTGGGAATTTTCGAAAAAAAATAAAATTCATATTTTCCAAACCGAGCGGTGTGTCGCACTTTGAGTGGGTAGAGAGTGTTTATAAAACCTTTCTTCTTCAGTTTCTGGAAACAGAATCGTTTCTAGGGCCGTAGGAAAAAAGTTGGGAATTTTCCGAATTTCCGAACGCCTGCAATTTAATCGTGGATACGATAGCGCAGCGCGGTGTTGCCAGATCGAAAACCGTGGCTGAAAAACTGTGACTGTTTTCACACCCGTTTATTGAAGACTTATAAATCGATATGCTACACAACAAATCAATTTAATACTGACATATGCAATGGTAACTGAGAACTTATTGTCTGATTGCTAAGTGCTTTCACGTGTTTTCATAGCCTACTCAAGTTTGGCAATATACTCGTACTAACTACTGAGTATTTCTCATGTTTTCAATGCAAAATAAATAATGAAAAAAATGTTAAGAAATATGAACACTGGTTTCCTTTATACTCAATATGCTGTAACTTGAAGTGTTACATATGACGTATGTGGTATGGTCTTTCAAATTTTAATATAAAAATATAAACTTTCAATTTACAAAAATGTCGATGTCTTGTAAGGTGTAGGGGGAAAAATCTTTTTTTTTTAAGGTGTAAAACTAAAAAGAAGAATCGACCTGTCCCAAATAATGGAGCGTGTCCACATTTCATGAACTCACTGTACATAACATCTTTATTTGAAATAGGAAACCTAATATACATAACTATGAGTGAAAAATATTTATAAGAATATTTCAAAAAAATTGCAAAGTAATACATTCAAAAATTTAAGGTTTACATGTAATCGATAAATTATATAATTATTACAATACAAATATTTGGTTTGGTTATAGATTGCTTACATCGACCAATAAAATAGTGAAATCGTATGATTGAAAATAATAAATTATTAATGACAATGAACTATACCTATATTAATACTTATACAATTGTAGTTATATCACTATTACAGCATTTAATTCTTTTACTTATTTTATATTCATTTATTTTTTACAAATTCTTTTAGTGCTGTTTTAAAATTTTCCAAATTAGTTAATTTTTTTAATATTATAGGTAATTCATTGGATTTCTTTAAACCTTTAAAAAATAATGAGTTCATGGTACTTCTGACTGCTGTTCTGTTTATATGTATAGTATTTGAATTTCTAGTGTTGGTAAGTACGAATGTTTTCATTCAAGTTGAGGTACTATTTGAAATATTCAGGAGTCATATCATTTACAATTTTGAATACTAGAATCATTGTGAAGTAGTAGAGTCTACTTTCAACTGACAACCAATTTAAACAATCAAGCATACTTTTTACGGGAGTAAGACGATTTGTTTTCAAGATTACCCTCATTCCTCGATGTTGTAGTTTTTAATAATATCTAATAAGGATAATGTAGCCGCACAATAATCAAAGTGTGGTGAATGATAGTATTGTAAACTGTAACTTAGGACTGTATTGACAAATGTTGTGCTATTCTACTAAAAAAATATATTTATTTTTATTTTATTTTTTTATATTTTTTATGGATATATTCAAAATAACTGTCAAAATTTAAAAAATTGTCCAGTTGAAAACCAAGGTATTTGACCGTTGACACAATTTCAATTTTTTCATTATTTATTCTGAGGTTTATACCGTTAATGTCTAGGGAACTATATTTACATTTTGTGGTGAAGATCATAGCTTTTGTTTTTGTTACGTTTAACTTTAATTTGTTGGTGCATAAATACTCATCCACAATTTCTAAAATCCTGTTCATTTTATGAATAGCTCTATCTAGTTTCATATCATTACAACAAAGCAACGTATCATCAGCAAAGAGGTTTATGAACTCCGATTCAACGAAAAGTCCAATATCGTTTAGATATAAAACAAAAAGAAGAGGGCCCAGCACGCTACCCTGAGGGACACCCACATCAATAACTATTTCCTTGACTAAAGAATACGTTGACACACGGTACACAAAGAATCAAATTTTAATCACAGAAATTGAAACGAACAAATAGATATTTATTAAAGTTAGTAAGGAGGCAAAAAATCGAATGTCATCCCATTTTGCGCAAGTCTAATAAAACGCGGCTTTGGTAACGTTCAACAATACGAGTTCATTAACTCTCAAAAATAAATTGATGATTATCAGATGGATTCATATGATGTGTTCACGTTGTGAATATTTTGGAAAAAGGCAGTTTTTCTTATACAAATTTGAGTGTGATGTTTTGGTTAAAAGAAAGACGAATGTTGAGTGTTTCCAGTGGCAGAAAATAGATCTAAGTGCGAATTTACACGATCCAATAAATTGGTCAATTTTGTGACCTTGAATTTTATTGATAGGTGTAAACAGAAAATTGTCGTCAATTTGAACTTGTCCAATAAATTGATGAGTTTAGAATCCGTTCTTATTTTTCATCAATTTTTAGTGACAATTTGCAGTAACTTTCGTCCATGAATTGGATGCCTGCTAGAACAGAAATTTTCAGGTTATATTATTAGTCTACTCGACAAGTTGAAAATGGTCTAAAATAGAGATACTGCTCTTAAAATTATGTGTGATAGCTCATTGGATCCGGAATAACGCCTAGAAAAATGTGCCAAAAGCGTGTATTAGCACATAAAAAATTGCAAAAGTTATAAACAATTGAAAGTGAAAAAAAAAATGGCGTTTCGTTTTTTGTCAATATTTCATAAACTATTAATATTTAAGAAATTTCAGAAAAAGATTCTAAAAGAGGGGGAAATTTCCAATAAAAAAACTCCGTACTCCCGGAACTCTATCTCAATTATTTATAATTTTAATTTAACGCTGAAAATGGGTCTCCGCGCGACATTTTTAGGTTGCGCGCGCGGCGTCAAAAGCGAGTACGACACATTAATTAATTTATTTAAGGTATTAAATTATTATTTTTTTATTTGAAAAAATCATGGTGTATTCTGAACACTATAAATAATTTAGGTACGTTAGAAATTTTACTTAAAGTTGATTTTTCAGCAAGTTACACGATTGTTAACTAACAAAATTTTCTCAAACTTCTGTCTTAATTGTAAATAAAAAAAAATGTTTAAATGACTGTCGTAAAAAATTTTCGCTCCGTAGAGCCTTTCTTATATACATACTTAACAAGATCACGCCATAAAAGTAAAAAAAATAATCATACTTTATTTATAATAATTTTTGTACTTGAACAAAAACAAAAAAATCCAAGTAATGTTGTTAATATTTTAATTTTTTTTTAATCATCATATTATCGTTTTTTATTAATACAAGATATAAATTGATTTGCAAAAAAAAATTCCCGCCATTTGTTGATAAATTTTTTATAAACAAATTGATTATTTCAATATTTTTGGAATTTTTTTTTTCATAGCTTCATTATATTTCAAATTTCATGATTTTTGAAAAAAAATCCTTAATAACAATTTTTTATTGTTTATAATAGTTTTTTTTATATTTCTATTGCTTCAATAATTAGTTAGGAAATTTTATGTTTTTCTAAAAATCATAATTCACAGTCCTCTATAAAGTAACGGAAAAATTTTTTTTTATCAACAATTCCATTGTTCATTAAATTACCAATTTGTTATAAACAAATTTTTAACTTTGTTAGATTTTTTTCTGAAACTTAAAAAAAAAAAAAAAACCCAATTTTTCCCAAATCCAATTCCCAAAGTACAATAAAATATTGGAATTTTTTTTTCTATACTTTGTTATATAAGGATGTTTTTGTGAATTTTAGAAGTTTCAGAAAAAAAATCTAACAAAGTTAAAAATTTGTTTATAACAAATTGTTAAGTTAATAAACAATGCAATTGTTGATAAAAAAAAACATTTTTTTGTTACTTCATAGAGGTCTGTCAATTATGATTTTTGGAAAAAAATTCCTTAATAATTATTTAAAAAAAAATAAAAAAAAATATTATAAACAATTAAAAATTGTTATTAAGGAATTATTTTTAATATAATATTTGTAATTAATGAAGTTGTAAAAAAATTTTTAAAAATATTGAAATAATAATTTGTTTATAAAAAATTTATCAACAAATGGCGGGTTTTTTTTTTGCAAATCAATGTATATCTTGTATTAATAAAAAAACGATAATATGATGATTAGGAAAAAAGTAAAAAAATTTAACAACTACTTGGATTTTTTAGTTTTTGTTCAAGTACAAAAATTATTATAAACAAAGTATGAATATATTTTTAACTTTTATGGCGTGAAGTTCGAGAAACTTTTGTTAGTTAACAATCGTGTAACTTGTTGAAAAATTAACTTTAGGTGAAATTTCCAACGGGAATAAATTATTTATAGTGTTCCAAATACACCATACTTTTTTCAAATAAAAAAAAAATATTTAATACTTTAAATAAATTAATTAATGTGTCGTACTCGCTTTTGACGCCGCGCGCGCAACCTAAAAATTTCGCGCGGAGACCCATTTTCAGCGTTAAATTAAAATTATAAATAATGGAGATAGAGTTCCGGGAGCTAGAAGTTTTCTATTGGAAATTTCCTCTTCTTTCAGAATCTTTTTTTTGAAATTTCTTAAATATCAATAGTTTATGAAATATTGGCAAAAAACGAAATGCCATTTTTTTTTCATCTTCAATTGTTCATAACTTTCGCAATTTTGTATGTGCTAATACACGCTTTTGGCACATTTTTCTAGGCGTTATTCCAGATCCAATGAGCTGTCACACATAATTTTAAGAGCAGTATCTCTATTTTAGACCATTTTCAACTTGTCGATTAGACTATATTATTTAGGCGATTTCACATACCCTACCCTAACCGCGAGAAAAATGATTGTGCGAAAAAAACACATAATTTACGTTGCATTACATTTGCAGCAATGTGCATTGCTGAATATAAAAGACAGAGATGTAGAAGATGGTGGATTAGAGTTTGGATTCAGAAAAGAGGGAAAGGAAACTTGACATCAGTTCACGAAAAATTCCTGAGTGCAGATCCTAATCAATTCAAACGATATTTAAGAATGGATCAGTCAATTCAATAAGCTATTGAATAATATTCGGAATTGAAAAGGGAAACATTCTCATTAAATATTGATAGAAAGATTTCTCTGTGAATTGAAAAATCCACGATTAAAATGAAGTTATTTTTTGTGGATGTCTAACAGAAAACAACTACTTCCCCGGCTAAAGCCACGCTGGACATTGAACTACATCTATCAGATGTAGTTCAATGTCCAGAATGTTTCCCTTTTCAACATGAATACCCCACAAGAGGTTATCTTGACGATGGAAGATAGTGACTAAAGTTTATCTTCCAGTCGCAGATGATTCCACATCTGATTTTATGAACATCCTGTTTATAATTTCAACAAATCAATATTCGGAACTTTTCCTATAGTTGAACCATTTCTTGTCAGTATGTTGGTATTCCTGAGTAAAAACTCTTGCCAAAATTGACCGATAAATTGTCAGGTGTAAATATAACCCATATTGGTCAATTTTATTGTTGGGAATTCGACTTTCTGGTTTCGTGGGAGATGGACGTCTACCACGCGGGCAGAAAGTCAGGTTAATGTTAGTTTTTGTACAGCCGTTCCACGTGCATCGCAAAGTTATTTTTTGTTGTGAAAGTTTTGGGCATTCGTGGTATCATTTCGAGTGAGACAATCGTTTGCCCACGGAAAGGGGGTCGAGTTTGTGGCTATAGCCCCCGTTTACTGGTATATTATCCGGTATTGGATAAACCATAAAAAACAAGCAAGCAAGCAAGCAATTTTATTGTTCAAATTATTGATCAATTTTATTGGATCATGTAAATTCGCACTAAGAAATTACAGTATTTTCACTGTTGGAGGGCCGTATTTTGGAAAGTATTTGAGTGCGCCGGATTCGTGTTCAGGAGGTAAAAATTCATAAATATTGCCGAACGGCATGTCTCAAATCTCCCGAGTCCAATAAATAAATAATTACCTTAGTTTCCTGTAGTACAGAAAAATATCTCTCGAGACACTTTAGAAAACTGTCATCTTCACAACACAACATATACGGAGATATGGATTTATTATCGTCCAGATGATTTATTCTCGTAGTTTTTTTCACAATTTGAGAAAAACAACACTCTCAATCTACAATTTTAAGAACGCAGACGCTCTGAGGTATAATACATTGTGCCATGGTCAAATGTTTCCGAATACCGACAATACCCATATTTCAACGAATAAAGAACAAAGTAAATATCTAGTTACACCACACATGCACTCTGAATATGGGGAAAATACTTTTCTTACGTGTTTTTGCCTCCTGAACACGAATCCGGATGAAAAATGCGGCCGTCTCATACCGTTCCTGAATTACAGTACTTTTTCAAAAAAAAAATTACCTAATTTTCAAGCACCATTTTATTGCAAAAAAATCACTCAAAATGCCTCCTCCTTTTTACCAGCATAAACAATACACCCTAAATCACTTATTTTCGGCACAACTTTGCAAAAAATATCGTCGTTTTTATCGAAAAAAATCCTTTTTCTTACACAGTTCCAAATCAACAATTGTCATACTTTTGACTGAAGATATTTAGTAACTTTGCCTTATTTTTCATGTTGGTAATAAATGAATCACAGCCCACAACAATTGCACACATAAATGAAGGGGAAAAACTATTGCTCACATTTGAATTCGAAAAGTTGGCGGTGATTCACTTATCACCAATACGAAAAATAAGGCAAAGTTACTAAATGTCTTCTGTCAAAGGAACGAATATTATTTATTTGGAACTGTGTAAGGAGGATTTTTTCCGATAAAAACGACTATATTTAGGGTGTATTGTTTATGCTGGTAAAAAGAAGGAGGCATTTTGAGTGATTTTTGTGCAAAAAAACGGTGCTTAAAAATTAGGTATTTTTTTTTAAGTGCTGTAACTCGATAACGGTATGAGACCGCCGTATTTTTCTTCCGGATTCGTGTTCAGGAGGCAAAAACACGTAAGAAAAGTATTTTCGCCATATTCAGAGTGCATGTGTGGTGTAACTAGATATTTACCAAGAACAATTTTGGAGATTTCCAGAAAAAATCTTCCTTTACATTTTTTGACTATATCACTGACTTTACCTTTGGGTCCTGAAGAAGGCGAGATTCCTCGCCGAAACGTTGGCAATAACATTGTAGATTGAGAGTGTTGTTTTTCTCGAATTGTGCGACTGCTCGTGAAAAAAACTACGATATACAGAGATGTTGGTGCTTACCAATAAAACGCCACCTTGTCCCCGTATCCCTTCCTGATATTCCTGTCCAGCAAATTGTAGGAAACATTCGTGGTGGCACCATCCATCCACTTGGTGAAAATGGGTCCCTTTGTGATATCGAAATTATACTTGAAAAAATTGTTGTAGTCTATCGGCGTCTCCCAGTGGAAGTTCTTGGCTATCGCGCCCCAGAAATCCTCGGGGTTGTCCAAGGACTTCTGGTGCATGTCTTTGTACTGTTCGAAAGAGGACACATGGGCGTTTTTCGAAATGTCTGGGTGCGGTAGATAGACGGATTTCTCGGAAGGCATTTTCGCGTTCGAGAATCGCGAAACAGGTGCTCAAAACTTAATCGACTACCGCGCGCCAATGTGTTATCAGTACTGTCTCTGCGATTCTATTTCGTGAATTCTCTACCCATATTCGCTCCTTGAGAGCGGAGTTGCGCTGTCCGGTTCTCCATTTAACGATTTTCGTTTCTCCGATAAGGATCACGTCAGTTCGATGCGGAAAAAATTGATTTCACGTGGGTTGTGTGATGGTGGTGAGAGTGGCCTGATGTTCCAGACTTTCTGGCGATAACATGTATGGCCAAGGTTAGGAACTGGTGTCAAGAAATTTGATTCAGAGATCACCTAATATTGTCACACTGGCACTGAATGATATCTTGAAATCCTTCACTGGTATGTCAATGGATTCCAAATTACACTGTGGCCAAAATACATGATAAGGTCAGAAAAATTTGGGGGTCAATTCTTGAATCTTGAACGATAATTACTGTCGTCTTCGACATAAAAACTTTTTAACAAAAAATTAAATCGACGAAAAAAGAAACTGAAAAGCAAAGAATAAAATGTACCTTTTTAGTCATAATAATTAGGTTCCTGAACTAATGTAAGTAACTAATTTTGAGTCGGCGCCAAACAAACATATAAATGAATTACGTAAAGCGCAAAAAGTCAATATCAGCCAGACAGTTACCCGAACGGACGCACACGTGAGGGCACACGTCGTTGCGAGTGGTCGTGCGGAGAGCGCATTTTTTTAATGTTATTTTTTATCGCTGGGGATTTCACGTTGCGTTTTTATTTTGATCATTTCCTTAATGTAATTTAATGATCATCGTTGGTTGTTTGTTTGGCGCCGACTCAAAATTAGTTACTTACATTAGTTTAGGAGGTAAATATAAAGGGAACGTACACATGCTCTCTGAATATAGGTAAAAAACTTTTCTTACGTGTTTTTGCCTCCTGAACAAGAGTCCGGAAGAAAAATTGAAAAATTATTGAAAAACTTGTCAAAGATAGATTGAACAACTTCTTATGCAGCCATTATATTTTGAGTATCCAACAGTTTGGATTCCAAAATAATAAAAGCACCAATGATGCAATTTTTTCTTTTCTATATGAACTGTACAACGAAATCGATAGTGGTGAGGTGGCTGCGGCAGTATTTTGTGATTCGTCTAAGGCATTTGACTGTGTGAATCACGAAATACTGTTGCAAAAACTGCACTGCTACGGAATCATAGATGGTTTGAATCATATTTATCAGATCGAACGCAGATAGTAAAAACAAAATCAACCTCCAATATAGCAAATATACATTGTGGGGTGCCTCAAGGCTCGATCCTTGGCCCCATCCTGTTTTTGCTATATATAAACGATTTAACAGCCCTTGACATAGCAGGAAAATTCACTCTCTTCGCAGATGGTACTACTATTTTATGGCACAGCAACGATGAAACTGATCTACATCAGATCATCAGCAATGACATACAAATGGTGAAAAAGCGGTGTGACTCAAATCTACTCACATTTAACACATCCAAAACCAATACAGTTTCATTCAGATGCACAATAGGAGACATATCCCTAGATACTAAAATGATTGAAAAAAAAACAAATTCCAAATTTTTGGGGCTATTCATTGATTGTGGACTAAAATTCAATGCTCATATAAACAACCTCAATAAAAAGTTATCCTCTGGCTGCTATGCCGTCAAAATGGCATCAAATAAGTTGGGATATTCAGCTGCAAAAGCAGTTTATTATGCTTTAATAGACTCGCAACTAAGGTATGGCATTCCATTTTGGGGAGCATGTAATAATTCCTCCCTACAAAGTGTCTTTGTTCAACAAAAACGTGCTCTGAGAAGCCTATGCAAACTAAGACTTCAAGACTCATGCAGACTTCACTTTAAAAATCACAAAATACTGACTGTCATATCCATATACATAATGGAAACAGTATGCCTCATACACAAACACAAATCTAATTTTAATAGAGTAAACACTTATTCTCCCGACAAAATCAGCATTTAAAACTGCCAATTCCTTCATCTTCTCTTGTGAAAGATTCATTAATATATAATGGATGTAAGATATTCAACCACTTGCCAGAAAGTATAAAAGGAGTGGTATCTGGTGTTATTTTTAGAAAAGAAGTCAAGGCATTATTGCTTTCTGATAGACCCTTTTATAGTTTAGAGGAATTTTTTAACGATCGTACTATTTTATAGATAGAGGGAACTCAACTTTTTATATAATTTTATCTTTCTACTTTATATTTAATTTTAACGTGTCTTATTGGTTTTTATTAGGCGTTTTAAATTGTGATCTTACATTTGATAGATATAAGATATCCAACTTTTTATTTAATTTTAACCTGTCTAATTTGTTTTTGTTTTGTATTTTCTTGACCATTTGTGTTTTTCGCAGATTAACAATTAGTGATTTAACCATTTTAACATTTTAATCTTTTACATTATTAAATTAGGTGTGTGTGTACTGTTTATTTATTGACCTTTTTGTTATTTTAAAGCTGACTCCACACTGTCTCATCTGTAATAATTATAATGATGGTAGTTATGATCTAACACATGCTTTGTCAATGAGATTATGATTCTTTGGACAATAAAGTATATTTTGATTGATTGATTGATTGAAAAATGCGGCGATCTCGTACCGTTTCCGAGTTAGAGAACTTTTAATTTTTGTTTTATGCTCATTTTCAAGCACAGTTTTCTCGCACAGAAATCACTCAAAATATAAGATATAGATCATACAGTGCTCGTCTAAAGTCCGTTCCCCCCTACTAATTTTTGAACCACCTGGTATATCGCAACGAAATTTGGAGGGCTTAAATAGGAAATAAAAACCTACTTCTTCATGAAAAAATCGCAGCTAAAAGTTTTAAAATGGCAGTTTTTTTTTAAAGAACACCCCGTATATTATTCCATTTTCGAAATCTGCTCATAATTCTCAACAGTTTTTTTTAATACACTTTACTCCTAAATTCAATTGTTTTCGAAATATTATCGTTTGAAAAGTGACATTTTGCTCATTTGAAACCCAACCAAAAATAATAATGTTGCTTTCAATCAAGTTTGCATTGGAAAAAATCGTTGTCGCGGTAACATCTTGTTTATTGTCAAGCTGAACTGCTAACTGTCAAATAGTCCGTTGAGCGCCTAAATCCTTTTATGAAAAGTGTGATCATGGCTCGTAGTTTAGACGATAAATTTGAAGCAGTTTTGATATTTGGAGAAGCTGGAAGAAATTATCATCTAGTAGTCCGTATGTTTAATGATAGATTTCCCGAGAATCCTATTTCGAGGTCATGTTTGCGCAAACTTTTAAATAAGCTCCAAGCAACTGAAAGATGCTCCAAGATCAGGAAGACCGCCTCTTTCAGAAGAAAAAAAGGTAGAAATTGTTGCTGAAATGGTAATCAATCCGACTCAGTCGACGTCTGCAGTTGCTGAATCCTGTGGAGTAAGTTCAAAAAGTGTCCAAAGAGTCCTAAAAAAAAAAAGGTTTCATCCCTATAAAATGAAAATCCTGCATGCTCTCACGGAGGATGATCCAGACCGGAGGGTTAACAAGAACAATTGAAGGAGAACGGGGCTTCCTAAAACGTGTATGTTTCGCAGACGAATGCACGTTTTTTCTTAATGGAAAAGTCAACAAACAGAATGTACGATACTGGAGCGATACTAATCCGCATATTTTTAGAGAGGGGCATACCCAGTTTCCTAAAAAGGTGAATGTTTGGGCGGGTATTTTGGGCAATCGCGTTGTTGGACCGATTTACTCTCTTTACGCCTCTTATTAGTCGAATTAATTAAGAGATTTAACTACAAATTAATAACAACGTTTAGTTAGCAAAATGTGACCAAAATCCATACTTCATTTTAAACCGGAATGTCACTTTTCAAACGTTAATATTTCGAAAACAATTGAATTTAGGAGTAAAGTGTATTAGAGAAAACTGTTGAGAATTATGAGCAGATTTCTAAAATGGAATAATATACGAGGCGTTCTATTTAATTTTTTTATTGAAGATGGCGCTCAGCCCCCATTTTAGAACTTTGTGATTTTTTCATGAAAAAGTAGTTTTTATCTCCTATTTAAGCCCTCCAAATTTCGTTGCGATATACCAGGTGGTTCAAAAATAAGTAGGGGGGAAACGGACTTTAGACGAGCACTGTATCTATGTTACACTAGATACGGTATTCAAGTTAATGTTGTTTGGGTTTGGGGTCTGCGGGGGAAGAAAAAAGGCTGGCATCAGAAGGTTTATATTGGACTATTGTTTAGTATTATATACAATTTTTTTTGTAGAAAAACTGTTTTAAAAATAATGGAATCTAAAGAAGATGGAAAATGTCACAAAATATGATCATTTTATGCTGATTCCATTGAAATTTCTCAAGCTTTTTAGCGTTTTTGACAGACCACCACATTTTTCTGTTTCAATTTTACTCCTAGTGAAACTTGTAATCTCAAGTTTCATGTCAGCTCAAAGGTGTGTATAATAATGGTTTATTATGCATTTTTTATAATTACATTGTACAAAATATTCTATTTTGTTAATTGCTTTATTACCTATTAAAATATTGACATTGTCAAATTATTTCACTTGGTTAACTCTTTCACTTTAATGAATTTGAAATCCATTAGATTACCCTTTATAGATTATACAACAGGTTGAGCTCTGTCAAAATTACAAATTTTATAAGAATTGGCCTAAAACTTCAATTCGAATTCTGCTTCACATGAATTACAATCATTCTGTAGGTACATTGTTTTCAAGGGAATCTAACTCCATTATTTTTCTTTCTAGTTTACTGTTAGAAACCAGTTTTGACAGCTGATGCTGAACTGAAACCGTTTTTTGTTTCCAATCCTTAATATGTTCGAGTTCGTATGTTGATATTAACCACAAAGGTCTTCAAGAACTTTATTATTCAACTGTTTGGATCTCTTCGTAGTTACAACTATGACTTTTTCTACAAAACTATCAATGGCATTTTTGTCATTCGAATATTCTTTAGCAACTTCTCTAGCAAGATTTTTCCATTTGTCTATTTTGCCTTATCACAATGGACAGGTCTGATGCTTGCAAATTCATTATGTACTAAATAATCGGCAACTCGTTTCAATAATAGCAAAATTCCAATTGTTCATAGACAAAGAACAGTAATTTCACCATCACTGATTATATTATTCAGGATTATCTTTTCAGTCGATGAGTGTCATATGATTAATCCAATTGAAATATTATGTTTCAATTCAAAATCCTATGAAAAATGATAGTGCTGTACATACATTTCAGAGTCTCCCACTCAAGACATCCATTGGATTAATTTAATATGGATGCCCAGGTACACCACTTGGGATATACAATTAAAGTTTCGAGAGCTTTCAATGAATCAACATTGTGCATATTCTGGACATCCATTGTTCATGAATGTCCAGAAAACATCAAATTAAGACTCATATTAGATTTTTCAGGACATTCAGGTTACATACATTGAGATCTAAAATTGGCCTGATTGGTTCCAGAAATCGTTAGAGATTTTTATTAATGTTGTAATATCAAGATACATATATTTGATCCTACGTGATTTCTGTAAAAAACTGGGAACAAAATGTATTCATCTGCCAATTAAGCTTATGTGTAATTTTCTCTAAAAAGTTCCAGGGATCTAAAAGATATATTGTCATGAAATTAGAAATGTTGCAAATATAGAAATACTTTCTAATGTAGAGATAGAATTACACTACAGAATTTTTAACGAATTCAAGGTGCTCAAATGTTTTACAGTGTTGAACCCTTTAAAAACTTACGCCTCTGGAAGCTACGTCATTGAGTACGCTAGAGACCCCTTCACCCCCTCTCAGAGTTACCCCTTTAATACCTACCAAACAATTACTACGTGATGCCGTATCTAGTGTAACATATACAGTGCTTTTAAAAGTCCTCTCTCCCCCTCTTATTTTTGGAACGATTATACATAAACAAGTGAAATTTGGAAACTGAATATTAAAGGTTGTAAACTTCCCTACTAGTGATGATAGATGACGAAATCGTCAAAGATGACGTCACAAGGCCATTGTGACCAATAATTTTAAATGGAACCCTACGGCAAGCGACACCTCTTTTAAAAGGTATTGAAAAAAACTATTCAATGATACTAATTTTGTTCGTGTTTATGGCAGTTTTGGCAACTCGCTTTCAAAAAACGCAAAGCTGTGATGAATTAAATCAGTTAATACTAAAATTCCAAATTCAAGCTCCGCCTCTGGATAGTTGTCAAATAAGCTGACGTTTCTGTTAGTCTCCCTAATTCGACGTTTTTGTAATTGTCCAAGTTTTTGTACATTTAATAATTTGTGTATTGTTGATCTAACGTTTAACTGTTTTAGCAGCTTTTGGTACTATTAATATTTTTGTACATTTTAATAATTTGTTAAACTTGTGAGCCGAACGTTTAAGTGCTTCAAGGAGCGAAATGGTACGTGCTTTAGGTGATAAAGTAGCAGCGATCCTAATTCTTGGTGAAACTGGACAAAATATGCATGCAGCAGAACGCATTTTTAATGAGAGGTTTCCCAATCGCCCCGTATCGAGGACTTATTTGAGGAAGCTTCTTCGTAAATTTGAAACAACGGATAGTATTAATGATGCGAAACGATCTGGCAGACCACAAATTTCTGATGAGAAAAAAATTGATATACTGGCAGAAGTAATAGTTAATCCTACTTCTTCAACAACTCACGTTGCATCTACCTGTAAAGTGAGTCGAAGAACAGTACATAGGGTGTTGAAAAAAAACAAATTTCATCCGTACAAATTGAAAATGGTTCATCAACTCTCCGACGACGACCCAGAACGAAGACTAGAATTTTGTGAAAATATGGAAACTAAAATTAACCAACAGCCAGACTATGTCAAAACAATTTGTTTCAGTGACGAAAGTATTTTCTATCTAAATGGAAATGTAAATACACAGAATGTGAGGTATTGGAGTGACGCAAATCCTCACCTGTTTCGTGAAACACATACCCAATTTCCCCAGAAGGTGAATGTTTGGGCAGGTATCCTGGGAAACCACATCGTTGGGCCTCTTTTTTTAAATACTGATTTAACTGGTGGGGTTTATCTGGAGCTGTTGCAAAACGCAATAGAACCGTTAATCCTTGAAATTTTGGAAGATAATCCAGATGAATTCGGCAATTTGGAAATAACATTCCAACAGGATGGTGCTCCTCCACACTATTACGGTGCTGTATGGTATGGGGTCGGCTTTAGAATAGCCCCATGGTAAATCCTGCCTGTCGTAAGAGGCGACTAAAAGGATAACCGTAGGTGGAAGATGGTCTCATCGCCCGGTGAAATACCACCATATCGACTTTGTGTGCTGTGAAATGGATCATTCCATGTTTCAGTGTTCGGTCGATACTTTCCGGTCTCCCTCTTTCCTTTTCCCCAATTCCTCCTTTATTTTCAGGTGCATCCTAATAGTAGTAATAATGAGTAAAACACTCCGGAAGTAAAATACCTCTCCATTCGGATTTCCGGGCGAGAGGTACTCGAGGGGACTCAACATTAAAAATTAATTTTTGCAACATCCGCGGACTCAACAAAAACATCAATGACGTCCACCATCACCTACAGACGAAAAAACCGAATATTCTGGCTCTAACAGAAACACAAGTAAACTCGTCCACCAACAAGGTACATATGCTTTGTCCTGGTTACGAACTCCATTCTCGATTCAGGTTCAGAGGTGGAGTCTGCCTTTACGCTAAGGCTAACCTTTCATGCCAGCGTGAAGAGAGTTTGGAACCGAAAGACTTTGATGTGATGTGGTTCAAGCTATCTGATACCAAACTGACTAAGTTCCTCTGCTGCCTTTACCTATCACCTAATGAACCTTCATATAACGACCTCTTTGAGTTTTTATCACTCAAACTGGACTACATTCAGGAGAACCATCCAACAGCTGAAACCATAATCATGGGAGACTTTAATGTACATAACGCTGCCTGGCTCAAATTCTCTAACAAAACAGATGATGCGGGTCGTCAAGCCGAGGCCTTCGCCATCACTCATGGTCTAGAACAACTGGTCGAGCTACCAACCCGCATCCCTGATGTCAACAACCAGTCTGCCAATACACTAGATCTTTTCCTCACCACCAATCCTGACCCGTATAGAATAGAAGTTTGTGCCCCACTTGGAAACTCTGATCACACCCTCATCTCCACAACATGCTCTTTCCATTTACCATCGAGCTGCACAATACCACCCCGTCTCATGTGGCATTACGATTCGGCCGACTGGGAAGGTCTTCGTATGTTTTTCTCAGCGTTTCCATGGAAGAGAGTTTGTTTCTCTTCAGTAGATCCAACACGATGTGCTGAGACAATTTCTGAAATCATCATGTTGGGGATGCATACCGAATACTGAAAGAAGAACATCATCCGATAAGACCTGGTTTAACAGAAACTGCTCTAGAGCTGTGGCTTCCAAACAGGCAGCATACCATCGATGGCTAAAAGATCCGGGCCCTGAGACCAGAGCAGCATATGTCGAGGCTAGAGGCATATGCAAAGAGACAATAGAATGCTCAATAGATGCCCACAATGCCAAAATAAGATCAAAACTTGCTGAATGTCCTAACGGATCCCGTTCATTTTGGTCTTTCGCCAAAGCTGTGGGAAGAAACTTCACTTCCAGCTCATTTCCTCCTCTAACCAAAGAAGATGGAACACTAGCAACGACAGCCCAGGAAAAAGCCAATATCTTTGCGCACCTATTTGCTGGAAATTCCACTCTGGATTCATCGGGAAAACAACCCCCGAACATTACACCTATTGCCAGTCACATGCCCGAGATTACCTTTCGCCAACGTACTATCAGAAATATTTTGCTGGGTCTCAACACCAACAAAGCCTGTGGATCTGACGGAATCCCGCCGATTGTTCTCAAGAAATGTGCCCCTGAACTAACACCTGTTCTTTGCAAGTTGTTCAACCACTCTTACAATTTGGGGGTATTTCCGTCCAATTGGAAAATTGCAAGAGTACAGCCAGTCCCTAAAAAAGGCAAAAAGGCCCTACCTAGCAACTACAGACCTATCGCACTGCTATCTATTATTTCAAAGGTCGTGGAAAAAGCCATCAACATCGAGCTCATGAAATATCTGGAAGACTCAGGAATTGTCAACGATAGGCAATATGGCTTCCGCCATCAGAGATCAACTGGTGACCTGCTCGCTTACGTCTCACATATATGGCAGCTATCTATTGAAAAGTATGGAGAAACTTTAGCTGTGGCATTAGATATCTCCAAGGCGTTCGATCGAGTTTGGCACCAGGGACTCCTCGCCAAGCTTCCGTCTTATGGCTTGCCCCCTCAGCTGTGTTCTCTGCTTGCTAGTTTTCTCTCAAACAGGTCTCTCCATGTAGTGGTCGATGGAGTTTCATCTGACACTCTACTCATAAATGCTGGTGTTCCGCAAGGATCTATTCTCGCACCAACACTATTTCTACTTCACATCAACGACCTGTTGAAAGCAACTTCATGTCCAGTACACAGCTTTGCCGATGATAGTACCCTCCATACCGCTTTCTCTTCCAGGGCCCCTATATCAGCCCGTGAAACCAGAAATGAACGAGGAAGAAATGTTAATAATATAAATATGGACTTAGCAACAATTCTCGAATGGGGATCTAATAACTTGGTAGAATTCAATGCAAACAAAACACAAGCATGTCTTTTCTCTAGAAAAGCCGATCTCAATGTGCCTAACACAACTTTGTCAGAAGTAACCATACCACTGAAGCCATCCATATCGATGCTTGGTATTACTATCAGCAATAACCTTTCCTGGGAAAATCACGTGAGGTCCATTGCCAAAAGTGCATCCCAAAAACTTGGTTTTTTGTTTCGTGCCAAGAGCTATTTCACCCCCACTCAGCTGCTTATGATCTATAAGGCACAGATCCGACCTGTCCTGGAATACTGTTCCCATATTTGGAGCGCGGCACCTAAACATATCCTGAGGCTATTGGATTCTGTCCAAAAAAGGGCAATTCGTCTCGTCGGTGATGCCTCGCTTACAAACTCGCTCACTAGTCTGGAACACCGTAGAAAAGTTGGCGATTTGTCTCTATTTTATAGATATTTTCATGGGCGATGCTCTTCTGAAATATCAACAATCGTTCCTGCTTTGGCAGTCTCTTCGAGATTAACCCGTCAAGTTCAGTCATCACACCCCTTCGTGGTCACTTTGGAGACCTGCAGAACATCACTTTCCAAAGACTCGTTCATCCAACGAAAGCGAGGCTTTGGAATTTAATAACACCACCTTTCTATTCCCACGATGTTCTCTGAACATTACAGGATATCCCTTTTCGTGGGAACCAGAACATAAAAAAAAAAAGACGGTATTTGGATGAGGAGTATCGTGGTAGATGGATTGGACGACGAGGTTCAACGGAATGGCCAGCTCGATCACCGGACCTCACACCTTTGGTTTTTTTCTGTGGGAGTACCTTAAATCGAAGGTTTACGCCACTGAACCTGACAATATTGACGTTTCAAAACAACGTATTGTTGCAGAATGTGAGGCTGTTTCCGCAGACACATTTGCAAAAGTACGAGAAGAGTTTAAAAATAGGATATTTCACTGTCAGGAAGTAAATGGAGGTCACTTCGAGCAATTTCTTTAAGTAGATACTGATACTTAAATCTGTAATTAATATCATACTGAATGGAATTTAAATTTTAATGTTTACTAATGAGCCATTAAAACTGCCATAAACACAAACAAAATTATTATATTGAATAGGTTTTTTCGATAACTTTCAAAAGAGGTGTCGCTTGCCGTAGGGTTCCATTTAAAATTATTGGTCACAATGGCCTTGTGACGTCATCTTTGACGATTTCGTCATCTATCATCACTAGTAGGGAAGTTTACAACATTTAATATTCAGTTTCCAAATTTCACTTGTTTATGTATAATCGTTCCAAAAATAAGAGGGGGGGAGCGGACTTTTGAGAAGCACTGTATGATCTAAGGGTACATGCAATGCTGAAAAGTAGAATAATAGTAGTTGCTCTCGGAAAGAAAACAGTTAGAATGACAGCGGAAAAGTTGTCCCCAAGGCCGGGTTCTATCGCCTTTCCTGTGGTCAATTGACCGTGGATAAGCTAATAATATTCATTTTTTTCAGACTCATAGATATTGGCTCTAGAATAGAATCCGAAACGTCGAAATCCTAAATTCTTGGACGCGGATCAACCCGAACTTTCCATATTCAAAATCATCATGAACAAACAAGTTAAAGAATATTTGCTATTTGTGAATGGCGATACGCACAAACAAATTTATATGTTTGACGTAAATATCGGTCACAGGTTGAAGTTCCATTGCACAAATTTAAATATATTATAACTTCCTCAAAAATGTGCGCCGCGTCAGTTAGGAATTCTACTACATCAATTGCGTTACTTAGTTAAAATCATGACAATGAAACTTGAAAGCAAGAGCCAATGAATTGCGAATAACAATGAATAGATGTCGTACTAATACGAAAAACGAGCGTTCGATAATAAAATAACTTGCATTTATTTTTCGAGTTGATTCTAAAATATAAACAATATGAACAAAAATGTCTTATTTCCAGAATACTGCTCACAACTAAAAACGTATATAAGTCATTATAATAATACTTTTTTCTACGACAACCTCGATAAATGTTCATTTTATAACCGTAACTTCAATCATAAACAAGCACATTTTGTACAGATTTTCATTTTTGCATCGGTTGCTAGGCAAGTTGCTAAGCAACAAATGCGAAATGGAATATTTCGTGCTAGGTCTAGGTTCACTTTAAAATCACGACGACTACGGCTTGTCAATTTATGACGTCCAGCGACAAATTGATGAAATGTCAACAGATCGTTTCTGTTAAGATGTCTAAAAACCCTGGTGAATGAACTGATTCGATATTGTTTAGATTTTTCAGGGGACACCACCTGTTACTTCAACAGAGCTTCTCTCTCTGTGGTAGATGGCGCCGTCCAAAAATGTTTGTCTATATTCTCGCTTAATGTCGAACCTAATTTCTGACATCTGCAGCATCTTATATGAAATTATTTCCAGCGTTTTGTCGGTATCTATGCGTTTTCCATCTCTTTGATATGAAATCTTGTTTAGCTTATTCCTGAGTTTGTTCTTCAAACAATCACTCGTTAATCAGTTCATTAGTGCGCGAGGAATTGTTTATTTTGAGATAGTGTAGTGTGTAAGGATACTTTTTGTAAAATGGGCCACATTTGTATTTTGTGAGGACTGAAGCCTGGATTATCGCCTGTATTCAATACCAAAAGCAAGTACAAATCTTGACGAATAATGATATTTCCATAGTTCATTATATTGTATGCATTGAATTTTTTATTTTCTGCAATTTAATGACAATTTCATTTCCAATTCTCCGTCTGTCAAAATGAAGTTAACCTCAAATTTAAATCGTACAAAATACGAAAAACAACACGACAGTGCTTTCTTTGTACAATGTTCGGGGGCTTCGAATTCTAGCTTTGCTATTGGTGAAGTTTGACAGATGTCTCTTTTGAACCAATAGCAAAGCTAGAATTAGAACCCGCGCACAGTTCACCTCAAAAAGAAATCTGAGGAAATGAATATACCCTGTTACTGAATTGAAACTGAATCGAAATTGGCGCCATCTGACTCGCTAGTAATCTCTATTATCAAGTAGGCCAAGTGTCGCCAAGTCGATCCCAAACTTCTACAGGTATAAGTGCAAGCACCAGGGTTTTTATACATCTTAGTTTCTGTCAAAGTTTTAGTAGGTAACGAGTAATTGTGTGGTCTATAAAAACTATTAATTAAAATGGAAACTGATAGTTGATATTGACTTAGATTTGACACCTCCGAACATAATAGAAGCAGCGAAGGTAACAACACTGAATTTATTACCGGAAACGTCGAAGAGTAGGTATGTATTAACGCGCTTATAACCTTTTTTTGGCATGGAAGGTAGATCAAAAGACAAAATCGTTTTCCGAAAACGTTTTAATGGCTTATTTTGGCGACTTAGCCAAAAAATTTAAAAGTTCCACTTTGTGGTCACACTTATCAATGCTGAGAACGACTCTTAGTATCTATAATGATATAGATATTGCCAAATATTTGAAACTGAAAGCATTCCTCAAGCGGCAGTCTAACGGCTACAAACCCAAAAAGTCAAAGATCTTTACAGCAAATGACATCGATAATTTCATTGAACAGGCTCCAGATGAAATATATTTGGCAACAAAAGTAAGTTTTATATTTCCATTTGATGAAAAATATGTTTAAGTAAACTAATTTACATTGTAGGTTGCATTAGTTATGGGAGTAATGGGTGCATGTAGAAGAATGAATTACATCAAATGAAAATTACTCATTTCAATGATCTTGGTTCAGCTGTTTTAGTAACAATACCAGACAGTAAAACCAAAATAGTACGAAATTTTACTGTAACTGGCAAATACTACGAAATTTATAAAAAATACGCAAATCTTCGCCCTCAAAATGCTAATGGTCTATGGTTTTTCATTAATTATCAAAAAGGAAAGTGTACCATTCAGAGAATAGGTCTGAATACGTTTGGAGCTATGGGAAAAGACATTGCCAAGTATTTAAAATTGCCAAATTACGAATTATATACTGGGCACTGCTTTCGCCGATCCTCCGCAACAATTCTTGTTGATGCTGGAGGTGACATAACCACGTTAAAACGCCACGGTGGCTGGAAATCTACTACAGTCGCTGAGGGATATATTGATGAATCGAAGAAAAGTAAGCTTGACAGCAAATAAAATGCAATACAGAACATACCATCAGGCATACCAACGAATTTAGAAATGGAAAATCGCGAGAAGCCGTCTACTTCAACGTCGACAAATCATCAGTTTCGAAAAGAATTCAGCAATCAAGTTCTCCAAATATGATATTCAATAATTGCACATTCAACTTCAATTAGATACATACATACATTTATAGGCTTCTATTTCTGTGCACCTATTAAAAATAGCAATAAAGAAAATATTCACATATTTCTTCAATTTATATTTTAATTCTGATAGGAACCCATTAGCGGCGAATTCGGAGTAATGAAGTTCTCGTTTATTTCTTTCAAAGTTTTTGCAATGTATGCATGTATTAAACGTGAACGATATTGATTTGTTGAAAATATAAACAGGATGTTCATAAAATCAGATGTGGAATCATCTGCGACTGAAAGATAAACTTTAGTCACTATCTTCCATCGTCAAGATAACCTCTTGTGGGGTATTCATGTTGAAAAGGGAAACATTCTCAATTAAATATTGATAGAAAGATTTTTCTGTGAATTGAAAAATCCACGATTAAAATGAAGTTATTTTTGTGAATGTCTAACAGAAAACAACTACTTCCCCGGCTAAAGCCACGCTGGACATTGAACTACATCTGATAGATATTCTGAAAAGGCCCTAACTCAAAAGAAAAATCTGAAATTGAAAATTTGCATTTTCATTCAGATAGTTATTTGATTTTCTATTCCAGTCTTAATTAAGAACTCATAAAGATGAATGAGGCAAAGAAGAATGTTTTCCAAAAGAGAGTACTCACCAGAAATCATTCGTAACATTGACGCAGGAGAGACATCGCATTCACTAGGTCTTCAATACATTTTTGTCGACGAAAATCTATTTCACGCTTCCACGATCATCAGGAAGACCGAAAGAAATGAGAAACACATTTTCAAGAAGCAATCTCACTTCGCAAAGATGGAAAAGTTAGAATCATTTCTTTTGAGAGACACTTTGAAATTAGTGTTTTCTGACATTAAAACCTGTCATGGGGTATGATAGATTGATTTGTTGAAAATATAAACAGGATGTTCATAAAATCAGATGTGGAATCATCTGCGACTGAAAGATAAACTTTAGTCACTATCTTCCATCGTCAAGATAACCTCTTGTGGGGTATTCATGTTGAAAAGGGAAACATTCTCAATTAAATATTGATAGAAAGATTTTTCTGTGAATTGAAAAATCCACGATTAAAATGAAGTTATTTTTTGTGAATGTCTAACAGAAAACAACTACTTCCCCGGCTAAAGCCACGCTGGACATTGAACTACATCTGATAGATATTCTGAAAAGGCCCTAACTCAAAAGAAAAAATCTGAAATTGAAAATTTGCATTTTCATTCAGATAGTTATTTGATTTTCTATTCCAGTCTCAATTGAGAACTCATAAAGATGAATGAGGCAAAGAAGAATGTTTTCCAAAAGAGAGTACTCACCAGAAATCATTCGTAACATTGACGCAGGAGAGACATCGCATTCACTAGGTCTTCAATACATTTTTGTCGACGAAAATCTATTTCACGCTTCCACGATCATCAGGAAGACCGAAAGAAATGAGAAACACATTTTCAAGAAGCAATCTCACTTCGCAAAGATGGAAAAAGTTAGAATCATTTCTTTTGGAGAGACACTTTGAAATTAGTGTTTTCTGACATTAAAACCTGTCATGGGGTATGATAGATTGATTTGTTGAAAATATAAACAGGATGTTCATAAAATCAGATGTGGAATCATCTGCGACTGAAAGATAAACTTTAGTCACTATCTTCCATCGTCAAGAATGTTTCCCTTTTCAACGTGAACGATATGTTGTCATAGAAAAAGTATAGTATGCAACTCGCAACAAAATGGCCATTTTGCACTCGTATGAATTACAGCACTTGCCTTCGGCTCGTGCTGCAAATTTCATACTCGTGCAAAATGGGCATCATTTTGTGCTCATTGCATAATATACTATTTTTCAATACTTAAGTCAAAAATGTGTAATTTTTTATGACTTTTAAATGTCAAAAGTATGGTACTTTTGAAAAAAAAAAATTGAGCAGAAGAAAACTTTTGTACGGCTTGCAAAAAAAGTACAGACCTACGTTGTTTATATACAGGTAATACACAATACCCATCATTCTCATTTCAAACTATTTTTAATAAACATAATACAATCATATTCCATCCATACTAGATTTTTACAAGATTTATATTAATATTGAATTGCTATTAGTCTGTATGTTAAGTCCAAACGAGGATTTTGGTAATACTAAATAATGGCTTTTCTTGTATAATGTTACAAATATTATTGTCTTCGACTTCGACATTTCCGCTATTCTTGATATCACCACTAAAAATACCGTTTCAAATTTTAACTTTTTCTTTCACGAACTGCTCCACATAGCCTGCGAAGGTCGACGATCGCCATCCACCATGATGTTTAAGTCTCAAAATATCAGGCCTGGAGCCAACTAGAAGCGACGCAGAGGACCTTCTAAAACTATAACCAGTATATTTTGCAGTATTAGGTAATCCAAGAAATGATGTAATTAGACTCGGAATGTTTGCAAAAGTCGTCAGGGCCGGATTAAAAGGTGTGGAGGCCCTGGGGCAACAAAGGAGTGGAGGCCCCTAATTATTTTTCAAAACATTTTTTTTTTATTTATTGCGGAACAAATCAAATTATTTCGACACGAGCATATGTAGGTATAATAAAATACAAGAAATAAATTAAATTACAGCGTAAACAAAGGGATTCTTGCGAGCTTTTTTCGACGAAAAATCATTAATGATTTCGGTCAAATCCAGCATCCGGAGAAAATCATTCTCAATGCTAAGAAGCGAATACTTTGATAGGCGGCTTTGTCTCATCGTAATTCGCCTATTTTTTTCATTTTGGAAAATTAGCGCTTTCCAGTGCAATTTGACATCATCACATTCTCAGTTGTAATATCACAAGAGAGTGAAAATAATTCGACAGATTTTCGAAAACTTGTTGCCAGGCAATAGACAAGAGAGACCAACTGGCTCGAGTGGCTATTGCCAACAAGTTTGAGAAAGAAATCTAGATAATTATTTTCTACTATATCGAACTCTCGTGTGGTATTCTTTAGATTATTGTTTGATGTTACGATCATAAACACATTTCCTTGCAAAATTATATAATGTACTAAACCGGTTTTGATTCATTTCACACTTTTCATGCGAATTGATGATAGACGTCAAATTAAAAATATAGGTTGTCAGACAATAAAAACAAAATACCTCAAATTATTCCCGCGACAATTTTCTAGGTAGAATATTCCCACTATTGATTGGCCAAAACGTTTATGAATTATTTGAATAGGCCTTTTTATTTAGATGATTTTTTAAGGCGCATGCGCTCGTTTTGAGACCCAAAGTCTGATTGGCTATTGGGAAAGTGAATAGCCATTGGTTAGTTTTGAAATAACAATTTGAGATTGGCTTAGTTCAAAATTAGAGGTATTTTCACATTATGTCAACAGTCAACTTCATGACAAATGCACCTGCATACATTGGCGTTCGTAACTTTCTTTGTAGGTTAAGTACTTATTACCTATTTTATACCGCCAAAAATCTTCCATTCGTATATAAAATAATGTACACGAATATTTTCTAATGGTGAGTTTTCTTCTCCATGTAAATCCAAGTCAACTATCCATAGGGAAACTCGGAAATATTTTATTTCCTTTAAAAAAAAATTCGCCGTCAATGCCGTTGGGTCTGACAGGTAAACAAAGTTAGTCATTTGTCATCTAAATGAAAAAGCCTATTGAACGTTTCCATTGGTTTCTAGCAATGTCAAAAAATAATCACTGTAATTTCAATGTTTGAGAATGTAGCTCTGAAATTTTGGTTTTCAAGAATTTGATAGTAGAACATCTTAGATAGATAGATAGATATTCCTTTTCAGAAGGATTTACATTTGTTGCGGAATGTCATCCTTCTCTTAGACTCACACTTTCAGATTTCGGGGATTTCTCTGTTACAAGAGCGCCACTCAGCGGACACTTGTCAACGCCAATAAATAGGAACAACGGTATAGACGAGCAAAGTGTTTGTAGAATCGGCAGAAAAATAGTCAACAGAATTTGAACTTTTGTTCTAGCATGGAATGCGCACAGGGCTCTTATGAATAATTTGATGCAATCATATTCATAAATTGAAATATTATTTTCTTTTGCTTATGATTATTGAATTTCATTGTGTATCTAGATCGCTTGTGTCATTCGAAGAATACATCGACAGAAAATCCTTCATTTAATAAAAAAAAATGTATATTTTTTTAATTCAATTGTTCTTGTTTTTACAGCTAATTTCGATACGATATAATATTTTGTATAATAGTATGATGTTTTACTTGGTGATTGTTTCTCGAAATTATTTAATGTTTAAAACGAAATATGAGAGGAAAAAGTGGGAGAACTGCTCTTTCGTTGTCCGATTTTTTATATATAATTTTGCATATCCTTCGGTATTTGTTAGGAAATTTTACCTAAAAATTTCTATTGTGGGGGCCCCTCTCTTGTGGAGGCCCCGGGGCTGCAGCCCCGTTTGCCCTCCTCTTAATCCGGCTCTGGCAAAAGTATTTATTTCGACTACTTGAACTGTATATTTTCCATTCCTATACTGAAGAAAAAATCTAGGGTTTTCTGCTATCTTAGGACGCAGTGACATGTACTGAAGGCAAATTTCAGCTGGATTGAATTTGTGTTCATTGTTATTTGGAACTACAAATGTCCTTTGTTTTTTCGTTTTTGAATCAGGAATTTCAACAGTTATATAAGAATCCTTGTCCTCAATATCATGTATTGTCATTTCAGAAAGTTCGTCCCAGCGACAGGCGCCTGACAATCCCATAATCATAACTACTTTCATCAATAAAAAAATTTCATCCTACAGCATCAAGCAAAAATGTAGTTTTACCTCATTCTTCTCTTGTCAAGCGCGTATTTAAGGGGGGGGGCATAATGGGGGTAATTAATCCCCCCAAGAATTTGCAAAATGTAAATTGATGGAATGGGCCACCACGTCTCTACTCAAATCTAAAAGGTCGTGGCCGCTATTGTCGCCAGGCATGTTCTCATTAGTCTAGTCGAAAAGTGAGAAAAATCGTTCTAGTCTACCCGACAAGTTGAAAATGGTCTAAAATAGAGATACTGCTCTTAAAATTATGTTTGATAGCTCATTGGATACAGAATAACGCCTAGAAAAATGTGCCGAAAGCGTGTATTAGCACATAAAAAATTGGCAAAGTTATAAACAATTGAAGATGAACAAAAAATGGCATTTCGTTTTTTGCCAACATTTCATGAACTATTGATATTTAAGAAATTTCAAAAAAAGGTTCTGGGAGAGGAGGAATTTCCAATAAAAAACTCCGAGCTCCCGGAACTCTATCTCCATTATTTATAATTTTAATTTAACGCTAAATGGGTCTCCGAGCGACATTTTTAGGTTGCGCGCGCGGCGTCAAAAGCGAGTACGACACATTAATTAATTTATTAAAGGTATTAAATATGTTTTTTTTAATTTGAAAAAATCATGGTGTATTCGGAACACTATGAATAATTTATTCCCGTTAGAAATTTCACTTAAAGTTGATTTTTCAACAAGTTAAACGATTGTTAACTAACAAAATTTTCTCGAACTTCTGTCTTAATTGTAAATGAAAAAAAATGTTTAAATAATTGTCGTAATAATGTTTCGCTTCGTAGAGCCTTTCTTATATATATAATTCAACAAGATCAGGCCATGAAAGTTAAAAAAATATTAATACTTTGTTTATAATAATTTTTGTACTTGAACAAAAACAAAAAAATCCAAGTAATGTTGTAAAAAAAATTTTTTTCAATATCATCATATTATCGTTTTTTTATTAATACAAAATATAAATTGATTTGCAAAAAAAATTCTTCCCGCCATTTGTTGATAAATTTTTTATAAACAAATTGATTATTTCAATATTTTTGAAAAAAACATTTTCACAACTTCATTATATTACAAATATTATGATTTTTGAAAAATAATTTTTTTCTTAATAACAATTTTTAATTGTTTATAATCGTTTTTTTATATTTATATTGTTTAAATAATTAGTTAAGAATTTTTTTCTCTAAAAATCATAATTGACAGTCCTCTATGAAGTAACAAAAAAACTTTTTTTTTTATCAACAATTCAATTGTTTATTAACTTACCAATTTGTTATAAATTAATTTTTAACTTTGTTAGATTTTTTTCTGAAACTTCCAAAATTTACAAAAACAACCATATATAACAAAGTATAGAAAAAAAAATCCAATTTTTTATTGTACTTTGGGAATTGGAATTGGGAAAAAAAAATTTCTATACTTTGTTGTATATGGTTATTTTTGTAAATTTCAGAAGTTTCAGAAAAAAAAGTTAATAAACAATGGAATTGTTGATAAAAAAAATTGTTTTTTTGAATTTTTTTAAAAAAAAAATCCATAACTAATTATTTAATCAATAGAAATATAAAAAAAATATTATAAAAAAAAAATTTTTTTTTTTTAAAAATATTTAAAAAATTGGAAAAAAAAACTAAAAATATTGAAATAAAATTTGTTTTAAAAAATTTATCAACAAATTGCGGGATTTTTTTTTTTGCAAATCAATTCATATCTTGTATTGATAAAAAAACGATAATATGAAGATTGAGAAAAATTTTTTTTCAACAACATTACTTGGATTTTTTTGTTTTTGTTCAAGTACAAAAATTATTATAAACAAAGTATGAATATTTTTTTAATTTTTATGGCGTGATCCTGTTAAGTATGTCTATAAGAAAGGCTCTACGAAGCGAAAAATTTGTACGACAATAATTTAAACATTTTTTTTCATTTACAATTAAAACAGAAGTTCGAGAAAATTTTGTTAGTTAACAATCGTTTAACTTGTTGAAAAATAAACTTTTAGTGAAATTCTCAACGGTAATGAATTAATTATAGTGTTCCGAATACACCATAATTTTTTCAATTTTTTTAAAAAGTATTTAATACCTTAAATAAATTAATTAATGTGTCGTACTCGCTTTTGACGCCGCGCGCGCAACCTAAAAATGTCGCTCGGAGACCCATTTTCAGCGTGTAATTAAAATTATAAATAATGGAGATTTCCAATTTTTATAGTGTTCCTAATACACCATTATTTTGTAAATCAATAGTTTATGAAATATTGGCAAAAAACGAAATGCCTTTTTTTTCATCTTCAATTGTTTATAACTATTGCGATTTTTTATGTGCTAATACACGCTTTTGGCACATTTTTCTAGGCGTTATTCTGGATCCAATGAGCTATCACACATAATTTCAAGAGCAGTATCTCTAGTTTAGACCATTTTCAACTTGTCGAGTAGACTAGTTCGAGGTCTACTAAAATATGTCATTCTGAGAAAGATGTTTTTTTCGATTTTTTCCAACTACGAAAATTTGCAATGTTTTCAAACAAAAGAAATAAGGCCATTTTGATAATAGCTCAAAAACAATTGATGATAGAAAAAAAAACAGGTTCTTGAAGAGGAGGAAATTTTCCATGAATATTTCCATCCTACATTAAAAATCCCATATGTAGCAGGACATTTTCGAATAATTACAGCGACATTATCCCATATGAAGCGGGACATATTCAGAAGTAATTACACAAGTGCATCAAAATTACTGATAATTTTCCATGATAGCATGTTTCTAAAAACTGCATAGTTTATTTTCATATTTTGGCGAAAGAGCCCGACTCAGAAGGAGGAGGGCTCTTTTAACAAAATATGAAAATAACCGAATACAGTATTTTACTGACAACATGCTTCAACGGAAAATTATCAGGTTTATTTTGATGCACGAGTGTAATTCGGTAGAATATTTCCGGAGTTAAAAGAAAAAACTACTGTTAAAATTCAATATTTATGTAAGTATGTCAAGATGACAAATGCACATTTCAACAATCGTTACTATAGATACGGACCTCTAGGGAAATTTTCGATACCTACCGGGCAATTATCGCTGAATATGTCCCGCTTCATATGGGATAATGTCGCTGTAATTATTCAAAAATGTCCTGCTTCATATGGGATTTTTAATGTAGGATGGAAATATTCAGCGATAATTGCCTGGTAGGTATCGAAAATTTCCCTATCTATAGTAACGATTGTTAAAATGTGCGTTTGTTATCTTGACATACATAAATATTGAATTTTAAAAGTCGTTGGAATGTCACGTTTTGAAAATGATTCTTCAAGTTTAATTCAAGAAAAGGTGACCAAAAGTGAACCTAAAAATACAATACTGAACCATCAATATATATGGAAACAGTTTATGGATTTCATTAAAGAAAGAAATTATAGTTTAAACGAAAACACTTCAATACCGTCGCTGGCAAATATTCTCACTGACTGGGCCTACAACATGAAAAAGAAAAATGGTGAGGATTATAAAGATTTCTGTGAAGACTATTTGGAATGTAATGTCAAAACTAATAATTGAAAAATACCAAGACGAGTATAATATCAAATTTAATCCTTTCCATGACACAGAATTTAAAAATGCTCGCGTGGCAAAAAATGCCAAAAGAAAGGAATTACAGACAGACCCCCGGAAAAGAAAACAGAGCGCTGTATCATTCAAATACGAAGAATTCAAAGCCATGATACAGAACTGTGATGAAAATACACCTGATGGCTTACAAAAAAAGTTATTTTTTGTTTTATCGTACGAATTAGCATGGCGAGGAGGAGAGGGAGTAAGATGTTTAACTTCCTATTTCAAAGAAGACATTAATAACGCGGGGGAAAAAACTAACAGACTGGATTACAACCCAATATTTGACAAAACAGCGAAAGGAGGGGATGAACCTTGCGCTCCTTCCAAGTGGCTGGTTAGAAACATAGTTAACCCAGATTTGTGTCCGGTAAGGTTGTTCAGAAAGTTTATGGAGAAGAGAAACTATATAAATATTCCAAGATTCTTCTTAACTGTTAATCCTTTTTGGGAATTGGGCAATTAAGTGGTCGGAAAAAACATGATCTCTCAGTGGACGCCAACGGAGGCAAAAAAGTCAGGTGTGGCGACTGAAAAAGTTAAAATAACCAATCATTCACTACGTGCAACAGCTGTTTCAAACTTAGCAAAGAAAGGGGTTGAAGAAAATACGTTGATTAAAATGACATTCAAACCCAAAGTCCATAAAGCTATATCTCCAACTGGACGAGGAACACCATGCAAGTATAGTATAGAAAATGAGAGATACTACTAACTTTAATAAAGAAATTAATGTAGCTTATGTGCCTACTATAAGTTCTTTAAGTTATAATCCAATAGCAAACCCGAATACATTAACAAGTAGTGCACCAGGCCCAAAAAATACAAATTTTTACAACTGTGTATTCCACTGCAATTCATGCAGTTTTTAGGTTGTATTTAATTAGTTAATTTTCATATAATTTATATATACCCACCTGCATGTAAATTTAAATAAAATTTCAAACTTAGCACATACCTTTTTTCTTTTAACACCGGACATATTCTACCGAATTACACTCATGCATCAAAATAAACCTGATAATTTTCCGTTCAAGCATATTGTCAATAAAAAACTGCATTCGGTTATTTTCATATTTTGTTAAAAGAGTCCTCCTCCTTCGGAGTCTGGCCAAAATATGAAAATACTAATGCAGTTTTTAGACAACATGCTTTCATGGAAAATTATCGGTAATTTTGATGCACTTGTGTAGTTACTTCCGAAAAAGTCCCTACTCTCGGAATTATATCGCATTTATAATTTTAATTCAACGTTGAAAATAGTGCTCCGCGTGGGCATTAATGCAGGTGTACAGCACCTCTCGAGAGAACAATGTACATAATTTTTTTTTATACTATTAAATATGAATAAAAAATAAAATAAAATTATAATATCATTTAAACACTTGATAATGTAATTTCGTTAGAAAATAAAAATTATTAGATTTTGATAATGTGAGGGAGGCTATTGTTAATCAAGAAGTTTTTTTGGGACCGTCGATTTTATTAAAAACCGAATTATTCACAAAACTACTTTATTTGCTTCGTGGAGCACATTTTACGTTAACTCGATAATATCACGAAGTAAAATTCTTTAAAAGTTGATTATTATGTTAATTATAAATTTCTAAAGTTAACAAAATATGAGAAATCGAGTAAATATTGTAATTTTGTTTAAAGTAAAATTACATTATTATCAGTTTTGTCTGACAAAGGCAACGTTTAAAAAAATACGCTTCATGTAAAATATTTATAAACAAATGGATAAGTTGATAATTTTTCAAAAATTGTTAAATTTTTTATAAATTGTTAAGTAAATAAATAATTCATTATTAATAAAAAAAAATATTAGATAGAAAATAACCAATTATTAATTTTAAAGAAAAATAATTTTTAATATATTATTTGAATAAAAAAATATACAATTGAAAAAAAATTTTTTTTTAATCATAATAAATTCTTTGCAATCTTATGCAAAAAAACTGCGTATTTTTTTTAAAACGTAAAATACCTTTGTCAGTCATAAAACTGATAATAATGTGAAATATCAATGAAAAAATGGTGACAATATTTACTTAATTTCTCATATTTTGTTAACTTTAGATATTTATAATTAACAAAATAATCAATTTTCAAACAATTTTAAAGCGTGATATTATTGGGGTGGGGGTATTGGAGTGGGGTTAAATCTGGAGATCTGGCTGGCCACTCTATAGAGCCTCTTCTTCCAATCGAACTTCCAGGAAACATTCTATCCAAAAACGCCCTAACAGGCTGTACATAATGTGGAGGTTGAAATATCAAGTGGTCTGCATGGTAACGATCATCATTTTCAATGATGTCTACTAATTGTGGATGAACAAATTCATTCAATAATTCCAAATAAGTTCCTCCTGTCAGGTTACGTCGAGAAATACTGGTCCAATCAAACGGTCCCCAAAAATACCGGCCCAGACATTGAGTTTTTGGGGAGTTTGAGTATGGACTTCGTGGAAAACATGTGGATTGGCATCTGACCAATAACGACAATTATGACGATTCACAGTCGAATTCAAAAAGAATGTAGACTCATCAGAAAAGCAGATGTTGAAAAGGAAATTCTCATCACCATCTATTCTCGTAGTCATAATTTCACAAAATTCCTGTCGCCTATCAAAATCATCTTCATTCAATTGGTGTACCAAATGTATTTTGTAGGGGTGGAATTTATGTTTCAGGATTCGGCGGATACTGGTTCTACTAATATTGGTAACACTAGCCAATTTCCTTGTGCTCAATGTTGGGTCTGCATGAACTTGTCCTAAAAGTGCAACTTCAACAGCTTCATTTCTCAACGGAAATTCACGTTCTGGGTCTCGTTTCTTGTTGGCTACTGATCCAGTTTGACGAAATGTTTTCACTAATTCTGGAACGTATTTTCTAGCAACAAGTTTATCTGGATGCGTTTCATTGAACAAATTAGCTGTACCATTACCGCACTCATCATTCTTAAAAAAAATTGTTATTATTTCAACTCTTTGCGCGATCTTATTACACCATTATTGCGGAAAGATATTCAGCAGCTTTAGTCAAGTAATTCACTCTAATGTCGTTCAATCAAAGATTAGTTTGACACTGATAGACGTCCACAATTGCGATTTGGCGAATAAAATTATTTCATACATGTTTCTGTTGTACTCGCATTTGAGTCGAATTCGAGAAAACGTCTTTTTATCGATTCTTAAGAACCTTGAATTTTTTTCGATCAAGTCAATGAGGATGAAATAAAAATTTGAAAGAATTGCATGTTATTTGTTGGTAAACAGTTAGATCATTTAATTCTTCTATTAAGACTGGGGAGAGTTGGGGAAGTAAATACCCCACATCTAACCAACCAAATGTTAAGCCCGGCCTATACAGGGTGTTATGAATTAACAAAACACACCTGTAACACCAAACTTATTGTTAGATTGAGAAAACAAGCATCAAGAGCATCGACTGTCTGAGGATGGTCGAACCGAGATTATGTCCCTGGAGCGGCATACAGGAAATATCCCTTTCTCTAAATACTTGGGCGTTGAGTTGTATATCCAGGAAATACGCACCATTTTCAGAAAGATTCAAAAAAAATAACAATGCACTCATAAAAATGGTAAGAATATACATATATATTTTATAAAGGTAACAAAAGTGTTTCATCCGTTCTAGAAACGGATAAGATGATACAATATTCAGAAAAAGATAGAGTGTAGTTTACTTGAAGTTATTTCTTTATCAGTCTACAATTCAAATAGATGGACGAAAAGCAATAGTGACATAAATTGTTAAAAACGACTGTTGATAATTATCTTTTGAAAAACTTTGGTAACATGAAATTATGGAGAAACATTTAAAAACACATTCGTATTATAAAGGATTCAATTTACCCACACATAAATATAGAAAAGCACATATGAACTTACTCCAACTCAGCATGGCCCACACTTTTCACTTGAGAAGGCTTTTAAACGACAATTAGTTCAATTGTATCATTCTTTTGATTAATCCCGCTGAAAAAGATTTATTTTATTTTTACTTCGCACGGTATATTAGATTTTCGATGTATGGATACGGTTTTCTATGAGATCATGAACTATCGATTTGAGGTTTTTCGTTGACTTATCACGTTCTAGAAGCTTTGATAAATTATAGGTTATTTTGGAAAAAATATTGGTTTACTGGTGAATTCACTTGGTTACTGTTATTACTCGGATTACTTGAATAAAATTTCTCTTGATGGATACTTAAGTTCACTGCCTGACGACTATATTCGTACTCTTCTCATCTTTATGTCACTATATTGTGATCGAATGAAATCTAACCTCATTTTTGAGAGGAACATATTACCGGAGTAACGTATATGTAATGACTGACTTCCTGATGGCGATCGCCTCGCGCTTTTATATCCTTCGACCCTAACCATGAGTCATCCACGAATTACATTCCCACACTAGTTATCTTCCCCTTGTCAGCGGATCAATAATTAATGGCTTGTTTCTGTCATCAAAAATATATAAAAACAGATTTATGGTATTTAGTAATTAGGCGAGCTGTCAACAACTATTAATTTATAAAGACTTTGTTTAACAAAAAAATTCTTTAGATATGCATAACTAGGAGGTGACGATTTATTAATAGCTCTATCAAGAGAAAGGGTGATTTTTTATAGTAACTTCCAAGTGCCTTTCCTTGTCTAAACAGATGATGAAGTGTTTTTAACAGGGGCTTATCAGCTTTTTGTCGCTTATTTGACTTAAGAATTTATTTTTCTTCCTATTGAATTTGTTTTCTGGCTATAACGTTCATATTAAGGAATATCGTGTTGTTTCTTAGGAATGAAAGTTTTTCTGTGATTATAGGGCATGACACTTCGACAATGATAATTATATTCAAAACAGTTGCGTTGTTAGATGTTATTTTTATTGTTTGAGTGAATAAAAAGTGATTTCCCAACTTCAAGTTCCTATATCCCGAAAACGAATCGATAGAATTAATTTATTTTTGTTGTTTGATATTAAGAAGGAAAATACCTCTCAAATGAGGTATCACTTGCCATATGTTGGCATTTAAAAAATTAGGGGTGGCGGCCACAGCTCCGAGGGATGGAATGTATTTCGGGTGAATTTCATCGCGAACGATGTCTCCCTCGAAAATGTAGTTGACGTGTCCGAGCGTTTTTATATAATTCGGTTCTGCCGACCTGCAGAGCCGCTGTTTCGTTTTCAATGGCCCACTCTGTATAAAAAGTTTCCTTCTCCAGTAACACAAAAATGCCTTTCTATATGTGGCAATCATGAAAAATCAATATATATATTTTTTGCTCTTGGTACGAGTCTAGATGTTTCTCATTTATCTCTCACAATCATTCAATTTGCGAATGAACCATCGATAACCTTTTGTGCTTGTAACCTCGAGTTCTATATCAAAGACAAAGGGGTCAGTCGGCCATCTAGCAGAAAAGTTAATCAATCAAGTAATACAGCTAAAATGAGTTTTTTATTATGTGATCAAAATTTACATGTAATTGAAATTTTTCAATGTTCCTCCTCTGTTGTTTTGAGAAATTCCTTGTACTGAGCTTCAGTCATAAGTTTCGCTACCTCGCCTTCGTCCTGTAGTTCCACTTTGAATAACCAGCCTGAAAACAGTTTTTAAGGATCAAAGTTCAGATGCAAATTATTATAATAACAATATTTTTTCTTGTTCAGTAACATACACGTATTTAACACAAAATTATTTCAAGGAATTGGAGTGCTTGAAAATCCGTTGATACTTGCTATGAGTGGTCACAAAAGTATGAAATTTCATATCAAAATAAGCTAGAGTCATGAGCATTGGTCGGGAAAAGTCTAGATGGCTCCGGTTTGTTGAGGTAGATTCTCAAGGGACCGATATGGCTTCCATAAATAATATAATAATAATTTATTGCAAAAAAAAATACAATTATTAGCATACATAAATACATATTATTATTTGCAATATGAAAGGAAAACCATTTAGGTTCTCAAGGTACCTGTCTATGGTATTTATTCAATTAAAATTACAAAATAAATACGATATTATGCATAAGTGGACTTAATTAATTATTGTTATAATTTCTAGATAGCCAATAAAATAGTTAAATGTTACTCTAGAGTACGTTTAGTTGAATAGAGAAGGAAATAATAACTTTCAATAAATTTGCAACAAAAAACACCATTTAGGCACTTTAGAGGACCTGTCTATGCTATTTTTCTTATTGCAGAATTTATGCATACTTTACAGACTTTACATTTGAGTTCAGATAAATTGAGGCCATCACATTTATTTAGAGCCACATATGGATGGAAAAAAGGCATAATGAAAGCTTCAAATAATCAGAAATCATAAAACAATCAATATATCAATATTCTAAGCAGGATAAATGATGTTATGAAAAAATGTTCGATTCTCTTAATTTTTTTGAACAGGTGTTTGAAGGTTTCTGATTTGATGTTTTCGGGAATTTGATTGAATATCCTTGGAGCTAATGATCTTTCACTGATAGCTTTATTCACTCTGGGCAATATGGCGTGTGATGCAATGCTAGATCTTGTTTGATATATATATGTTCGGATTTTTCAATACATTTTTCTTTTTGAAAGGTGAAGACTAATATTGTTTTCGTATAAATTTGACTAATATCGAGTATTTTCAACTCATTGAACAGTAGATTAGAAAAGTATCGATAGGTAAATAAATAGTTCTATATATTCCAAAATTCAGGTTAATATTAGAACAATGGTGCCAGATTAATTTTTATTTAAAATGGTATTACCCAGTTTTTTCTAGAAAATTCAGAAAGAGGACTGAGTATTCTTCGTAATGACTGTTTACTAATAACGGTTTTTTATATTCGTAATCACACTTTATTTAATTAGTAGAAAAAACAAGTCAACTCCACAGTTTACATGCGGCCAATATACAGGGTGTAATCCTTTCGCACACCCGTGAATGTTTTGATTGTCAACCAACGAAAAAATGTGGGTACGACACGGCATAAAAGTGAATGCTATTAACCTTGAAAAATACTGTATTGAACAACATTTAGAAATTTGTGGTATCTCGTACACTCTTAATAAACATAAATGCATAATCTTGAACTGTTACAGATCTCCTCGTGGAGATTAGACCTATTTTTCAGCCATATTCGTGAAATAGTGGACTGTTTTTATAAACCTGGCATAACCTTTTATATATGCGAGGATTTTAATTTTGACCTGTATTCTAATGCCCATTTCAAATTATTGTATGATGTAATGTCCTATTTTAATCTCCGGCCGTTGGTGGGTTGGCCCACAAGAATCACCAATAATAGACCAAGTTTTTTGTAACTTCATTTGAGCGGAACACTCATCATCTTCAAGTAGAACAACAAATGCCTGCGAATCCTTTCATAATCAATTTAATCAGTCATTTTATAGCCTCATCCGAATATCAATCAGTTTTAAGAGTTACTCTGGAATTTCAATTGAATACATATATAAAAATGAACAGCATTGACATATAATACTACAACATAAAATATATGATAAGAAATATTTGATTAAAAAAAATATTTAAACAAAAAATTGCAAGACTCCAGAAACAAAATATCACGAATAGAGTTTGTTAAAAGCATTTCATATTATTATAATCCAGCTCAAGTTTTGTTTAGTATAGTTTCATGATATTTGTATGAACATAGGGTTTCTATATTTGTGTACATTCCTGTATTTCTGTTGTAAAATTTCCGCATGTATTCTTATTATTTGTAGAAAATACTTAATGCAAATGATTTTATATACTTTTTTTTTATTGTTGTATTTCTTCTTAAATATAAGTAAAGTTGGCAACCCTGCTTGTTATTTTATAACATCCTCGGATAATACTGTTTTTGGTTACGGAGCGATTTCGGATCCTACCTTTTCCAGCGCGATACATGACATAGGCGTACCAAAATATTTTATTAAACCTCATTTTTACGTATTTATTTATTAATTTAATTACATCAACAATGATGTATTCTTTCCTTGTTGGAAAGCACTTAGTTTTAGATATTTTGGCTATTGAAAAAATAAATAAAAAAGTGTGTAATGTAAACACATAAGTTTTGTTGAGTACGTATCAACAACAAAAACTCCAAATGATTTCCATTCGTAGGAAGCAATTTCGTATTAAAACCGTTATAAAGTTGGAGTAAATAATATTTTCTTAGAAATGCCAACCTTTGTCGTAACAGGATGTGTTGATGAGGGATGGTGTGTCTTCTACTTCTTCATTTTTTTCTATAACTTTTCCAGATACTGGACTATAAATTTCGCTAGCAGCTTTCACACTTTCTAATGCACCGCATTCATCTGAAATCGAATTTGACTAATATACAACAACAAAAATTATGAATCTTCAAATACCTTTTTGCTTCAGTGCTGTGTTGATATCTGGTAGCTGAGCATATACTACGTCGCCCAAAGCTTCCTGAAAATGGACAATCTATAAGCTCAAGAAAACATTTATCAAACTCTTTCATTTCATCTGATCGTGAGACATCAGGGTCAGTACTCATAAGACGGCAATCTCATTCCGGATCCACATCAAACCAACAAAACAAAAACATAACATCAACTCAATGTTTTTCAACAATTTAGCAACGAATCCGAAACATTTCATCAACAAAACGTGTTTTAATTCTGAGTCCAGCAACTTTTCGCGTTCCCGAGTCTCTAAACATCAAAGGGTTTTGTTTTATTGCCATTTCTGGCAACATCTGAAAAACAAAGACTAAACAAGAACACATTTTTGCGGACCTGTGAGTGTTGTGTATGCTGTCTGAAAATAAGTACGCAGTATGTCGGCTGAAAAATTGAAGCGGACTGTGGATAACCCTATACCATGAGTCGGAAATAATAGTCAGTGGCGTCAGTCACTAGTTCAGAAACAACACAATGGAGCGGCAAAATGATATAATATTTTAAAGTCGCACCAGATATCTAGAAGGTCGTAAATCACCAACCACTTGAGTAATCAGCAGGCGGTGGATTCTACGCAGAGTTGTACCTGCCCTAGCCATTAAATTTTGTTTTATAGGTAGGTATAATGATATTGGGTTAAGATAATCATTAAGAAATATCGCTTGAATATAATTGGAGAATTGTTTATTTATATATAATATATGATAATAATATTTATATAATTATATATGATATACCTGATTAATGTAAAATGTCGAACTTTATAGTTTATAAAAAAGTTCAGTTTCTCGATAAAAGGTATTTATAAACAAAATACTTACGAAGATCAGTTTCACTTCCACTGTCGTCATCCAAATTGATAATAAACTTTTCTTTGGGAATTTTTTCTATATCATATATGACTTTTCCACCTTTTTAATATGGGAAACACACTTGGCCCAGCTGCTATCAGGAATGTTTGCAGTTTCTGTTTGAATAAGAGCTACCACAGTTGAACTTAAGGTTGGAGAAGAATTATTTCTTCGAACTGCTGACTTAAGCTGATGCCATATATGTATGTTCAATTGGGTTAAACATACAGTGATAAGGAGGAAGTCTGAGAATCGTATGTCCCAAGCTTTCAGCCAATGAATCACAAAAATATTTCTTTTTTATCGAATAACTGCGTAAAACTTCTAGTAACTGTTTTTTTTTTTGTGTATTTTTTTTGTGTACTTTTCCTCAAAGTACATATCATTATTTTAGATATATTCTTGTATAGTGGCTTTGGTGTCATGGTGCTTTATCTAGTCTTCGACTGTGGTAGCTAGTAGCATTATCCATGACGATAATACTGTTGGGTATGAGTTTATTTTGGAACCAGTCTTCAAATAATTCGGCTGTAGTATCATCATGATAATCGACTAAAGAGTCCTTAATATTCTTCGCCGATAAAGACAACGCATTTGGTATAAAATCATTTTCGGTTCCTGCGTGAATTATCGTAATGCGTTTTCCTTTATTAGACGGCGCATTAGTTTGGAACAAGTCAGATGAGTCTACCCAACTTTTGTTTGGAAAATCGGGTGTATCGAACCAAGTTTCATCCAAATACACTACTGTTCTACCATATTCTCTAAATTCGTTTATTGGCAATAAATATTTAAATCTCCATTTCTCAAGGTGCACAGATTCCATTAAGATTTTTCTGCTACTAGTGAGTTTTTTAAATTTAAATCCGTTTTGTAAAAGATACTTCCTTAAAGTCTCTTTGCAACACTGGATACCACTTTCATTCTTTTTAAGCCGTTGCATTAAAATATCTAATGTAGGCACAATTTGCTCTTTATACAAGGCATACATTGTTTTTCGAATTATATCTACATCACAGTCATCTAGATTCCTTGAACCGCCAGTCTTTTTGTTTCTTTCTTTTTAAAATAGGGTTACTTACTATTTTAAACACTTTGTAATACGGTGTTTTTGTTAAAGAAGCACTTTCTTGCACAGCTTAATCCTTGGACATTCCACGTTCCAGAAGGGAAGTATAAACATTAAATATAATTTGTTTCCCATGAGCGTGTAACATTTGTCGACTAGTGGTACTACGACCACCAGTTGAAGTACTAGCTTCAGGATGAGCCCATGGACGCCACATTTTTCACGACACAAAAATCGAATAGACACTTTAAAACAGACACAACCGACACAAAGGAATATTAGGTAGGTAATGACTAAATGTTGTTTAACTTTCCCCCTTTTATTTCTGAAATTGGAAAGCGGACAGTTTTCAAAACAGTCTTGTTATCCAAGGTAATTTATTTTGTAACCGTAAATAGACCATTATCGCTATAATCTCGTTAATAGCCCATTAGTACTGAAAGTCTGGTGGCCAGGTAAGTAAATTTTATTATTTACACACATTTAAACATATCCTTACCAAGGGTTCTAAATCAACCATACGAGATTTTTTATTATCAAATAAATTCAAATACAAAACTGTCAACAAAAGCCAAAAATAACGGAGAGCCCACTATTATTAAAATGCCAAACTATTTCATGAGATATTTTAATCCGGACCTGGGAATCTTTTAAGGGACACACACTTTTATTGCTTATCTATATTTCGAACAATAGGTAATAATGAGGGCGGTCGGCTAATAAAAATCTATTGTATCCCGAATCTATAATGCCGCTTGTTTTAAATGCGGACCCAGCGCATCGATGCCACATTTATTTCGGCCCGTGCAATAGATCTCACGGAGCATTTGAAGCAGCCTCTATTCTAACGAAAGTTCGTGGTCGAGGTTAGCAATTGTACTGATATTTATCGATGGCGGCGCGGAGATTTCAACACTGGACGATCGAGCTAAGATGAGTCACTGACTATTATTTCCGTCTTATGGTATAGTAAATTTATTGACCTCTATCGGGGATATCCTTCATTATGGGGTGCTGGAAATAAAGAATATAAATACCGCTATAAATAAAATAATTAATAAAAAACCTTTTTAAAGACAATCTTTTGTATTCGAACTGGAAACTTTGCGCGATGAGCTTTTGAATCTATAACTCACTCTATAACCTACGTCACCAAAGCAATTATTTTTTACTTTTTAGAGAGTTTGAATAAAGGCTTGTCTTTAAAAAAGTTTTCCTGTAAGTTCTGAGCTATCCATCTTCAATTTATGAATTTTAACTAAAAATCAATAATCTTCGACTCAATTCAAAATCTCCGACCCCAAAACCCCGACATACCAATTTTGAATCGAATCGTCATAATTCAAAATTCGTCCGCCATCTTAAATTTGTAATTTTGATGAAAAATTCATAATCTGCCCGAAAACCCCACATACCAATTTTGAATCGAATCGGACCATAAACCTAAATCTCGTCCGCCATCTTGGAGCGCCATTTTTTTTTTCTCTAACAAAAATTCCATGAGCCGCCATTTTAATTGAATAGAATCGGACCATAATCCCATACAGCACAGGATATTCTATGGACGTCCAATTCAGATTCAATTCATGTCGGAATATCCTTGGACCATTTTGGATATCCATAAGATATCTAAAATTGATCCAGTTGGAATATTTGTGTTAATAAAAAAAAATGTTTCAAGATTTCAGTTTCTCAGATGAATTTGTAATTACAGGTGAAGAAGTGAATAATTCCGGAACTATCAACTTTCTCTTGAAAGGAGTCAAATCAAACTGAATAAAATAAAATAATAACGGTTTTTCTCTACCAGAACCATCCATCTTAGACCAGTGCTGAAGCCTTTGAAAATGGTAAAAAGTGAAAAAAATAATAGTAGGACGAGACCCATTGGAAAAGGAAGAGAATATAACAAAAATGAAAGGAAAAATAATTTACGGGCGATCTGAGGTCGGGAAGTGGAAGGGGGGGAGTTTTTAAGGGTAAAAAACGATTTCCGGAAAAACTACAAGTCCTATGGAAAAAACTTGAATGGCAAAGTTGTAGGTAATAAAAAGATCTACAACGTTTGTATTCATACTTTTTTCACATAACCTCAAAATTTATGTGAAAATTCAAATAACGAAGTTTTTAGTTTTTTATTTTTATCTTCTACAATTTTTTTTGGCACGAAATTTGGTGAAAACCTCCTTTTTTATGTTCCAAACACACTGTAATTTTTTTGATTTAAAAGATTTATTTTTTCACTTTATTTTGACTTAATATCGAAAAAGCACCCTAATTTTCAATCGAAAATTCTCCCGTCAAAATATCAGCTTTTTTGAAAAAGTCGGTGGGCTTTTTGTTCGTTGAAATCTCTACTTTCAGATGGTATAAAAAAAAGTACATTACTATGACAGAAAATGCAAAGAAACGAAAAAAAATTGAATCCGAATTTAATAAGACATCTACAATATTTTGAGAAAGTTGTAGAATTTTCTTTAAATTATATGCGAGGGTTGCCTATTTATTGCTATTTTAAGATAACTAATATACCTGCGTGACCTACGGAAAATGTTAGCCCATCAAAAGGTATTTCATAGAGAAGTGGGGAAGGGGCTAGGAGGGTCTGGTCCTTACTACCTGTTATTTCTTTGCATTTTCTGAGAACATTTACCATAGTAATGTATATTTAGTAGAGATTTTAACGAACAAAAAGCACACCGACTTTTTTTAAAAACCTGATATTTTGACGGGAGAATTTCTGATTGAAAATTAGGGTGCTTTTTCGATATTAAGTCAAAATAAGGTGGAAAAATAAATATTTTAAATAAAAAAAATTACAGTGTGTTTGGGACATAAAAAAGTAAGTTTTCACCAAATTTCGTGAAAAACAATTTTTTTTGTAAAACGTAAAATTAAAAAACAAAAAACTTGGTTATTTGAATTTTTCATATAAATTTTGAGATTATGTGAAAAAAGTGTAAATACCAAAGTTGTAGATCTTTTTATTACCTACAACTTGTTTCCATAGGAGTTTTGCCGGAAATCGAGATAAACCCTCAGTTTTTACCCTAAAAAACTCACCCCTTTCCACTTCCCGACCTCAGATCGCCCGTAAATTATTTTTCCTTTCATTTCTGTTATATTCTCTTCCTTTTCCAATGAGTTTCATTCTACTATAGTATTTTTTTGTTTCAAAAATTATCGACCCTGGTCTATCTGCTTTCCCCACTGTCATGATCTAGACTCATGTCTATGATAAGATGTCTATGATATCAGACATCAGATATTTTTCTCCATTAAATGAAAACGCCACCTATCCTATAACTCATGGCAGCTGGCACCACTGGCAGTCGATTTCTGTTTCTGACGTTTCTGTCAAACGTACCCAATCGACGTTTGAGGTTTGCTCAGAACGGAAGTAAAAGAGCGATCCTAATTAAATCTCGGCTTTTATATCCACCGGTTTTAAGAGAAATATCGGTCAAAAATCTTATGAAGGAAGGCCCTCTTTTTGTCTGATTCACATATTAACTGGACCAAAAAGCAGCTTACGTTTTTGTCCCCTTATGAAAAAGCATACTACGTTTTTACTAACATAAATTCACATTTTTCTACTCTCATAGTAAAAACAGTCAGAAAAGTATTTTAGTCTTTTTGTACAGTGCAAAAATGCATTAGAACTTTCTTTTGCTCGGTTTTGTGATCGTTCTAGTAGCTTTGTATATTTACACTTATTTTCTAAACGGGGCATTATTTTGTTGCCAATCCATAACTAATATTAAACCCCCAAATAGGCAGGGATGTAACAAAGTTACTTAAAAATTTTGAATAGTAGTTCTCGGTAACGGAACTCGGAAAAATGCTTCGTTACAATTTTTCTCCGTGTGGACCGGAAATATTTCGCTTGATCGTTTTTTTAGCATTCGATTTCATCCCGTTTTCCCGTTCCTACATTCCATTTCTCAAAAGGAGCGGCCTACTACTACTAACTAAAATATCTGCTGCCCCAATTTCCATTATTCCGATCACTTTATTACCCTATTAATATTTGGGAATGAAGTGATGTGTTGGCGGGGGTGAATAAGGTCGAACGGACTATTAAATAAATTAGCTCTTTCCCTTAGAACTCCAGTAGAGCTGCACGCATTACATCCTTTATGTGTGTGATTTACTTCAAGGATTTCAACAATGATAACATGAGAAATAGCAGTGAAATGGGTTCGGTGGGAGGATTGGGAATTCAAAATAAGGGATACTCCCTCTGGTGTTGATTTTGGAAACTATACATACTTACATTGTTTACTTTTCCAAACATTAATGTTTATAATATGATTTTAGCCATGGTATACCTAAAACTTGTCGAATCTCTTGTGATTGTTGAGATTTAATGAAATTCTTGTTTACCTGTTGACTATTGTTTGTCCTCGAGTAAATCATTCTATGAAATTCTGGTTTACCTGGTGAATATTCTGTTGACTATTGTACGTCATCGAGTGAAAAAATGAGTGATTCTAGATTCTAGTTCAAATCATTATTGTTGTGTACCTCAATGTGACTCTTGGACAAAACGATCCCGTTGTACTGGAATGAGTTTTTATCATTTTCCGTGAGAAAATGAATGTAACCTACTGGTGCAGACTATTCTGAAAATATCTATCAGATGTAGTTTAATGTCCAGCGTGGCTTTAGCCGGGGAAGTAGTTGTTTTCTGTTAGACATTCACAAAAAATAACTTCATTTTAATCGTGGATTTTTCAATTCACAGAAAAATCTTTCTATCAATATTCAATTGAGAATGTTTCCCTTTTCAACATGAATACCCCACAAGAGGTTATCTTGACGATGGAAGATAGTGACTTAAGTTTATCTTTCAGTCGCAGATGATTCCACATCTGATTTTATGAACATCCTGTTTATATTTTCAACAAATCATTATTCATACAGTATGGAAAAAGAGTGACTATATATATATATATATATATATATATATATATATATTGTGTGTGTGTGTATCTAGGTGATATGGACACATTTTCACAACATCTTGTTAGTTTTATTTTTAATTTGAACATTCACAAATAATTCTTAAAAATAATTCCCGATGACTTCACTAAGCTGTCCGGAAACTTCGAAAAAGATTTTTTTTGCAAGCAATTTAGAGCATACTTTGTCTCCTTCAAAGAGAGTTTTCGCAAATGATATTGTCTTAGATTTAAATACACCAATTCACTAGAGTCTTGAAATGAAAAACACTACACAAAAAAACTGGAAAATTATACCAAATGGAAATATTTTCAGAAAAACTCCGAACACAAGTGTGTATAACCTCTGAGAAAAAAGACAAACAATGTAAGTATGTTTGGTTTGAATTTTTTCCACTCTGGCGCTGGCATCTAATTTTGAATTCCCAATAGTAGGAATGAAGGTTTTTAAGGTCTTTGTGGGAGAAATGCACGGGAGGTCGTACATTATGTCTGTACTTTTTGTGAATATACACTGTGAAAATGAAAATAGAATTCACAGTATGGATCACTAAGTTATTTGAGATTATCAGTCAATCAATCAGTTTATTTTCCTTGTGACATTTCACACGTATAGGAATGATCAGATGGGATAGAGTAGAGTATAGTTTATTGACTACATTATATATTTTGAATACATTTGTAGCACGTCTATCAAAAAGTATTTCTATATCTAAGAGTTACAACTAATATCTCCCAGTTAACATTATGATAGAAAAGTTAATTTAAAAAATCAAAAACCCGACGGCGTCGGCAAATTGAGGCGGTGAGAAGTCACAAGTGACTCAAAAAATAAACTGAGTGCGGTTGGTGATAGATAGTTAATACATAATGAAAAGTTGGTGGCAAAGGAATACAAGTGAATGTTTTTAATGTGAGAGATCTAGCGGCCACAAAAGCATTATACGAATAGGGAATTCATCAAAATAATTTAACTTTAAATTGCGTTATCACAAAATGATGGAATTATCACTTGCCCCCTTGGCTTCAATTCAGGTACATGTTTTTCGATTGTTGAAAATGTTGTGTAGAATTGTGGCGTGGCTGCATGGGGTGATAGGTAATTATTTGTGATCATTAGCATCGATTAGTTTAGTTGATTACTGTGAACATGAACTTCAATCAGATTAAGCGTCATCTGAAATTCATTGGAGAGCCAAGAAGACCACCAGGAGATGAGACATCTAGTATATTGCTTTTTTCAGTGAGTGATTTTCCTTGACTGGTTTTGATTTATGAAATCAAAATATTTTTGTTAATTCATTTTAAGATTAAAATGGTATTTTAATTATAACCAAGAATTTCAATTTCCTTTTGAGACATGTTATGTTATTTCTGCTTTGAATATAATTTTCATTATCTAAAAGATTTTCGTTTTATTTTAGGTGTGATTTTTTTATGATTTTTTTCTCATATTCACTTGATATAATTAATTTTATATCATGCTAGTTTTTAGCTGATGAAGTCCAAACATTTTTGAACAAACATCATTCATGAAGATATTTTTTTCAATATGGTTTTGTTCCATCTTTTCATCAAGTGAAGTTACTTTTGTTAAGCTTAATTAGAACAAAAATATTGTTTCAAAACTTATAATTTGATTTTTTTCCTTGAATCTTGTCAAATACCAAATTCATATTTAATTGAAATTGAGAACTATTAAAATTCAAACATAACGTTTCTGTTGAAAACTCTTAGAAAACCATTTTTCTAGTGTAAAGTATATGAATTGTTTTGCTTAAAAAGTAACAATAAAGAAAATTTTAGAAAGAACATAACTTTTTTAATTATTCATCAACCACTCTCCAATTGATTCTTATCTTGTCTACATTTTTTTTAATTGCAATAATTATGTAGTACCATGAAGGATATCTTATGGACGTTCGTGATGGATATCCAATGGACTTCCATGAAGGATTTCTCATGGATGTCCATGAAGCATATCTTATGGACGTCCAGAATCAGTGGCCTCAAAATGTCCATTGGACGTCCATGGGATATCCTTTGGATAAAAACTGGACGTCCATTGGATATCCAAAACATCCTTAATGGATATCCATTGGATATCCACTGGATGTCCATGTGTTGTATGGGATCACAAAACTCCTCCACCATTTTGGAGCCGCCATCTTGAATTTATATAAAAAATTCATAATCTCCGACCCCGAAAACCCCCACATACCAATTTTGAATCAAATCGTACCATAATCACAAAACTCGTCCGCCATCTTGAAACCGCCAATTTGTTTTTTTCTCTAACAAAAATTTCATAATACATTGTTACCGGAATTATAAACACCTGCTAAATTTCAGCTCAATTGGATGTCGGCAAATCGTGCTCCGAAAATGGATTACAAATTTTGAACGGCAAAGAATGACTTGTAATAAAAAGCAAACACCGTAGTTGCTCTTTGATGTCGGCAAATCGTGCTCCGAAAATGGATTACAAATTTTGAACGGCAAAGAATGACTTGTAATAAAAAGCAAACACCGTAGTTGCTCTTTTGTATTTTATATGGCTAATAAGACACTCACACGATAAATAAGTATTTTCAATCGTTCAAATTTCCAGAATGCAGAGCTGAGCTGTTTTCTGGCGTAAAAACGTATTCAATCTTGCCTTTGAATACGATTCTACATTACGTCATTATTATCACGAACCGCAAGAATAGGCCTTTTCATTTAGATGATTTTTTAAGGCGCATGCGCTCGTTTTGAGACCCAAAGTCTGATTGGCTATTGGGAAAGTGAATAGCCATTGGTTAGTTTTGAAATAACAATATGAGATTGGCTTAGTTCAAAATTAGCGGTATTTTCACATTATGTCAATAGTCAACTTCATGACAAATGCACCTGCATACATTGGCGTTCGTAACTTTCTTTGTAGGTTAAGTACTTATTACCTATTTTATACCGCCAAAAACCTTTCATTCGTAGATAAAATAATGTACACGAATATTTTCTAATGGTGAGTTTTCTTCTCTATGTAAATTCAAGTCAACTATCCATAGGAAAATTCGGAAATATTTTATTTCCTTAATAAAAAAAAATCGCCGTCAATGCCGTTGTGTCTGACAGGTAAACAAAGTTAGTCATTTGTCATCTAAATGAAAAAGCCTATTCATAATTTCGAATACGATTCAATAATCAAACCTAACCTAAGAAATTTTCTGTTAGAAAGTCGGTAGAAAATATTCTGATAAACTAACCTTGTAATTCATTGTAGGATTCCAACTCAATTGTTAATATATAATTTCCTAGTTTATTATCTTTCATTTCAAAGTTATTTGTGGTATTATTATGAATTATGACAATCACAAATCAACGAACTATGTTTTAAAACTGAATACGTTTTGAATCGTTTTATATATGACGCCATCGTTTCAACGCCAGAATGGATGTTTTTGAATCACAGGACGAATACGTTTTGAATACATGGGTGCCAAAAAACAGCTCTGTAAAGTTGAATGCATTTTAAATTGACATTTGACATCTTTTGTTTTTTTTACTGGTATGGGTTACTTTTGCATATTTGTATGTGAAACCACTGTGTTTGGAATTGTTCAACAAATATTCTTAATAATCACCACAGTGTGGTAAGTACACTCTTATTCATTCCATAAAAATTTCATTTGTATATCACTGATCATTTCATTTTCAAGGCGTTTTCTACAAAATGCCTAAAAGAGAAAGAAGCAGTGCTTGGTATAAGGAAGTACACCAGGAAACTGAAAATATTCTTAATACAATTTTCACACAAACTCCTTCATAGCATGCAAAAGGACAGTTAAAGTTGAAACTATTAGTGATAGAATGCATTCAAGTTTTTCTGATTCAGATAGCAGTAGTTCGATCTTGCAATTCTTGTTTTTCAGAGATATCCCTGTAGTGACAGAAGAAACGGGTTAATAAAATATGTGTTATTATTATTATAACTATATAGAAATAGACCTGTTCAAATTCATGTTGTTTTATTTCATTGTAGGAAAGGGGTGCGCTGTCATGTCATGTCAAATGTTTTTTTTTCTGAGTGGAACCTGCAATTCCAATCCACAAATACTCTAAGGAAAACAATTACGTATTGCACTACTACATAATTTATGAAATGAAGTTTTGTTTCTTGGCGAATGTAAGCAAAAACATTGCTTGAATTGGCATAATTGTAGAAGTTCATATTATTGATGTAAAAGTGCCATTCAAGATTTTATATTTGAGGATACTCATGTGGGGAAACAGTTGTATTTTCCTTTATTTTCTTAATTTCTGAAAGTTCAGGGAATTGTTATTTTGTTCTGAAAACCCTTCAGGATATTTAGGGAATATTTCAATCATATACCTGAATTACTTTGAATATTCCCGGAATATTCATAGAATATGTTCATGGAATATTCTAGGTTTATCCTTTGTGGCATATTCATGGAATATTGTAGGTATATTCTGGATATACAAGGAATATTCCCAGAGGATATTCCAGGAGTATACTTTCTGGAATACTCATGGAATATTCTGGGAATATTCTGGATATTCCGGGAATATTCAAGGAATATCTAAAATTTTCCCCACCAGCACATTCTAGGAATATTCCAAAAAAGATATGTATACCCCTGGCACATTTAAGAATATTCCAATATCCCAAAAATAATATTCTATGAATATTCATGGAACCAGTGTTGTCTGGGTTTAGAATTTGAACAACACAAATTTACCCGATATCAATACAAACATCGAGTGTAATTCGGCAGGATAATTTAATGAATAAGAAATTTAGAAACATATCAATGCAAACTTTATTTATTTTGGCAACCAACACCGCGATAATTGATAAACAAATGATTAAGTGAAAAAACCACTAGTGCATTTGTCGCTGTAAAAGTTGCAGCTTACTTTTGCCGCTGTCAAACTGACAATTGCACTGTGGCATATGCGATTTTTTATACATGAGTTGAATTGTCATTAAAATAATTCACCTCACTATCATTGAGTATTAGTCATCATTAGATGTTGATTGAAAAATGCACCATTTTCAAAAAACATAGAAAAAGTATACTATTCGTATTAAAATGGGGCCTGGCCCAGTCATCAAAGGTCATTCTTTCAAATTCACTCATTAGTTATAAAAAAACTGTTATCTTGTGTTTGAGAAATATATATCCACAATTCAACAAAAAAGTTGTTCATTACCAAACTTCATATCGTCTTTTCGCAATCAGTTCCAGAATAATTAATATTTCAAAAGTTCCGAGCATAACCTTTCTAGTTAATGACCTTTGCATCATTACAGCCTGTTAATGAGTATTTCGTCACTTGTTTGCATATTTAATTAATATCCACAATATATCACCTCACATTCGCAATCTGACAACAGCGCGCAGTATTTATATATCAGCTGATGATAGTTTACAGTATAGTGATCCAAGAATTAATGAAAAATATTGAGTAATTTTACCTGAGCATATTGTGATATCCCCACTGTGGCGATTTTGTCGTTTAATTCCACCCATTCGTGTTTATCCGTATACAGACGTTCTAAAAGAGGATAAGTGGATAGTAGTGATCTCCATTTTATTCGATATGAAGTCTCAACTTACCTGCGAATGCGCAGTTCGATGTGTGAAAGTACCTTGGGATTACTTTACTAGAATGTTGACTAAAAACTGGTGTTTTGATCAAAGTCGCAGCACGAACGAGAAAACGTGGAAGAGCCATTTTGCGGCGATGAATGAATATTATGGATTATCACACATGAGCACATGAGACATGAGTTATACAACGTCCCTGAAATTGTCCATGTGCTTAGGAACTGATCAAGATGCTGACATCTAGAGTCCGTGGGGGGTAGCATTGTTTACGTGATCGTAAGGTCAATACTGATAATTTTTAAGATAATGTTGCTTCAATTCTGAATTACTTATTTTTAATTTGTGCGATTCTGTTCGGAATATTTCCATATTTATAGAAGGCTATATTTTCGCAGTCTCGAACCTATTGACGTTAGTAGATATATTGGGTAAGCAAAGACGAGCAAACAAAAATGAGAACACAAACATTTTATTCAACACAATCCCCACAATTTGGCACCATAAAATACTTCCAAAATCAGTAGTGGAGTCCAGAAAAGTTTTTGAGGTAATATTTTGGTTAAGTTACAAAAAAGGAAAAAAGCAAATTGTTCGAATTGTTCTCATTAGTGGAATACAATCCTCATTATAATCATTCCTAGATTTCGAAAATCACAGATGATCTTTTGTTTTGAAAAAAGTTTAGGATCGATAAATAGTTATTTATGCAACAAGTGCAAAAAGGTGTTTATTGCACTATTTGCAATCGATGTGAAGTTGGCCGACGACGCCACCAGGCCGAGTGTAATAAACACTGCTTGCACGAGTTGCAAACAATATTTTTTCTACGTTCATGCAAAAACCAAAAAATGTTTCATTCAGATGGCGCTAAGGGTAGGAAAATAAAAAGCGTACTAAAAATTGCGTCGATTTGACGTTTATGTTTGTCATTATCCCAAATGACAGATGAGTGCAATAAACATTTTATTGCACAGTGCAATGAAGAACCACTTTTTTTACTGAATATAGTTCAATAAAGTTTTGTTTTTTGCTTAAACGTAGAAAAAAGTAATTTTTAGTTGACGTTAATAGGGAAAAGTTATAGTTTGGAATTTGCACCTTCTTGGATCGGTGCAAAGCACAGTTATTCGCTGTGTGCATTAGGCTGGAGGGGATAGATGAAACTATGACAGCGCCCATGGTGGCAGAAGTAGGTAATGATCCTGGTAATCACTAATATCAAGCACAACCTGAAAACTTTCAGTTTCTGAGGTCTCCCCGTTTATTATCAAATCTCTTAAAAATATTGTACCATACTTCAGATTAATAAACATTATTATTATCGGTTGGATAGTATAACAACAATCATACATATAATAACAATGAGCCCTCCCTATTGCTGTGTAGTCGATTGCAAAAATAGTACGTGTAAATTTCATACATTTCCAACTGCATCACAAAAACGACCACTTTCGTCTTCCCCTACCTAACAACAAATTTTTCTCGAAAATGCCCGAACCATGCCCGAACTGTGGCTATGAATAGAAATTCCATAGGTGTACCAAATTATTTTGTATAGGCGATACACAAGACGTAGTTTTTGGCGGATTAGTTTTGTGATTATGGTCCGATTCGATTCAAAATTGGTATGTGGGGGGTCGGAAATTATTTTTTTGTCAAAATTCATGAATTCAAGATAATAACTGCACTACCTATTTATCAATCAAACAAACCAAACCTTCCAAACGCTGCATCCAAGACACTGGTGAAGATTTGCCGTAGCATAAGCTGCCACAACAAATCGTGTCCACTCGTACTTTCCACCTCTCTACCTACCAAACGGTCGTTTCAATATTGGACGAGCTCTAAAAGTATTAACCAAGTTCCGTGGGACGGTGTTAGCCGGTGATGGAAAGCAAATAGCGACTTAAACTGCGAGTTCGGGAACGCCTGGACAGTGTTTGTAATTTGAATCAGCCTTATGAACAGAGGGCAGAGATACTTTTGATGTCTTTCCAAGTTGTCTATCAAACACGGCATTCTATCAGTACAAAGTACCTCGCAGATGATTATTAATTTGTGTTTTAATTTTCACGAACTGGTTTCGGTTACAAAAGCAATTGGCCTTACATCTGAACTAATGTTAAATGTAATGCAGTTCAAGTACTAAGAGGAAACATCTTTACTTGTACTGTATAAGCAATACCCAATATTTTGTGGACAATTATACATGTTAGAGAGTGTTGAACGTGTTTGTATCATTTAGGGACCGTTGTTACATCCTTGTAAGGGTAAAAGTGGGATCCCATATTTAGGTACAATTGTGAACCTCATTACTTTTCTGATTATTATATTATTTGCGAATTCCATCAAATAGTTTTGCGTTGAATCTGATGTTATTTAGTGGTTTCCCGTCAGGTTCAAGCTAGCCAGGGTTATATGGGTACTTTTTTAATTTGTTAAACTACTTGGCTCCCTCACTTTTTTATGTTCTCAAGAGCTTATGAACCTGCGACCTTAATAAACTAACAACGAGCAAGCACATTACTTGCCGTACCTAAAAGTACACAGAAGTAGCATTACTTTATCATATTGAAAATATCATTACTTTACATGGATAAACTCCAAATGCGGTGAACTATCGTATCAATACACATATTTTTTATCATTTACCTACTTTTTCCTTTGACAGAAAAAAACTTCGATTCATCTGGAACTAGCAGTAAGCACAAAATTGTTACATCGTGGTAGATTATTTAGAAATTGTTAAAAAATTTAAATTGTTATATAGTGAGTATTAGAAATAAAACAGGAAAACTTCAGCTATCGAGTCACTAGAGGGCATTACCAGTCTTGCACACAGCGAATAGGCTCGAATTGCGAAAGTGGAGAAAATCTAATGATAAAACTTGAATTTGTCCAATAAGATCCATTAAGCAAACATGCAACGCTGTTCGAAGCAGGGACAGCGTTTAATTTTTTTACATAGATTTTTACATCTTAGTGCTGGTTAAGCAACTGCCTATCAAAATTAGGCTAAAATTCCTTAATGAGTTAACAGAAACTTCTTTTCAGAGCCAGTTTCAACTAGTAGTAGGGTTAGCTAAACATCGATAGTCTGTAGATAGTATCGATAGTATTTACTATCGATACCATCAATAGTTTCAGACGATAGTACCGATAACTACGAGGGTATAATGGATGTTACACGAAAACGGAACCTTTCGCATTCCGGGCACAAAATATGTCGTACCTCTGCCTGCAATCAGCATATTTTCGTGGTGAACTGTACACTGACCAGCAGGGTTCGAGGTTTCAATGTCTGGTTCTATATTGGAGAAATTTGACAGATACTATATACTACTAGTTTTGAACCAATAGCATCGCTCGAATTAGAAAATTATGTACAGTTCCCTCTCCAAACAAAAGGAAGCTCCAATTCCAATAGGGAACACGCAAAGAGAGTAAACGTTATCTAAATAGGAGGTACACTAATAAGCTCTAGAAAATCAGAATTTTGTAGCATTAACGTTTCATAGTGGCATACATGGACATGAGTACAGGTGGCCTGCGTAGCATACAGAGTGGTCCAATATACAATGAAGAGCATGTTACTCTCATATACTAGAGTGCGGAGTCCGCTAGTCAGGCACTATCCAGAGAGAATGCTGGCCATGACATGTCCATATACGTCACTATGACTCACAAATTATCTTTCATCTCTTTCTATTAGTGTCACCATTATCTTATGGGGAATAGACTCTCCTACTCAGATAACGTTTACTCTCTTTGATTTGAACCTTAAAGCAGAAGAACGCCAATTCTTTCTCTTGCTGCCTGACTTCAGTTGTATCATTTGTTTTTAGGTTTGTTTTGGTTCGAAGCCGGACGATTCCGAATCGGTTCTAAGAGTAGGACAAACGTAGCATGGAAGATTTTGCCCGGGTCCGTTTCAAATAAACGACTAAGTGACTACTTCGAACGGTTCTGGTACCGTCCCTACTGCGAACCAAAACAAGCCTTTTGTGGTATTCTCTTATTCATTAATTTTTTTCACAAAATATGTGTTACGCTTCCAATTGTTCATATTTTCAGACACAAATTTCCCTATGAATGACACATTTGATATAAGAAATACATAAGTACTTCATAACCAAAAGTCATTGAATTGGTATATCGGATTCGACTTTCTGGTGTCGTGGTGGACGGACGTCTCCCACGCGGGCAGAAAGTCAGGTTAATGTCAGTTTTTGTACAGCCGTTCCACGTGCATTGCAAAAGTTATTAATTATTGTGAAAGTTTTGGGCATTCGTGGTATCATTTCGAGTGAGACAATCCCGTTTGCCCACTGAAGGGGGGTCGAATTTGTGGCTATAGCCCCCGATTACTGGTATATTATCCAGTATTGGATAAACCATAAAAAACAAGACAAGACAAGACAAGAATTGGTATATCAAATCGGTGATTTTCCATACAACCAAAGTGAAACAATTGCTAATGGAGAGGCAGAACCATAGACAAATTATTTTTAGTTTCTCTATGGGCAGAACCTTTGAAGGTTTTGGCAACTTGTGCGAAACTCCCCTATTTGGGGTTCAGATTAGCAGAATGGTGATTTGTAGCGACATCTAATGGTCATAATTATTTCTAATGTATTTCATCTTTCGAGGAAGTATATTCTCTGTTTGGAGTCACCATTGCTCATTGCCATTAGTTAGCGCTATAAGAGTAAGCAGTTTCAATGATCCGATATCAGGAATTATTTTGTTTATAGAATCTTACCACGGTGCGAAAATCCGCGAGTGAATTCTGTCCACCGAAGATTCTATTGGCTGAAAGTAGACGGAAAAGTTTTTAAATCGAAGAAATCAGCCCGCGAAATCTCGATAATGAAAAGCGACCTTATGAAAGTCTCTAGTGAAAATGTTAAATTCAAATTCGACAGTTGACAAGCAAACGCAAGCCGCAAGCAACGGCAATAAATGGCGACGATTTTGAAAAGCAAGTTGATGTTATAAAAAAAAATCCATAACGATAATTGTAAAATTTGTTCCATATTTAAGTGTGATTGTTAATTTCGCTGTGATTAAAAATGTTCAAATCAAAATTGGAAGTGGATCGACACGTCGACAATTGTCTCAAGAAGATAAACAACGAGACTGAGGTAAGCGTTTTTTGGGGGACCCATGCCGGAGCTGATTCAGCGCCATAAATATTGATCATTCTGAAGGAACATTAGAAATATCTACAATTTCGCGACATTGAATGTAATGATGGTCGATTTCTGGAGATGTTTATTTTTATGGACGAAACGTTCACTATGCACTCTTGTGTAACTGAAAGTGTTCAATTGATCTTTGATTTCATTTTTTCTTAGTTCATTTGAACATATTTAGTGGTTTTTTTTGAGAGATCAAACAATAGAATTATTTTTGCACCTTAGGCTAGAATCCAAGGTCTATTGTACCTTGAACACTTGGTGAATTAATGGGATCTGGGATCAACATTGATATTCCCGTCTTTGATATCTACTATCAATTGTAGAGTCTCAAGATGTCTATCGATGGAATATGTGTTATATGGATAAAATCATAATTTATATTTACCATTATCTCTATTATGAATGCATGTTGTCTAATATCTTCATACGAGAAGAGGTGCTGAAGGAAAACCCTCTCAGCACCCACCATGCTTACCAGACAGGAAAATCAACAGAAACTGCATTAGACAACTTCGTTGGAAAATGCAGTAGTAGCCTTTCTCGACATTGAGGAGCATTCAACAATGCACTACCGATATCCCTACACAGAGCTGCAATCAACAAGGGGATATCAGAAACCGTTTGTAACTAGATCAAGGCAATGTTAAGATACAGAGTAATCTTGAGTGGCCTCCACCAGTAGAAAATCGTAGCCAGGGCAGTGAGGCTGTCCACAGGGAGGAGTTTTATCCCTCATACTGTGGGCACTTCTCGAAGACGATCTGATCAGGACCCTATGGCGGAGGGAATCAAGGTTCAAACCTACACTAACGACATAGTTATAACGGTTTGAGGAAAGTTTGGAGAAGTAATATCAGACATACTCCAAGCGGCTCTTAGGACTATTACTAGGTGGTGTGAAAAGGATGAATTATCAGTCAACCCCAGCAAGACAGTGATAGTACGATTCACCAGAAGGAGTAAGCTAGATTCACTAAGAAAAACGGTATTTTATGGTGAATCAATTTCATTGAACGAAGAAATTAAATATGTAGAAGCAATTCTATATAAGAAACTCACGTTATTGCTCATCTAGAAAAAGTATCCAACAGAGCACGTCAAGCCCTATGGACCTGTAGAAGAATCTCTGAGAAAACATGGGGAATGCTACACAGACGGCTCCAAAACGGAAGATGGAGTTGGGGCGGAGTACATGGAGTACAGCCAGAATTTAACCTCAGTGTGAACCTGGAATAGTACGCCACAGAATTCCAGGCAGAAGTCCATGCAATCAAACTCTGCCTGCAAGAAATTCTGAACAGAAACAGCAAAAATCAATCGATCAAAATCATGTCGGACAGCCAAGTTGCACTGAAAGCCTTTCAAAGCTTAGGCAGGGACAACAAAATAACTCTGCTATGGGTCCCTGGACATAAAGGCTTTGAAGGAAATGAGAAAGCCGACCTTCCGGCAAAAGAAGGCACTATGAAGGAGTTCATAGGACCCGAGCCCTTCTTGGAATATCAAAGAGTATAACCAAAGAAGTGTTTTCAGACTGGACTGAGCTGAAAAACGTGCGTACTGGTGTGAAACAGTGGGACAAGTCCACTCGAAGGCATTTATACCAAATTCTTCGAAAAGAATTGCAGCCCTATTAGAACTGAATAGGAAAAACCTGAGGATCATAACAGGACTACTGACAGGTCACTGTAGACTGTGAAAACATCTTGAAAAATCGGACTTGCGGAAAGCCCAGAGTGTCGCTTTTGCCAAGATGAGGAAGAAACAGCAGAGCACATCTTGTGCAAATGCAAGGGTCTGGAACAAACAAGATTTTACGGTATGGAACGAACAAGATTTTACGGTATGGATTACAAGCACCTAGAGCTCAAGAAACTTGGAAAAGGTATCACCGAACGTCATCATCGACTTCGTCTGAAGCACGGTACTGAAGGTGAACTCTAATTTAATTAGGATCAAGCCACAATAGATCTGAAAATGTCGCTTTTGAAGGGGCGGTTATCGCCCCACTCGAAAAGAACCTAACCTGTATAATATCTTGATACCTCTTTTATATTTATCTGCATCTGTCTAGGAATCCAAATCACATGAGCACCTTATTTGAGCATTTTTCAAATAACCCTTCTTTTCAGAGAAATATCTCTCCCAAACTTGCAACTATAGACCAATTACTCTTCTTCTAGTAATTGGTAAAAACTATGAAAACTACATAAACAATTTCTTATTCCTCATGTTATCACTACCAATTTAGATTCAGGGAAAACAGGAACACGACACTCAGCAATCATAACATCAAACAGCCAGGCCAACACTCAGCAGCTCTATTTCTGGACATCAATAAACAATTTGATGGTGTTTGGCATCCTATACAAACTGTGAATCTCGAACATATCCACATACCTACTATTTAACATCAAACATTTTCTGAGCAACAAAACGTTAAAAATGAAAGTTTCGCATCAATTTTTATCAAAACAACGTGTCCCATATATATCTTCACTATCACCACTCCTCTACAATATCTACTTCCACGATATATATAACTATAACCTTCTGAATAAGAGAGAATTTGAAGAGCCTTTACATCCTTCAATATGCAGGTGACACCACTTTAATCTCACACAACAAAACCCTGACATACACAGTAGAAACACAACTACTCCTCATAAACAAAGTGGACAAATGGTTTCATCTGTGGCGTCTGAAACCCAACCCAGCAAAACCCAATTCATTACCTTCCACCACAATCCATCAGCAAATCTTCCCACTACCACAACCACATCCTTGAAAGCAGACCATCAGCAATATACTCCACTTCAATAACCACACTAAGAACAATAAAAAGAAATGCATAACATGAAGCAAACATTTTCGAAAAATGACCTACAATAATCAAATCAATGACTGATTCTATAAATTACTTTTACTGCTCCATTGCACAAAATTTGAGTAAAAATATTGCTAATATTGGGAGTAAAGGAGAACCTGATTCTGTATAAGACTAACATTCATGAATTGATTGAAATCTTGAAGGATAAAAAAAAAAAAGGAAGGAATTGCAAATTAATACAAAACCAGAATCAGAAATGCTTTATTGTCGTAAAATATAAAATTTTGTTGACAAAGCTACTTAGAACTAAGATATAAATTGATAAATACACATTTTTAAAACCAGCACACTGTATAAGTTAAAATAAGATAATAATTTTTTTTTAATTCAACCATTTCACAAAAATAGACAATGAAAGACAATATAAAATGATACATACATATTGAAAACTCTAAGTATAGTAGAGGGTACACAATGAATCTAAATTCTCAGGAATTTACATTATAAGTTGTGAAGGTGTCAAACAGGAATTCATCTGAATTATAATAGGAGTTTTGTGGCCTCTTTACGAAATTTTTCATTGCTTCTTAATTTCCTGATGGGAAGAGGAAGATGGTTGAATATTTGTTTCCATTGTAAAGAATGGAGGATTTGATTTGTGAAGTTGTGGGGGATAGGAAGACTGATATTATATATGAGATGGGTTTCATAATTCGACTGATTGACCATAATGTTGTCTTTGTAGTTTTTGTGAATCAAACAAACTGTTTCTAGAATAAAGAGGCAAGCTAGGGGTAAAATTCTTTGTGTTGAAAAAAGAGGTCTACAAGAATCTCGTATTCCTGCTCGACACATGTACCTAAGAGCCTTTTTCTGTAGTATAAAAACTGCATTTGTTAAAGTTTGAGAACCCCAGAAGCATATCCCATAGCGCAAGTGAGATTCACAGAGTGCAAAGTATGCATTTCTAGCTGATATAGAATCCATGGTGGAGGAGATAGTCCTTACGGCATAGCAACTTGAGGAGAGTTTCCTACACAGTTTGCTGATATGGTCTTCGAATCTCAAGTTATTATCAATATGTAGCCCTAAGAATGTATTTGCTACTTTGGAATTGATGATTTGTTCATTGAGCGAAACAGAATCAATAGTGCAGTTGAATGTTAAAATATTGGTTTTTGAAATATTGAACATTAATAGGTTAGCGTTACACCACTGCTTGACTTTTTTCAGATCGTTTTCAATATATTTATGTAAAGCCACCACTTTGCTATTGTGCCAAAGTAAAGATGTATCATCTGCAAAAATAGTAAATTTACCATCAATGGGTAAATCAGTTAAATCATTTATATACAGTAAAAACAGCAAGGGACCGAGCACAGACCCTTGTGTATTTAATTTCCTGTTCGACAGATGTCACCCCATTAAAAGTCACCTTTTGCACACGGTCTGATAAGTATGATTTATCATAATAGAATGTTTCCTCTAAAACTTTCAAGTTTATGCCAACAATATGTTGTGATTGACGCGGTCGAACGCTTTTGTCATATTGCAAAATACTGCAGCAGCAACCTCACCACTGTTCAGTTGAAGATCAAGTAAAGCAAAAATTGCATAATTTGTACTTCTTGAAGCACGAAAACCAAACTGTTTGGAGTGGATGAGTTTATTTTTCTCGAAAAAGCATAATATTCTTTTTTTCATCAGAAATTCACAGGTAAACTTGGATCGCCCCCTTTGAATAGTGGAATGACCTCCGCAATTTTTAGACACGATGGTGTCCTAAATGTATTGGTTTCACTGATAAATTTGTCCTTCTAAACAGGCTCATTTCCTTCTTTTCTGAAAACCTCATAAGGGCGGAGATTCTGTTGATCCCTCTAATTTCCATCCCTTCTCTGTCATTCCAACCATCGCAAAAATAATTGAAAAATTAGTAAAAAAAGGCTACTTGGATTTGTAAATAAACATAATATCATCAATGACAACCAGTTTGGTTTTGAGAATAACAAGTATACACACGATGCAATATTCTCATTCCTGAATAAAGTTTATTCAGAGATAAATGGCCAAACCAAGAGATTCCTGAAGAATCTTCTTCATAAACAATATTCTAACGGTTACTGCACTATTTATATTGGAATCTGTTTGTTTAATAAATAAGCATATATTGAACTTTGCTGCGTCTTCCCATTATTACACTCAAAACAGCAGCCACACTCTGAAACTCCCAATGTCAACCAAAAATATCACCAAAGACTCCATATTTTACAATGGTGGGAAATGGAACAATCATCTACCCCTGTACACATCTACCCCTGTACATCTGAATCACGTCCAATTCAGGAAGGCAGTCAAACAATTTCTATCTGATAGACCATATTATGGTTTGCAAGAATATTTTAACAAAAGCTTTTAGCCTCGACTATCTCAGATTTTCGTATTGACTATGTAAGGAGTTTTTAAAGTATCTTGTTGTATGTTTACCACCTTATACATATGACTTTTATACATATGACTTATTATTAACTTTTTAACCGTAGTGTCCATTTTATTACTGTTGTACCCTTATAATACCATTTTTTATTTTCTATAGTAAGTATTTACTGCCCAAGCTTTTTTAACAAGATTCTGTGTTATTATAATGAAGCATATTTATTATTATTATTATTATTATTCATGTAAAGACAGCAACAAGAATATATAAGAGGATAGGCCGATCACACAAATATGCTCACATAATACTCTCAAGCTGCCGAAAACCAGCATTGAACAACCTTAAAGTAGCAGAAACATCCACCCTGCGATGTATCACAAAAATTCGTCATCCACAAAACTCCAAGAACCCTTCAAACGTTCTCTTATATGAAGTAACTGGAGTAAAACCAAACTATGACAGACTTGCTGATCTCACACGAAGATTGTCTGAGAAAGAAAGGAACCGTAATATTCTCAACGAACTCTGCAAGGAATGACCACAAGGGCATCAGTCAAAACAATTTGGGAAATAATATTAGACACAGAATAATGTTTTTTATTTTTTTAACCCATTGCAAATGCACATTCTTACATGTACTATTGTTTAACACATATTTATGTAAAATTATTGTTCACTGGCTGAAGGACCCCATGGTCTTTGCCAATAAATAACGTTCATTATTATCTTGTTGATGAAACTTTCAAGATATGGTTTGAGAGGACCACCTCTCGAATTATTTCACTCATATCTCAAAGGACGAAAACAAATTGTTAATGTCAACCAGAGTTGTAGTACACCATTAGAAATAACTCAGGGTGTACCACAGGGATCAATTTTAGGTCCTTTCCTTTATTTAATATTTGCAAATGACCTGATTAGTTTTCTTAGTAAAACCTCTTTAGTACATGTAACTTGCTATGCTGATGATACCAACATCTTAATTGTAACAAAGGATGATACAGACTTGAGACAAACCACAGAAAAAACATATCTTGAAATATTGACATGGGCCGAAAAAAATAATCTGAAACTGAATAAAACAAAAACTAATACGATCACGTTCTCTCGTATTGGACAGCAACAAGACATTACCCTTTTCAAAAATACAGAAGACGAAGTTTCTTCTTCTGAATCTGTAAATATGCTGGGAATTACATTAGACCCTAAATTACACTGGAGCCCACATATTGATTCTTTATGTGGTAAACTGAGATGCCCTAAGATTTTTGTCTGCCCATTGTAGCGAGAAGGTATTGTTAACGTTATATTATGCAATTTTTTTTTCACACATGCGATATGGTATTCTAAACTGGGGAATGAGTTCTTCCGTCAATAGAGTGTTCATCCTTCAGAAATATGCAGTTAGGATCATTGCAAAACTGAGGTACAGGGATTCCTGCAGATACTCGTTCAAAAGACTTAATATGTTAACACTCATTGGAACATATATCTTGGAAGCTTGTACTTTTGTTTATAAGAATAGGGCCCTATACATGGGAAATCGTGCAGCACATACATATAATACCAGATTGAGAGACCAGTTGCTGCCAGCTGTGCATCACACTGCCTTGTATCAGAAGAGTTTTGAATACAATGTGACAAATGTTCATATATTTAAAAAAAATGTTAGAAAATTCATAATTGAGAAGAATAGCTACACATTAGAGGAGTTTTTCAATTAGGTTAGTGATTTTCAATTATGTTCTTGTCTGTTTTCCTTTTTAATGTGTGTCTTATGCTAACTTTGAATGATTTTACTATTACTGACTTTGTATTTTACTTGGACGTATTTACCAATTATTATATTTTTACAATTTATTGTCCTTATGTTATTTAATTGGAAATAAAGATTTATTATTATTATTATTATTTCAGAGAAATCTAAGATGTTTCTCCTTTGCCAAACTGTACTTCAATGTTGGTGACTATGAGCAGGCACGTCGATATGTATCTTCCTATTTAAGTGTGAAACCCCACTCAGCAGAAGGTCATCAGCTGCTCGGAAAATGCTTGGAGAAGTTAGGGAAGAAAGAAGCCGCTCTGGAAGCATACAGGAATAGTTTACAGATAGATTCCAAACAAAATAATTTGGTTATTAAAGGTAAATAGTTTTCAACAGATTACAGTTTTATCAACAAATAACATCAATCAAAAATTGAGATATAAAAATTTGATAATTTTTCCATTTCTTATTTCCTCTGTTTTTGATAAACTATACATTGTAATTTAATCTGTGTCAACAAAAAATATTTCAATGATTTACTTTTTCTTTCTAGTGTGTGAGTTGCTGTCTTCTGATGATGTGGACATGGATTTGTCAGGAGCAAGATATTTTTGCGATCTAGCACAATCTTTTGATCCTATCAATCCTGCAGTCTACAGCTTGAAAGAACGTTTAATAACGACAGAAAGTGATAATCCCAACGAAGTATCGAAACTCCTCTTGAAAGAACTAGAAAGTCGACCCACAGACGTAAATCTAAGAGTACGCCTACTAAAACACTTTCTACAAAACAACATGATAAAGGAGGCCTACAAACATGCCTCTGCTATCGAAGAAAAAAGTCTGTCCATTTTCCATAACAATCTCGGCTGGTACGAAACCTTTGCTGAAGTACTAGTCAGATACCAGAGAGACCTGGCGATCAGTTCCCAGCTCACTTGGGAGTTTTGGTTCCTTTCGGTCTCTGTATTAGAACGCCTAGCTGCTTTGAGCTTAGACGACTTTTCTGACAACATAAAAATTTGCTCCGAATATGTAGCCAGCATTTTCAATTTTGATCAGATGCTTTCGAAAGCTTCAAAGAATATCGACAGTTGTACCGACCGCCAATTGGTATCATTGTTTCTCAATCACTACCAGGCGCAGTTGTATTTTCACATTGCAACTCTAGTCTTCAAACAGGCCAAAAAGGATTTGATTCACTTCAAAGAAGCAGCCAATATCACCCTTCCCGTCTTGTTCGCTGCCTATCACACTCCACCCCCGGATTTGCAGAGCATGTGGTTGGTACATTCTTCGGAAAATATACGAAAGCTCGTCCAACACTGGCACAAAGCTGCTTCTCTCCGATGCTCCCAGACGGGCCACATCTTGTTGGCAGCCTCCAAAGAGAGAAAGTCTATAATCATCGATAGAGCCACTCAGTATTCCACGGGAATGTGGAAGGAACAGTTGTTCAAAAAGATGTTTGTCAAAAGAGACCAGCACATCAAGATGTCGTCTAGTTTCTTCGTTTCCAGTACGCAGCCATTGGACGTGGCAATCAAACTACCAGATCCCACAGACTTGCAGAAGTACGATGAAATCGCTCAGTTGGTTTATCCGGATTCGTTGCACCACTACATCTGGATGGCAAAGAATAACAAGCTGTCAGATGTCGAACTGAAATCTTTCGAAGGTTTGCAGTATTCTACGAAAAACTTGGCGAATTGCGCCGCCGAAGCTCTTAGCCTGTTAGATATCCAGGCTTTCGTCTATTGCGCGACGCTTTGCGTAAAGTCGAAGCTGGAAGATAACAGGCACATTGTTTATTTCAACCAAGACAAACCTTCTGTCCTGCCCGCTTCTATCACGGATAGTCTAGGCACTCTCAATCAAGCGAAATTCCTAACGGCTGCTTATAAGATGTATAAGAACGAACCCGGCGCTTATATGAGTGATTTACGGCTGTTGTTGATTAAGGGAATCGAGGTTATAAGGTGTGTCGGGCACCACGGCTTGGACATCAAGCTGTTGGTAACGCTGGCGCAAGTTTTCGAGGAACGTCAGAAAAATCTCACCAAGCAATCGGAGATTGAGTTCAATAATGCGAGGGCTGAGCTATACTGGAAGACGGCACTGCCTCTTCTGGAAAAAATAAAAAACAATCAGGCCATAACTTATTCTAGCAGCAGACTATTCGAATTCAGATCCAAGGAAATGACTATCGCCGAAGCTGCGGCTCTCATCGAGAAAGGCAAGCTGTTCACGGGGACGCAGTTCATGAAGAAGAAGGAATACGAGAAGGCCTTACAAATATTCGAACACCTGAAAGACCCTTACGCGAGTTTCTATCAGTCGCAGATCTACAAACATATGGCGGATCAGAAGACGAATCAGAATAAGGAGAATGTCACATCGGAAATGAGAAGTCAGAACATCATTCTGTTATCCAGAGCGAGGGATTGTCTGTATCTCACTTTGGACAGGCTCAGAGAGCCGTCTGTGGACAGGAGTCATCCTTTGAACGCACAACTCGGAACTGAGATCGAGAAGATTGAGAGGCTGCTTTCGAGGATCGATCCGGATTGCACGAATAGAAATGAATGTGATGGTAAATATAATATTTTATTCTTTTATTTACAGCTACCACGCTTGAGAAAATTCAACAAGAACACTATTATTTTTTTCTTTTGCTCTATTAAAGCAAACCTCCATATCAGTTTTAATGTCACATGAATAAATTGTAACAATAGGCAGAAGGACTTCACTTCATGTTGACTAGAATTAGGTTCAGTTCAATAAAGTTCCTGTATTATTATTACAGCTATCATTTTCAGAAAATAATTGAATGAAAAAATAATAATAAGTAAACTTTATTTTAAAGAATAACAATGCTTGAGTACTTGAGTAAGTAAGGCTATCATTAGTTAAGAAACGAAATGGCATCTAAATACTCTTGAAGACTATTCTAAATCTACTAATAACGTATTTTTTTTTTTACAACGTTTAGATCTTCAAATTCCTTCTGGTAGTTTATTGAAGAGTTTCATTGTGCCATAGAGAAAAAACCTTCAATTTTGTGATTCCTTATGTATACATATTCAATTGAATCCTGAAATCAATATTGAAAATTTCAATATTGATTAATAATTATTTCACTTAATTATTTTTTTACAAGCTTTATATTAGCTTCACTTGTATGTTTGTAACCTACTCCTTTGGGCCCGATTTTGTCCCACTTCCAGACATCCGAATGATTTGAAATTTGGCAAGTGTTCATAATTCCGGTGACAATGCATCAAGACATTTTTGAGTGAAAAAAAACAAAATGGCGGCTCTAATATGGCGTATGAGTTTTGTGATTATGGTCCGATTCGCTTCAAAATTGGTATCTGAGGGTTTTCGTGGTCGGAGATTATGATTCTTTAGTCAAAATTGAAAATTTCAAGATGGCGGCTCCAAAATGGTGAATGAGTTTTGTGATTATGGTCTGATTCTATTCAAAATTGGTATGTGGGGGTTTTTGGGGTCGAATATTATGATTCTTTTGTAAAAATTGAAAAATTCAAGATGGCGGCTTTAAAATGGCGGCCGAGTTTTGTGATTATGGTCTGATTCTATTCAAAATTGGTATTTGGGGGTTTTCGGGGTCGAATATTATGATTCTTCTGTTAAAATTGAAAAATTCAAGATGGCTGCTTTAAAATGGCGGCCGAGTTTGTGATTATGGTCTGATTCTATTCAAAATTGGTATGTGGGGGTTTAAGGGGTCGGAGATTATGATTATTTTGTCAAAATTGAAGGATTTAAGATGGCGGCTCCAAAATGGCCGCGAGTTCCGATTCTATTCAATATTGGAGAATAATAGTTTACAAATTTTAATAATAATAATAATTGTTTGAAAAACTAAAAACACGCGTTAATAGAAAACTAAACTAAAAAGTTGAAAATAAATAACAGTTTAAAAAAACTAAAAAACACGCTTTTATAGAAAACCAGACTAAAAAAATATAATTTAAGAAAAAAATGTATTTTATTTAAAAAAAAGCGTGGTGTGCATGGTATCAATAATTATATAGTACATTACACACCTAGGTCAGTAAAGTAAGAAATGTCTCAAATCACAGGTAATTGTTGGCCGAGGCGATACCATGCACCCCACGCTTTTTTTAAATAAAATGAATTTTTTTCTTATTTTCTATTGTTTTAGTCTGGTTTTCTATAAAAGCGTGTTTTTTAGTGTTTTTAAACTATAATTTTTTTCATTGTGGTATACTAGTAATAGTGTTTATTTAATAAATTTTGTAAACAAAATTAATATTCAGAAAATGACTGAAATAAATCCAATTATTCAAGATCCAGAAGCGTATCTGGATTCAACTTTGGAGGGCACTGGAATTCTGCACATTTTGAGATACTAGCCCTCCTGGTAACGTCACTGCAAGTCTATACATATATAATTCAGAGCTCAAAAATATCATATTTTATATAAATATCAAAATATCCAAATGTAATATTTATATATTTTCGAAAAAAGTTCCAAAATGGAAAACAAAAAGCAGAAATAATAAATTTATTTAAAACCAAATATGAAAAAAGCATTTAAAACTAAACAAAAAATAAAGTATGCTAGTTAAATGTGAGAATATAAGATATTATGTTAAAGCAAAAACCAAATAATGCTAGTTGATAAGAAATAAAAAATAAAATAACCTGTTGAACAGAAACAAACAAATTCATTCTTAAATAAATTGATACACTCTTCAATCTTCAAAAATCAACGTAAAAATTGAAAAGCAATAAAGTCATTATTATAAAATAACTTTTAAAAAAAACTCGTCAACACCATAGCCCCGCTATGAGCGAGAAAAAATTGTACTGTTGAGACCAGGTTTTTTTTTCTTAAAAGCCCTGATTTTGTCAATAAAAATGTCAATATCATTGATATTGTGCAAAAAAACAATTTGGACAGCTGATTTTTGAAAAAAAAATGAGGCATTACATTTGGACCTTGTATCTCTAATGTAGTGTTTCTTGTTTTTCTAAAATTCACTATGCTACAAAACTTATATTGAAAATTCTAAATAAAAAATAAATAAATAATAGTTTAAAAAAAAAAAAAACACGCTTTTATGGAAAACCAAACTAAAATAAAATAAATTTTAATAAATTTGAATTAAGAATAGTGTAAATTTTTTTTATAAATATAAATTACTAATAAGAAAAAAAAAAATTTTATTTAGAAAAAAGCATGGGGTGCTTTTTAAAAGATTCAGATTACGACCGCCTTTTTTTTTAAATGAAATATTTTATTTTATTTACATTATTATTAATTTATATTTATTAAATTTCTTTACACTATTCTTAATTCAAATTTATTTTCTATTTGTTTAGTTTGGTTTTCTATAAAAGCGTGTTTTTTAGTTTTTTTAAACTATTATTTATTAATTTTTTAGTTCGGTTTTTTATAAAAGGCGTGTTTTTTAAACTATTATTTATTTTCTACTTTTTAGTTTGGTTTATTTATAAAAGCGTGTTTTTTTAATTTTTTTAAACTATTATTTGTTCTAATCTACTATTAATTCCGTGATTACTATTAGTAACTGTAATTATTTTCCAAATCATTAATGTGTACAGCTGTATTAATAGTCAAATCTCGATTTTAGAAGTCATTCAAAGATTTTAACGTTGTCAATATATACAGTGAGCCGCCATCTTGAATTTTTCAATTTTCACGAAAAAATCTTAATATTCGACTCCAAAAACCCCCACATACCAATTTTGAATAGAATCGGACCATAATCACAAAACTCGTCCACCATTTTGGAGACGTCATCTTGGATTTTTCAATTTTCATGAAAGAATCATAATATTCGACTCCAAAAACCCCTACATACCAATTTTGAATAGAATCGGACCATAATCACAAAACTCGTCCACCATTTTGGAGCCGCCATCTTGAATTTTTCAATTTTCACGAAAGAATCATAATATTCGACTCCAAAAACCCCCACATACCAATTTTGAATAGAATCGGACCATAATCACAAAACTCGTCCACCATTTTGGAGCCGCCATCTTGAATTTTTCAATTTTCACGAAAGAATCATAATATTCGACTCCAAAAACCCCCACATACCAATTTTGAATAGAATCGGGCTATAATCACAAAACTCGTCCACCATTTTGGAGCCGCCATCTTGAATTTTTCAATTTTCACGAAAGAATCATAATATTCGACTCCAAAAACCCCCACATACCAATTTTGAATAGAATCGGACCATAATCACATAACTCGTTCACCATTTTAGAGCCGCCATCTTGAATTTTTTAATTTTCGCGAAAGAATCATAATATTCGACTCCAAAAAACCCCCACATACCAATTTTGAATAGAATCGGACCATAATCACAAAACTCGTTCACCATTTTGGAGCCGCCATCTTGAATTTTTCAATTTTGACTAAAGAATCATAATCTCCGACCACGAAAACCCTCAGATACCAATTTTGAAGCGAATCGGACCATAATCACAAAACTCGTCAGCCATATTGGAGCCGCCATTTTGTTTTTTTTTTTTCACACAAAAATTTCTTAATTTATTGTCACTGGAATTATGTACACCTGCCAAATTTCAAATCATTCGGACGTCTGGAAGTGGGTGAAAATCAAGTCCAAAGGAGTCGGTTACAAACAAACATACAAGTGAAGCTAATATAAAGCGTGTAAGATACTTCTTTTGATTATGTTTACCTCTGTTCTCTTTCTCAAATCCTAGTTATTGGAAAATTATTACAATTTCAAATTTCAATTTTTCCTGATATCTTGACAAATGCTTGTCAAAATCTGATAAGCTCCGCAGAGGTTCACAGGATGTGTTGTTCTTCCTCTGTGAATGTCGATTTTGGTTGGCATATGTTGAATTTTTTGTTCTCAGGAAAATACTAAATAGTTCCATCTTAGTTTGTTTTTATGTTAAACTATACTGAATAAAATCTTCTATTATCTGATTCTGGCAGCCTACAAAACAATCGAATTTATTGAAGCACTAGCTGAACCAACAACCCTTCCGTGCAAATTTCCATATTCCCTAATTTTTTTCCTGAAAACTCGTCCGCGTAGAATTTCTTTTTTCTTATGTGTTTTTGTATGTTGTTTCATCTAGGTTATGCCTTTGACTCTGCCTTTATCCTGTTATCCCATTTTCCAGTTATTCCGTTACCCCGTTTTCCCGTTATCGCTTCCTCTGATTATTCCGTTTTCCTGTTATTCCGTTATCCCCTCTTTCTGTTCGTTAACCGGTTTTCCTAAAAAAAAATTGCCAAATCGCTCCAGCCGTTCTCAAGTTATGAACTTAGCAACACCAACAGACATTCATTTTTATTATATGTTCCTGAAAACTTTTCCAGGACAAAGAAATTTCCAATAACTTTTCTAAAAATCCTTTCTTTTCCTAAAAACCTTATTCGGAGTATTATGAACATTCAAAAAACACTTGGCCAAATCGGTTCAGCCATTGTTTTTATAAAATTTAAAAAAATGTGACCTGTGACCTTCTGCTTGGTAGGCGACGAGCTATTTCCTCGTTTGGTAATAAATTACTAGATAGTCTTTTTCTTCGCCAAATTTCTTATATACCCGAACTTTCCAATTTCCGAGCAACTTTCCTAATTTTTTCCACATTAACCATTCTCGGGCTATTGGGAACATTAAAAAAAATATAGCCAAATTGTACCAGCCGTTCTCACGTTTTGTGCTTACAAAGAATCGGAGATTCATTTTTATCATATAGATAAAACAATGATTTTCCTACAAAAACATAATCATGGAAGATACACTTGTTTTCATACTTCTTACAGTTGAGCTTCCAAGAGACTCCTTTTTCGAAAAATTACCTCACCAGCTTTCCAATATCAAAATGAACTATACTTGTGATTTTACATGAATTTCCTTTATATCCCTATCAGTGATATCAAATGCTATCAAATTCCCCCTATATCATTATCAGTTATTTTGAAATCAAAGCAGCATCAACAATTATCTGATGTGTGAACACTAGCTGTGATAAAACAGTTTTTTAAATATACTGTCGTAAAAATTATCTGAACATTCAGAAATTGATGCACAAAAAATATCATTTTCAAAATAGTGTGTCCACTTTGAACTGAAAAGTGTCAGGACCCATTCATTGATGGTAATTCTAAAAACCCAATATATTTCCTTTTTACAATTTTTAAATTCGAAAATATAAATATTCAATAGTTTCATGAAATTTGCTTTTGAAAAATACTAAAACTTTTCCCTATTTCAACTCGTAATGTGTCAACTTCTTGAGTGTCCATATTAATGAATTCTTGTGGTAGTTACCTACAAAAATTATAATTTTTGGTATAAGAACTGAGTAGAAATATCATTGAAAAAACCTACTTTGGCTAATCAATTCTGCAATGAGAGAAGGGTTCATGTTTTGGATTCAAATAGAATTTTATCTTTGTGTTTGATGCATTGAAAGATTACCTATTCTGTTTCAATCACTTGATAAACATTTTTTAAGGTTATTAAAAATGTGTGTGAATCTTTTTAGTTGAAAACATATTGAAATATTTTCTCAAAGTATTATGTCACTGTTGAATGTGATTACAATTACTTTGCTAAATAAATACATTTATATCATCGGTAATGTTTTTGTCTGACAATAAAGGATACTTTGAAACATGAAAAGAGCCATAATCAAAGTAGCACAACATTTCCAACCTGGAGGAATAATGATTGTTTTTGATTTGTGCATGAATTTTTTATTTCCTTTTTTTTCATGAATTTTTAGTAATCAGCATAAAAGAAACAAAAATACAAAAAACTCTACATCAGTTGATGTTGATTCAACTCTATGAAAATTATTGTGTATGATATACAGATACAGATAAAGGGTGGAATAAACACCTTTATGACAACCTATTATTGAATATCATTTTATGTTTATTCAACCATATCAGTATTCCAAACAAATCCAAGTCCATTCTCCAATTTCTGAATCAGGTATGTCTGACGAAAATAACTCGTCGGACAACAGCGTCGGGGATCATTACCTGTCCACTTTCACCAACACCAGTTTCCAAAACGGGCAACACTACACCTCCAAGCTGGAATCGCACAATAACCATTCAACGCCCCTGCGTCTAGGCATCACCCGTCAAGAAGCAAGACCCAGTCCTGAACGGCTGGACGCCCAAATTAGGCAGATGGCTGCCGGGAGAGATGCCGCTCTGTCCGGAATTCTGGAGCAGAATAAAATAATTGCAGAATCGCATAAAGGTTTGTAAATGACAATTAAAAAGCGGGAATTTTTTTTTCTAAAAAAAAAAAACAAGAATGGAGTAAATACCACTACCAACACAACTCTAGTCAACTTTCACAAAAAATCCTCTTATCTATAAGAGTAGGGTGTCTTTCAATAACTTTCATATCGCCAACAGTATATAGGAATTTCATCAAGATTCCTTCTCTTTTTTTTTCAGAATATTCTAACTTTAAGTTATTTTGAATTTGTTTTAGACAATATGCAAAAACATTGGAATCTATTCAAAATTTCAAAAAATTATTCTTCACACCAATATCTATATTAAAAACTTATATACTTTTCGGGGAAACACCTGTCAACACAACTATAATACCAGACGCAAAGGTGATCTACAAGCAGAAAAACCTGTCAGAAAACTGTTTTTCAGAGGGTGTCGTTTATACAATGCACTTTGTGATGAATTAAAAAAACTGTCTAACTTTAAGCCAATTTAAGAATAATGGCGAAAATATACTCATCCGAATGTCACAATTTTTCTGTGAACAGACATGCCGCAATAATGTTGAAATATTTCAACTTTCTGTGGATTTGGACAAACCACATAACCGACCTGAATCTTTATAGTCTAGTTGAGAAGTGAGTTTCCTGCTAAAAATAGTTCCAAATCTCCAAAAAATAGCTCATTCGATTTGGGATGCAATTCAAAGAAAGACGTTTTTTTGTTTTTTTTGCTGACAAAAATTGAAATTGTTATTTAACAAAAAACAAAAAAAGCGGTTCAGATTTTTGGGAATAACGCAAAAATCTATAAGCGATAGCGGAAATCGAAAAATAGATTCTTAACCCTTTCGCTGCGGCCGCCGTTTCTATTAGGAGTACCGTCACTGCGGCTGCGGGAAGCGCTGTCAACTATATTTGATTCCCGCAGTTGCGTGTGCCCAATTATATTTGCTTCCCGCAGCTAACTGCAGAACAACGCGTACAGTGTTGCCAATTGTTATAAAATGTCACGAATGGAAGGAATGTGAAAGTCGCTGTACGTGCGCGAGTATTTTGGAATTGGCAAATCAATTGATGTTCGAAATTCTATGATGTAATGTATACAGTTAATTTATTTATTGTTCTCTCCTCAAATTGTTTTAGTTTAAATTCCAACTGACACAAAACGTATTTTATTATTCATACATATTGTGAATAGTTATTAAAACATAAATAAAACCTCTCTGCATATAAATAAAAAATCTTTCGATAACAACAAAATTCGAACATTTTTCAAAGTTCAAACTAACAGAAAACATTATATTATTTATGCATATCATGAGAAGTAATTATAAAACAAATAAAAAATCTAGTTTGCATATAAAAAAAAACAACAAATTTTTTACATTCTTCAGACTTTTCCCGTCTTAAATTGTTATAAGAAAAATTCAAATCCAGAAAACATTATATTATTTATGCATATCATAAGAAGTCATCATGTTAGCCTCCCTCTGCTTCCAGAAGCCATTTCAACAATTAAACTACAAAAATCACCTTAATACTTCCCCTTCTGTTCATTGTTTATATAAATGATATTCATCAAATTGCAGGGAACTGCTCTATTAGCTCATTTGCCGATGATACATTGGTGTATTGTGCAAATCACAGTTTAGAACAAGCTATAATAGAAATAAACATCACATTGGCCAATATCGAAAGATATTTGCAGACAAATAAACTTAAATTGAATGTAGATAAATCCAAATCAATGATTTTACAACTAAATATAAATATGATAATATACTTGTTAATTCGATTGATATAGTGATTGAAAATACGTCCTTGGAAATTGTAGATAATTAAAGGGATTTATGATCGATAATAATCTAACATTTAATAGTCATGGAGAATATATCATTAGAAAAATATCTAAAAAAATTTACTTTTTTTCAAGAATTTCAAAAGAGCTGTCCATGTTTGCCAGAGTTACCATTTATAATTCCATTATAAAACCTGACTTTGACTATTGCGCAACAATAATTTACTCGTTTAACCAAACCCGAATTTCTCAACTCCAAAAGCTATAAAATAGAGGAATGAGATTGATACTGAAATGTAATAGATATACTCCAATTAAGGCCAGGTTACTCCAAAAAACGTAATTTTTTTCAATACATTTTATTTATAGTACAAAACATGTTGAGTAATCAATTTTTTTACATATGAAAGCACATATATGAAATTACTTGAAAAAATTTTTTTTCTCAAAATGGCGGTCCTGAAAATGGCTGCTGAAACTCATCTGATTCGTTGATGGATGACATCATTTCTTGGAAAAGAATTATCTGAAAGCAAAAAACAAAACGGTTTCATATTCTGTATCGAATTGGCTATGGCCTCAAGCAGAATGAAACATTTTTAATGAAAAAAAAAAAAATGGCGGACTTTTGAATTTTTTTTCCCTTTTTTTTCACTTTTAATTGTTTATAACTTTTTTAAATAATAATGAATATTTCTGGTTCTGCTTGAGGCCATAGCTAGACTTCTGAAGAGTAAAATGCCGTTTGGTTCATATCGATAAGTGCAATAGTTTTGAAATGAGAGTGTCATTCATGCGAAAAAACGTGGTTCGGAGAAAAATCAGTTCAAAGTTTTTATTCGTGAAAAATCGTAAAAAAAGTGAATTTTACTCACATATCCATTCCAGCTTCATACACAACTCCTTCCTGGTCTTCGTAAGCATCATTCTGAAGAATTCTTGCATTTCTTACAGCAGTTCTGTGTTCCTTAGACGCTTCAGTAGCTTCTAGCTCAGATCGATCAACCGTCTGTTGTTGGCCCTATCAGCAAAGTGCCTTGCTTCGGGCCGATTCTGACACCCATAACTTCCATTACTTTTAATATGGGTAAAAGCCCTTCATTGAAAATGCAAGCAGCACTGAGAGCAGCAATTTCAAGCGTTTTTTCCCAACAAACTTATGTTTAGGGGCTATGTTCCAAACACATGAGTTGTAACTTTCGTTATTGTTTTGCGTGTTAGCCCTAAACATCTCTCGAGCAACTTTTCGTCGGTTAGTTCTTCATAAATTGGCTGTAAAGATCTTGAATTTCCTGATCGAAGCTGGAGGATGGTTGTAATTCTGTTTTGTAGCTACTGCCTTTTGATAAGCGCACATGAATGTGCTCCGGCTGGACAATACTGGTGTTGTGGCTTAGCATCGGTGGAACACTTGTGATACAATGAGGCTAGAATTGCATTCTTCATGTCTGGCACAGAATCGGGATGAGTAAGCACAGCTTTTTTAAATAGCTAGATAAGAGCGACAGTTCGCTTCAGTAAATTTTAAAGATTTTACAATAGGTTGTTTGCTTTTTTGAGCCTTCTTCTTTTGGGTACTCGTCACCTCTTTCTAGTGCCTCTTTTTTTTTGCTTCCAGAGCTTTCTTTATTTTGCATGGTTTTTTGGCTTCTTTACCACGTCTATATATACTCTTGCCTACGTGTAAAACACATGCTTTTTCTTTATTTTGACAGCCTCGCCGTACGGTTCAGATTCTTCGAGTCTCTTGAAAGTTTTAGAGTCACCGTCCGCCATATAATATTCATACATAACACCGTACTGCTCCACAGACCTCGAAACATATCTTCCACTCCTTCAACTTCTATAAGACCGCACTACCATCATGATCCCTTGTGCAATTGCCTGCTTCACAATGTTCGGTAAACCAAGCATCGAACTCTGGCGTATTTTCGGGGAATTTTTTTGAATAGTTATCGCATGCTTGGCAAATCTTCGATTTTACTATGACATCTATGACTTTGTTCGTGTACTTGCCGATCAAACTAACAATACCGAGTAAAGCTGTGAATCCTCTTTTTGGCCAGGAACCATCGCCCGAAACAGTAAGCCTATCTTCGGGTAATCCTCTCTCTTTATTCTTTTCTTGCTCTTCTTTAGCAGCTTTTTTGAGAACTATTTCACTAACCGCCTTCAATGCAATATAAACTTGCTCTATGCATTTATAATAGCCAGTTATACTCAATGCAGTTGCTGAGATATCCATCAGTCCACAAAAATTCAATAAGCCATAAAATCCAACTCCTAACAAGCGCATTGCATAAACTATTCTTCTGTTTATTTCATAACCATTTTTTATTTTTGGAGATGAAGGGATTGGTTCACTCTCCTCACAATCACAGATAATTTGTAACTCAAAACCTAATCCTTTTTCGACACTTTTAGCAAATTCCACTTTTTTATTACACTTTGCACAAACAACTCTCTGTTGCAATGTAGCAAATACAGACCACTGAACGATCAAAGTAAGTCAGCACGGATGGATTTTCACTTCAAGTTGAGGATCGGCGTTTTCAGTTTTTGCAGCAACACTGGTTTGTTCTGTATCATCATTTGAAGTATGTTGATTACCCAAAAACTCCTTCTTCCTGATCTATGTGGGACACCACTTTTCTTTTTGTCCATGATAAATTTTGAGAGCACACAAACGAAAAATTTACCGAGCTGAGAGGACTGAAGCGAAAACCATCACCAACGAAAATTTCACTTGTACTGCCGTATATTCTATCGAAGGACGCTCTCTAACTGTAAAGGACAGAATATTTTCGAGAAATAGAAGGGAACAAAACAATAAGACGATCCGAAGGACGCAGCAGCTGCCCTACCGGAGGCGTTCAAACGGCCGGATTTACCGCAGCGCTCCTCACTCTTTTATACCTGCTTCTCGGTCTTGCTGACCTTCCGGACAAATTCTATATTATTTCTACGAGTATACAGTAGCAATTTATGAAAAAAAAAAAAATCGATTTTTTCCTAATTGTTTGGAGTAAGCTGGCCTTAAATTGATGTTGGATACACTGCAATGGTTTTCAGTTAGTTCGCGTTTATTTTACATGAGTATGACTTTCATTTATAAATTGAACAAAGGCCTACTACCTTCCTATTTCAATGAATTCTTAATAAGAAATGATGAAATTCATAACTATAATACAAGAATGAGAGCTGATTTTCATATTCACAGAACGAATTCTAGTATGAGCATGAGATCGCTATTTTTCAAAGGGTTAAATGAATTCAATAAACTGCCTATGAATATAAAATCGTCAGTATCTTTATTTTCTTTTAAGTCATCATTATCAGAGTATATAAAAACTCTATGATTTTTGGACATATTGTATTGGGGAGTTTATAACATCTTCGTGGGAAAAACATTCTATAGCACTAGGTATCTGTTATATTATTTGAGTATTATTATTAGTATAGGGTTCTGAATCTGTTACTGTCTTAGCTACCAATTGCCAGTGATATTTTGATATATGTATATATGTGATGTTAATTTTTTTTTATGTGTAATCAATAAGTTTGTATATTAGGCTTACCTATTTTAAATAAAGTACTACTACTACTACAAACATGACAGACACAATCACAAAACGTAAACAGAAACTGAAGTGGAGAGCGCCGTCAACACTGCATAAATAAAGTTGATTCCCGCAGTGTAGAAACCCTTTTAGTTCATGTATTTCATTCGGTTCCTGCAACCTACCAAACACCTCTTTGTATATACAGTTGTCTATATTAGCAGTTCAATATAATTGATTTCCGCAGTAAACCCCCAAACAATGCATTTAAATATATTTGACTCCCGCACTGTGGGTACCATTTTAATTTTCAACTTTATTTGCTTCCCGCAGTGAAAGGGTTAAAGAGGAGAAAATTTCTAATAAAAAAGTGCCGGAACTCTATCTCCATTATTTATAATTTTAATTTTACGCTGAAAATAGGGCTCCGCGCGACTGCTACAGCATGCGCGCGCTGTCTCTAAAGATAGTACAACACATAAAATAATTTTTTTTATAGTATTAAATATCAATTTAAATATTTGAAAAAATTATGGTGTGTTTTTAACATTTTTAACACATGAAAGAACAAGGTCCAATATTTCTCGACAAGTTAGGCATTTGTTAACTAGTCCTTATTTTTCGGACCTTGGTTTTCATAAAAAACGGCAGACATGTTTAAATAATAGCTCTAAAAAAAAATCGCGCCTTGTAGCTCGCCCTTCTTATGATCACTTCATAAAATTTTCTGAAAGTTGTTTATTTTGTTTACTATAATTTTTTAAAGTTAACAAAAAATTAAAAAAATGTATTTTTTTTATTTATCTTTAAAAAGGATAATAACATTTAAAATAATTGTTTAGGACATTTGTTTAAAAATTATTTATAGACAAATTTATTATAATTTAATATAAAAAAATTCAAAATAGTTTAGAAAATGTTTTTTTTAAATATCGTTTTTCTTTATTTATTTCTTTATTTCATTGTTTATAATATTTTTTTTTATATTTCCTATATTTAAATAATTTTTTTTTTAAATCATAATAGTCATTTTTTTAATAGAATAACAAAAAGCAAAAAAAAATATTAAAAATGTAAATGTTTATTAAGCTAACAATTTGTTATAAACAAATTCCAAATCTATTTTTTTTTGAAACTACTAAAAATTACAAAAACAACCATATGCAACAAAGTGTAAAAAAAAAATTATAACGTAATTTTAGAAAAATCTATAAAAAATGATAAAACCATTTTTGACACTTTGTTGATATGGTTGTTTTTGTAATTTTTAATAGTTTCACAAAAAATATATAATGAGATTTGGAATTCGTTTATAACAAATTGTTAACTAAATAAACATAAAATTTTGAATAAAAACAAATTATTTTTTGTTATTTAATTAAAAAATGCCAATTATGATTTTTAAAGAAAAAAAAATTCCCAACTTATTATTTAAATAATCAAAATATGAAAAAAACTATTATAAACATAAATGTTTTTTTTTATCAAACTAATCAATTTGTTTATAAACAATGTATAAACAAATGTCCTAATTTTTTTTTTCGAATGTTTGATGCAAAAACATCAATAGCAAAACATAAATAAAAAAAATAAAACACAGTTTTTGTTAACGTTAAAAATAATAATTAACAAAATAAACAACTTTTAAAAACTTTTATAACGTGATCTTGTTAAGTATATATATATATAAGAAGGGCTCCAGCGAATATTTTTTAGAGCTATTATTTAAACATTTATGCTGTTTTTTATGAAAACCGAGGTCCAAAAAATAAGGACTAATTAACAAATGCCTAACTTGTTGGAAAATAAACTAATTTTTTTTCTAACGGGACCTTGTTCTTTCAAGTGTTGAAAACCCACCATAATTTATTAAAATTTTTAAATTGATATTTAATACTATAAAAAATTATTTTGTGGTGTACTCTCTTTAGAGACGCTGTCGCGCGGAACCCTATTTTCAGCGATAAATTAAAATTTAAAAAAATGGAGATAGAGTTCCGGGAGGCGGGACTTTTTTATTCAAAATTTCCTTCTTTTTAACAATCTCTTTTTTTTTGTTTTTTGTTAATAATTGCAATTTTAGTCAGTAAAAAAAACGAAAACATTTTTTTCTCAGAATTGCATCCCGAATTGAATGAGCTATTGGTCATATTTTTTGGAGACTTGGAACTATTTTTTGCAGGAAACTCACGTCTTGACTAGTCTATTAGTTTCTATTGGCATTATGTTATATATGAGTATGGATTAGCCTGTCGGCACTATAATCTTTAAATGGGTTTTTAAAACACTGTCCCTGAGACTAAAAAGTACTGCCATATTTCTGCTTCATTTCATATCTAATACTGGCTTCTTATGACTTGTTTTCTATGTTTGTATTAAAACAAATATATTATTATATAAAGGTCTATTGGAAGAGCTACGCAGCTTCAAAGATGCCGTAAATAATTTGACTTCAATGGTGGATGATTTGAAGACAATGAAAAGAGGGTTCGAGGAGCTGAGAGATATCAAGAAATCTGTGGATGAACTGAAGCATTCTGTCGACGATCTACAGAATGTGGTTGAAGTTGTCCAGGTAAAAGAGTCAAAATATTTTTAACACTCTTATCTTGATCAAAATCTATCATCATTTTTGTTTGATGAAATATGAAGTAAATATTGCAACATCAAGTTATATTTAAAAAAACGTCTCATTGCCCAAACAGGCATTATTCATGCCTATGCTTCCTAATGACATTTTTGGATAATAAGCATGTAATTCTTCTAGGAAATGAAAAAAGAGATAAACGAACTGAAAAAAGACCACAGCAAAAACAACCAACTGAGCGATGAAGACTTGTACGTCCTCGATCCTGATTACGGAGTTGACTACAGCATGGGCGCGAACGTAGGAGGATTCGCATCCAATGTGCCGAGCGTCTATCCCAATTACCAAGCCGGAAGACTGCCAAACCCCAATCCGTTGGCAGCGTACGCTCCCCCCGCACTTTACCCCGGCCTCTACCCTGGTTTGGCCTACGCATATGGAGGTCTTGGTTTGCCACAACCAGGTAACTAATTGTGTTTCTCCAGCAGACTAGAGAAATGAACACACAACATTTTTCAGGTGCTGTCCCATTTGTGTCTGATCAACAGCAAATTCCGGGTATTCCTTCCACTGCCGCCATTGGTTTTCCTCAACCTCATTTGAGCCACGCCTTGACAGGCAATGCTGGACTGGGGATAAACATGGTTACAGGACAACCAATCTCTCAAGCACCCACAGCGCTCATCAAAGATCTGTCTAGGACTACTCCCAGCATTTTGAGTACCAGCCAAAGTAGCTTCACTTCCATTTCGACTACTAGCCTGTCTACGACTGGTCTTGCCAAAGCGCCACCTGTGAACGTCGTCATAACCTCGTCTGATCCTCTCCCCTTCAACAAAACCCCCATGACTCAGCCGATTCTTTCTGTCACCATTCCCCCTCAGCATATCAGAGGTAGCTCTGCGAAGGCTCAATCTCGGGTCACCCAAACTCCTAGTTCGACAACTCCTTTGTTCTCTACAACTCTAGCTCAGTCGAGTGTTTCGACGCCTAGTTCAGTTTCGCTGTTTTCCGGACTGGCGCAGAACAAAACCCCAACGAAAAATGCCACTCTCGGACTTCAGATCGAGAAAAAGTTGGAGGAAACGTTCAGTTCGCCTAAACTCGCCGATACTTCGAATAAAAGCAATGTTTCTTCTACTTCCCTAGAGGAGCACGATCCTTGTCCGGACTTCAAGCCAATAATCCCCCTTCCAGATGAGGTTCCGGTTAGCACCGGAGAGGAATGCGAAACAGAACTGTTTTGCCAGCGCGCGAAACTTTTCCGACACGTAAACACAAACGGAACGAAAGAATGGAAGGAAAGAGGCGTAGGCAACTTGAAAATCCTCCACAATCCGGAATCCGGCAAGGTCAGAATTCTCATGAGAAGAGACCAGATCCTCAAAATCTGCGCGAATCACTTCATCACGAAGGATATGTCCTTGACGCCCATGGCCAATAACGAGAAGGCTTACATTTGGGCGGCACAAGACTTTGCAGACGAAGAAGTGGTCTCGGAAACTTTCTGCATCAGGTTCAAGACCCCGGAGGAAGGGAAGAAGTTCCTCGAAGCCTTCGAGTCTGCTAAGAAATTATTGGGAAAAGTAACGGTGACAGGAAAAGAGAAAGCAGATGAAAAACAAAAGGAGGCATCGAAGGAGACAAAAGAAAAACTGAAGGCGGCTTTGAATTTGGTAGAAAAACCGAAAGGGGCAGGTGAAAAGCAGAAGGAACCGTTGAAGAGTCAGAACTTGAAAACGAGCGCCGCCCAGTCGGGTACAACTATGGGTGGCTTTGTGTTCAGCAGCACTCCCACATTCAAGACCAAAGAAATCGTGACTCCCGTCAAACCTGTAGAAACCATAACAGAAAAACCCAAAGATAAAGATAGCCCGTTCGCAGCATTCACGTTTGGCAAGAGTAACAGCCAGACGAGTAGTTTGTTCCAGACTCCGTCGAAAGTTAGCGAAGCCCCGACATTCTCGCCCCTGGTTATCTCCCAAGGAAAGCTGAACACTTCTCAAAACGACGGAGACGATTCCCAAACGGAAGATTTCGTTCCGACGGCCGAATTCAAGCCGGTTGTTGCCCTGCCGGAACTAATCGAGGTCAAAACGGGCGAAGAAAACTCCGAAATACTCTTTGAAGCCAGGGCCAAACTGTTCAGGTACGACACGAGTGGCGAAACCAAGGAATGGAAGGAGAGAGGGGTCGGTGTGATCAAAGTACTCAAGGACGACACCATCCGTCTGCTGATGAGGAGAGACCAGGTGCACAAAGTTTGCCTCAACCACGGCGTCTTGAAGAATATGGCGTTCAAGGTCAACCCGAGCAACTCGAAAGCCGTCAATTGGCACGCCAAAGATTTTTCCGAGGGCGTTTTGACTCCGGAGACTTTCACCGCCAGGTTCAAGACAGAAGAATTGGCCAACCAGTTCCTGCAGACGGTCCAGACGGCTCAAACATCTTTGGATGAGAATAACAAGGTTCGTGTATAGATTATTGGGTAGACGCGAAGCTTGATTGATAGATGTACAGGGTGTAAACTAACTTGTTACACTACCGATAACAATTGATGGTCGATAAAAAAATTTAAAAGATTCTTCCTTTGAAATATTCACGATGAGTTCTTTAAGCCAGAAAAACATGTGTATTACCTACTAAAAACTTCGCTGTTTGGTTACTGTTGGATCGAGTCCTCTACGAACATGTTAGATAACCTCGACCTTCATAGTGTCAATCTCCGGTGTTCTCGTTTGTCCCTCAAATCAAATGAGTGAGTTCGATTTTGAGTAAAAACTAAAAAGTAGAAAATAAATAATAGTTTATAAAAACTAAAAAACACGCTTTTTATAAAAAACCAAACTAAATAAATTTTAATAAATTTGAATTAAGAATAGTGTGAATATTTTTAATGAATATAAATTAATAATGTAAATAAGAAAAATTTTTATTTTAATTTAAATAAGCGTGGGGTGCTTTTTAAGATTCAGATTAAGAAGTCATTCAAAGATTTTATCGTGGTCAATATTTACAGTGAGCCGCCATCTTAAATTTTTCAATTTTTACGAAAAAATCATAATATTCAACTCTAAAAACCCCCACATACCAATTTTCAATAGAATCGGACCATAATCACAAAACTCGTCCACCATTTTGGAGCCGCCATCTTGAATTTTTCAATTTTCACGAAAGAATAATATTCGACTCCAAAAACCCCCACATACCAATTTTGAATAGAATCGGACCATAATCACAAAACTCGTCCACCATTTTGGAGCCGCCATCTTGAATTTTTCAATTTTTACGAAAGAATAATATTCGATTCCAAAAACCCCCACATACCAATTTTGAATAGAATCGGACCATAATCACAAAACTCGTCCACCATTTTGGAGCCGCCATCTTGAATTTTTCAATTTTCACGAAAGAATCATAATCTCCGACCCCAAAAACCCCCACATACCAATTTTGAATAGAATCAGACCATAATCACAAAACTCGTCCACCATTTTGGAGCCGCCATCTTGAATTTTTCAATTTTCACGGAAAAATAATAATATTCGACTCCAAAAACATAGCACTTTGTAGTTTTGGAATTAATGAAGTTGAAAAAAGGCGATATTGTTCTAAAATTGATAAAAATCCATTTTTATATAATAAAAACTTTTTAACAAAAAATTAAACCGGCGAAATACGGAACTGAAAAGTAAAAAATAAAATAAACCTTCTTAGTCTCAATAACTAAGCTCCTAAACTAATGTAGGTAACTAATTTTGAGTCGGCGCCAAACAAACAATCAAAGAAGATCATTAAATTACTTCAAAAAAATTATCATAATGTCACCGCCCAACTCGATGTCATCATTTTACGCCTTACCTAATTCATTTGCTTGTTTGTTTGGCGCCGACTCAAAATTAGTTACTTACATTAGTTTAGGAGCTTAGTTATTGAGACTAAGAGGGATTATTTTATGTTCTCTTGAATATATATTTAAATCTGTTAAATTTCGAACTGATTGGGAAATGTAAAACGAGAATCTTAGGATTTCTTATTGAAATAATAGCAAACCAACAAAATACATTTGTACAAGTGGAAGGCGACCGGTGATACATATTTAAACTTTTAGTTGAGATAATTATCAATTGTTTTATTTTTTTTCAGGTTTTCTTTAAAATTTTCTCGTATTATTTCATCAGTGGTCAAACTTGTTCACTCCTCGAATAAATTAATTAGTAATTTTTTCCCTATCAACTCTTGGTGATTTTTTCATAGGAAACATATTTTCATTTTTTTAATTGACTCTCAACTAATAGTTCAACAAGTTATAATACATCCAATATAGAGTATTGAATAAATTGATCCACAGATTGATCTGTTGAAAGACGGAGATTTTTTATTAATGAATATATAGATAGAAACTGGAGGCAGGATTTTGATCATGTGGTAAACTGTTTTATTGACTGACTCCACTTTTTTATATTTCCTCATTTTTCTTCCAATACAGGTAAGCAGTAAACATCACAAACCCGAATCAAGACCAAGGACTACGAGCTTTGGGGAAAAATTCAAACCAGCGAAAGGTAGTTGGGAGTGCAAAAACTGCTATATTGTCAATGAAGGAAAGGCGAGTCATTGCGTAGCATGTGAGACGTCGAAGACTGGCACAGCAGGAAAGAAAGCTGAAGAATCCGGACCGGTATTTTCTTTCGGACTCGGCGCCAAAACTCCGGATTCAAAGCCTAGCAGCAGCTTCGTTTTCGGGCAGAAACCTGCCCCTGCGACGAATAGCTGGGGTAACTCCTTCAAACCGGCGGAAGGAAGCTGGGAGTGCAAATCTTGTTACATTCGCAACACTGAGGATTTGAACAAATGCATATCTTGCGATACATCAAAAGATGGCGTTAGTGAAGCTCCCGCTAAACCAAAGTTACAAGGTGTGAACTTGGAGACGCCTGGCCTAAAGTTCAGTTTTGGCATGCCCAATGCTAAACCCGACGAAGTTAAACCTGCTATTGGTGGTTTCGGAGATGCCTTCAAGCCAAAGGCAGGATCGTGGGAATGCAAGTCGTGCTTCGTTAGGAATAATCCAGATGTGCTGTATTGCGCTTCCTGTGAGGCGACCAAAGATGATTCGGTGCCGAAGAAAGAAAGCAATAAAGGTTAGTGGTTTTTTACACGCTTTATATTAGCTTCACGTGTATGTTTCTAACCGACTCCTTTGGACTTGATTTTCACCCACTTCCAGACGTCCGAATGATTTGAAATTTGGCAGGTGTACATAATTCCGGTGACGATGCATTAAGAAATTTTTGTGTGAAAAAAAAACAAAATGGCGGTTCCAATATGGCGGACGAGTTTTGTGATTATGGTCCGATTCGCTTCAAAATTGGTATATGAGGGTTTTTGTGGTCGGAGATTATGATTCTTTTGTCAAAATTGAAAAATTTAAGATGGCGGCTCCAAAATGGTGGACGAGTTTTGTGATTATGGTCCGATTCTATTCAAAATTGGTATGTGGGGGTTTTTGGAGTCGAATAAGCATAGCTCAGATACCTCCCTAGTGGAAATGGGTGTTCCACAGGGGAGTGTCCTAGCACCGATACTTTTCTCTTTATTTATTGCGGATATAGTTGAATTCCTACCTGACTATAACATCACACTTTATGCGGACTGACTCATCTTTTTAGTCTCCCAAGAATGCAGTGAATCAAATGAATTAGCATGCAACCATCTCCTTGCTAAGCTGGCTAATGGTTTTCGCAAACCAATTGTATCTCAACATCGGAAAAACTGAGTATCTGGTATTTCATACTAGACAAAGAATTATGAACAACCCCGCCTTAATTAAATTTGAGGAATTAAATATTACCGAAATCAAAACCAAATTTTAGGCATAACATTGCAAGATGATCTCAGTTGGTATGAGCATATAACTAGTGCAATCAACAAAATTAATACGAAAATATACCAGATTCGATGTCTACGGAAGGTTGTTGATATACACTGTTTGAGAAACTTCTACTTTGCCGAAATCCAGTCTATTTTACTCTATGGCATTCTACTATGGGGAAATTCAACAGCTGCACAGTATCTATTCTTGAGCCAGAAAAGAGCTTTGAGAGCAATAAAATACATATTATCCAGACACTCCTGTAGACCTGTATTTGCTGAGTTGAATATATTGCCTTTGGCTTGTCTGTACATAATGGAAGTTGCCTGTTATATTCACAAAATTAGAAATACTCTTCCTAGGCATATGGATATTCATTCCTATGAAACCAGAAATAACCATTCCATCTACCCAAATCATGATAATCTCCAGATAACGTCAAATGGACCACTCTCAACTGGAATAAGGGTTTATAATAAATTACCCGAAGACATCAGAAATCAAACTACTCACTTCAACTTACGTAACTCTATTAAACAATTTTTACACAGGAATCTGTTTTATAACATCAATGAATTTTTTGAATGATTTTAACATGTTTTGTCATTTAATTGTTTTGTATTTTATTGCATTTTATCTTTTATTACCACTGTGACTAACTCATTGGCTATCTCGAGTTTTTATTTCTCGAGTTTCTATTTCTTTTTATATATACATATATACGCATATGCCTGTATACTTGACATGTTCTACACCCCAATTGGGTCTTTGAATGAATAAAGATTGATTTGATTTGATTTGATATTATGATTCTTTCGTGAAAATTGAAAAATTCAAGATGGCGGCTCCAAAATGGTTGACGAGTTTTGTGATTATGGTCCGATTCAATTCAAAATTGGTATGTGGGGGTTTTTACAGTCGAATATTATGATTCTTTTGTGAAAATTGAAAAATTCAAATGGCAGCTCCAAAATGGTGGACGAATTTTGTGATTATGGTCCGATTCTATTCAAAATTGGTATGTGGGGGTTTTTGGAGTCGAATAATATGATTCTTTCGTGAAAATTGAAAAATTCAAGATGGCGGCTCACTGTATATATTGACAACATTGAAATCTTTGAATGACTTCTAAAATCGAGATTTGACTATTAATACAGCTGTACACATTAATGATTTGGAAAATAATTACAGTTACTAATAGTAATCACGGAAATAATAGTTTGAAAAAAATTAAAAAACGCTTTTATAAATAAACCAAACTAAAATGTAGAAAATAAATAATATTTAAAAAAAAAAAAACCTAAAACCGAATTAAAAAATAAATAATAGTTTAAAAAAACTAAAAAACACGCTTTTATAGAAAACCAAACTAACAAAATAGAAAATAAATTTTAATAAATTTAATTGAGAATAGTGTAAAAAAATTTAATAAATATAAATTAATAATAATGTAAATAAGAAAAAAAATATTTTTATTTTAAAAAATGCGTGGGGTGCTCAATCTTAAAAAGCACCCCACGCTTTTTTTGAAAAAAATTTTTTTTTTTCTTATTTGCCTTATTAATTTATATTTATAAAAAAAAATTACACTATTCTTAATTCAAATCTATTGAAATTTATTTTCTAATTTTTTAGTTTGGTTTTCTATAAAAGCGTGTTTTTTAGTTTTTTTAAACTATTATTTATTTATTTTTTAGTTCGGTTTTGTTAAAAGATCGATATGAATCACATAAATTATTATAAATTTTCCAGTGTTTTCTCTAGAAGAATGAGTAACATCAAAAAATTGATAATTGTACTGTAATGTCATTATTTTACGTTTCCTTTTTCCTCAATAGGAATTGATCTGAGCACCCCGGGACAGAAATTCGTTTTCGGAATGCCCAGCGCCACCACAGCTCAAGTCGCTTTCGGAGCAACTCCCCTCGTAAAACCTGCCACAACCAGCACGCAAGTTACTTTCGGTTCGACTACCATTTTCGACTCCAAGCCCTCCAGCATATTCAAACCGCCCACAAGCAATACCTTCACGTTCAAACCTGCCACCGCTCAATCAGAAAAGAAAGAAGACGAATCCAAGTTTGTGTTTGGATCTCCGCAGAAACACGACTTTGAGTTCAAACCGAGATCTCCGAGGAGGATTAGTTCGGGACAGGGCGAAGAAGAATCTGACGGCAGTTACGTCGAAGAGGAGGAGGATAACATCTATTTCAAGCCTGTCATCCCATTGCCGGATAAAGTCGAGATTAAGACGGGGGAGGAAGAAGAAGAGGTTTTATATTGTCACAGAGCGAAGCTGTTCAGGTTTGTCGAGGGCGAATGGAAGGAGAGGGGTCTAGGGGATATCAAGTTGTTGAAGAGGAAGGATAACGGCAAGTTGAGGTGAGCTATATTTATTTATTTACGGACATGCTAATTTACAAAAAACATAAATATTTAAGAGACAATTCTTATTTTCTAGAAATATATATATATCTACAAATATAAACATAATAAACTAAAACTAAGTTATAACAAATTAATGTGCCTCATTTGACTTTTGAATGAATATGTGGATGTATAAATAGTTATTGTAGAAAACTGTATGAACATGGTGGTGTGTGTATTCTTTCAAAAGAAAATCATCTCAAACCTTTCACTTTCAACAAAAGTATAGAGAAAAGTTTTGAAGCAACAATAGCTGTTCTAGAAATCCCAAATAAAAAAAATAAACTGTATATTATCACAGTGTACAGAACACCAAATAGTGATACCGATATATTTTTTGAAGAAATTTATGATCTGATGTGCAAAATATTCACGACATCACAATTTTACATCCTATGCGGTGATATTAATATAGACTCTTTAACGAACAACTCTGAATCGAGAAAAATTAAGAACATATTCTATGAATTTGACATGAAAAATATTATAACTGAGCCTACACGTATTAATAGAAGTATAGATGCAGTTTACACAAATCTCCACCCTATCGATTGTCATGTTGAATTTACACATCTTTCAGATCATAAATTTCCAATTTGTACATTTGCATTACCAACAACACATAATTGTGGTGTAGAAACTATCTATAAACGTAACTACACAGATGATAACTTGATAACTTTCAGAGAACTGTTGATGAATGAAAAATGGGAGGATGTGTATACAGCAGGTGATGTGAATGAAGGATATAATGCTTTTCATACAACCCTTCTGTACCACTACAACAATGCTTTTCCACTGAAGAACATAAAAACAAAAGTAATAGGGATAAACCGTGGATAAATAAAGAATCAAGGAATTACATCAAATGGTATGTGATTGTGTAAAATAGCAAGATTCAGCAAACGAGATAATAAAAAACAAATATAAACAACTCAAATATATTTATGAAGAATTGGTAAAAAAAACTAAAGCAGAATATAACAACAAAAGAATATTGAATGCAAATAATATAAGCAAGGAGAGCTGGAAAATTATTAACGAAACAAGGAATAATGTAAACACTAATAACAAAATTGAGCTCACTATCAATAATGATCATATCACAGACAAATATAGCATTGGCAACCACTTCTATGATTTTTTCATGGGAATTGAAAAAACAGATCCAATAACAAATAATCTGAAGTTATCCCCCTTCTCAAATACTACACTATTCTTGTACCCAACAACTTATATAGAAGTACAGGATATCATTACGAAAACAACAAAACCCATCACCGAATAGATGAAATCCATGGTAAGGCCCTAAGAATTGTCCGTGGACGTAATATGCTATCCACTATCTCACATAATAGATAAATCATTTGTTGATGGAACATACCCGGAAGCACTGAAAATATCAAAATCTATACCTATATATAAGAAAAAGGGATCCAAGGATGAAGTGGCCAACTACCGAAATGTATGTTTACAATCACAGGTTGCGAAAATTATCGATTTCAGCTACTATCTGAGACTGGTAAATTTTGTTGAATATCATAAACTTATTCCGAGCTGCCAACATGGCTTCAGACAAAAAAGATCGACTTCAACTGCAATAAATGAACTCTGCGAAGACATATATATGCACCTCAATAATAAACAATTTCCTGTTGTTCTGTTTTTCGACCTAAGCAGAGCATTCGACACAGTGAACCATAATCTATTGCTGGAAAAACTGTCCCGAATTGGAATCAGAGGCGTTGCAAATGATTGGGTGGCATCATACCTAAAAAACAGATCTCAGATAGTGGTTATTGACTCGGTGAAATCGAAAACTGCTTCTGTTTCAATGGGGGTTCCCCAAGGTTCAACTTTGGCTCCACTTTTTTTTATAATATTTATGAGTGACATAGAACTCTCCAGTATGGTCCAGCAAAAAATGATCATCTATGCAGATGACACTAGTAAAATATTGGCTCAGAATAAGCTCCCGCTATCTATAAAAGCAGCAAATTCAGCTGCAGATGAATTCGCCAGATGGTGTGAAAATAGTGGGTTAGTTATTAACATCAGTAAAACAGTCTTCATGGTTTTCCAACAAAAAACATTTCTTATAACTACTGTCCCCTAATAAAAGTTAATCACAAATCCATAGAGCAAGTGAATCTGTTCAAGTATCTAGGCCTAACTATAGATCAGAAATTAACATGGGAGGTACACATAGAAAACCTTGTCTCAAAAATGAGCTGTCTGTGTTTTGTAATAAAGCAATTACGTGGAACAGTTTCACTACATGTTCTTAAGCTGATCTACTATGGACTTGTACAATCCATTCTATCTTATGGACTACCTTTCTGGGGAAACTCATCCCATACAATAAAAGTTTTTAAACAACAAAAAAAAGTAATAAGATGTATAGCTGGACTACATTATAAAGAATCATGTAAGAGTACATTCATTGAGTTACCAAGCCTGTACATCTACATAATCACCATGAATATTAAAAAAAAATGAAACACACTATACCAAAAATAATTTGATTCACAACTACTATACCAGAAGAGGTAATGAACTACGGTTACCCTATTCCCGTCTGGCGCTGGGACAAGACTCTGCGAGTTATCAAGGTATCATCTGTTACAACCATGCACTCAAACTATTTGGATGCACATGTAGCTTGAGAAGCTTCAAATCAGCTCTATATAATCATCTCATACAAAATGCTTTTTACTCTGTTGAGGAATTTCTACTATCCCAATAATTCTTTAATATACCCATTTCCTGGAGTATTTTATCGGATCAATTTTATATTTTTATCTATATTTGGTATTATCAATAATCAAATTTTAAATATATTTTAAACTGTTTGTGTGTTCTGACTAGTCTGATAAAATTTTATAAATGTATGTACTACAGTTGTAGAATTTTCAATGATGAATAAATTTCTTTCTTCTTTCTTTCTATCGAATAAATCAATTATTCCACTATTTTTATTTGCTAATTTAACTACCCTTGTAGTTGACTCATTTTGACCATAGTTCGTACTGTGATGAGGAACCATGACCAGTTCTGAAATTCTTGTTCTTCTGGGATTGACATTTAGATTGAACAGTTCAATTAAATTTGGACAACTTATAGCTCCATTTATAACCCTGTGCAGGAATCTTGAGTCTATTTCAGCTCTTCGATGTTCTAAACTTGATAAATTTAATATGTTCAAAATGTCAGAATATTCATAGTCTCTCCTCTGATAACCAAGTTTAAATGCACACGACCTTAAAAATTTATTTTGAACTCTCTCAATTTTATTGATATCTGCTTGATAAAACGGACACCATATCATACAATTATATTCAATAACTGATCGAACGAGAGAGCAGTACAATATCTTGGAAGTGCAAATGGAAAATTGATCTGAAGATCTTTGAATGAAACCTAATAATTTGAATGATTTAGAGATAATATTATCAATGTGTGTCTTAAATGTTACTTTGGAGTCAAATAAGATCTCGAACACTATCAGCCACTGGCAAATAAACATTTTTTATTTGGTAAGAGTATTGAATTGGATCCATAATCCTCGAAAATGTGATTTGATGACACTTGTTTATGTTTAGATGAAGCATATTTATATCACACCATCGGGACAAATTACTCGAATCTATTTGCAATAGTTCGGCATCACAGACATTGTTAACGATCCTATAGAGTTTGAGGTCATCTGCGAACATCAAGTAGCAGCTGTATTGTATTACTTCCGAAATATCATTAATAAATAACAAGAAGAGTAGCGGGCCTATATGGGATCCTTGGGGAACCCCAGATGATACAGAACTTTCTGATGACACATAGCCAGCATATTTGACACATTGGGTCCTACCTCTCAAATAAGATCCGATACAGTTCAAAAAGTTACCATCAATGCCTAACGCAGAGAGTTTTGCAACTAGAAGATCGTGATTGACTCTATCAAATGCTTTTGAAAAATCTGTGTAGATAGAGTCGACCTGATGCCTTTCTTCTAAACTGTTCAAAAGAAAATGCTGGTAACTAAGCAAATTTGTGTTGGTAGATCTTCCTGAGGTGAAGCCATGTTGGTTTTCATTAATTATGTTCCTAGTGTCATAAGTAAGTTTCTTAGTAATCAAGCAGTCAAGTAATTTGGGGATTTCAGATTGCTTACTCACAGAACGATAATTCTTTATGTCATCTCTTGGTCGAGATTTGTGGATTGGAGTGAGGAAACTTTGTTCCCAAAACTGAGGAAATGTTCCTGATGATGGAGAGATATTGAATATTGTTTGAAGGGGCTTGGCCAGAGTAAATACATAGTTTTTTATGAAATGTAGGGGAATTCCGTCAGGGCCAGTAGAAAGTTTTCCTGGAGCCAACATAAGTTGATGAATGACTTCTGCTATCTCAATGTAATAATTGCAGACATTCAGACACTCTCTGTTTCCGTATTCGGGAATTTGGGAGACATTCTCATCAGTGTAAGTTTTGGAAAAATAGTTCGCAAAAAGATTCACAATTTCATTCTTATCATTGCTTGTTGCCTCTTCGAGAAACATGATGGAGGGTAAGTTATATAATTTTCTCTTGTTGTTCATGTAATTCCAGAAACAACGAGGATCATAAGTAATATTACTTTCAATTTTTTTAACATAATTTTGATGACATTGGGTCTGAAGTTGTTTACATCTTGTTCGGAGATTATTAAATTGATGATAGCTGACAACAAACCATAAAGTTTTTGACCCTGAATGTCACTGTTATAAGAGGCTTCTTGAGCTAGAAGCAAAGAAAACAAAGAAGGTATAGCAATTAACATGTTCATCTCCAGATAAAAATATAAAAGAAAATATATGTATAAGTCTATTTCATCAAAATGTTAGAAGTATTTCAAATTGTATAAATAATGTTAGTGTAATAGTACAAGACCTCAAGGTAAATGTCATTGCCCTCACTGAACATTGGCAAACAGCAGACAGTTTGGAAGCATTCCATCTAGAAAATTATAAATTAATCTCATCTTTTTGTCGCAAAAATCAAGGGGCACATGGTGGAGTAGCCTTATATGCCTTAACACTATTGAATCCTTTAATAAGGGATGACATAAATAATTTAAGTGAAGAATATGTTTTTGAATGTTGTGGTGCTGAAATAAGAATTGATAATACTCATTATATCATTTGTGTAGTGTACAAACCCCCAGCAACCAGTATTGAATATTATCTTGAAAAAATAGATCTTCTTTTAGACGAGCCACCAAGGTGGTAAATGTGTTCTGGTTGCTGAGATTTCAACATAGACATGTTAAACATTTCAAAAAATGAAAGGCACATACACCTAGTAACCAATTTGCTGAATTCCTATAATATGATATTCACGATAGATGAACCAACTAGAGTTACTATGCTTAGCTAACTTGCTTGGATAATATATATGTCTCCAGTACAATAACTTACTCTGTAAAGGTCATAAATACTAATATATCTGATCATTATGGACAATACATTTGTGTAAAAAAAATGAAATAAATTCAGAAGACATTCATGAGTGGAAACGTTCGTTCAGCACAAAAAACTATGACAAGTTGTTTCAGCTATTATCAAATGAGACCTGGTTGAGTGTATATGAAGCAGAAAAAGTGGATGATATGTACAATAGATTCATTTCTCAACTCATAAGTTTTTTAAATGAAGCTTTTCCTCTGAGGAAAGTTCACATACAATCAATGAAAAAACCAAAGTGGATATCAGAAAATGTTACAAATGCAAAAAATACACTCAACTTACTCTCAGAAATGTACCTCCTCAAACAAATAACAAACAAACCATGAACTGAATGAATTCAAAAAATATTACTGCAACTTGCTTTTGTCAGAAAAGAAAAAATTCTATGGTGAAAAAATTGTTCAATCCGATAACAAGTCTAAAACAGTATGGTCAATTGTGAACTCTGAACTAGGTAAGTCAAAAATTAAGAATAACTCTTTCAATGGAATAAAACTAACGATGAGTTGGTAACAGAACCAGGTGCTGCTAGTAATATATTCAATGATTATTTTCTAACCGCTGCCTCTCGTCTCATTAGTGATAATACTGCAAATAATTTCGACATTAACCTTGTGCAAGAATGTTACAACACAATTTACCTATCAGAGATAACCCAAGATGAAGTTTTAGAAGTGATAAATAGTTTAAAAAACAAGTACTCATCAGGAGATGATGAAATAAGTAATGTTCTATTGAAGAATATGAGTAGATATATTTTGGAACCTATAACTTATATCCTGAATGAATCTTTTAGACAAGGCATCTTTCCCACAAAGTTGAAGGTTGCAATTGTTAGACCATTGTTTAAAAATAAGGCGATCCACTTAGGTCGAAAATCACCGACCAATTAGCTTACTTTCATCTTTCTCTAAATTGTTTGAAATTATCATATGCAGAAGATTCATACCATTCTTGAGTGCAAATAGAGTGATTACAAATAAACAGCATGGATTCCAGAAGGGAAAATCTACCACAACTGCCATTTTCACTTTTATTGAGAGGATCCTTCATTATTTGGACAATGGCTATATTGCTCATGGTGTTTTTCTAGACCTGTCGAAGGCTTTGACTGTGTGAACCATGAAATTCTTCTGAGTAAGTTATATAAAATGGGTATTCAGGAGTTGCACATGACTGGTTTACATCCTATCTTTCAAACAGACAGCAAACAGTTTAGTAAGGCATAATACAAAGTCATATTTCTCAGATGAGAAAACAATTGCTATGGGGTACCACAGGGTAGCGACTTGGTCCGATTTTGTTTATACTGTATGTAAATGATATTTCAAATATTATGAGAGACCCAACTATAACTTTAACTTCATATGCCGATGACACCAACTTGCTTATTGTAGAAAAAGACTATAACCAATTGTGTGAAAAAACTAATAGTGCCACAGATAATATTGCAAATTGGTTTCAAAACAATGCTCTAGTTCTAAATACATCTAAAACGAACTGTATTCTTTTTCGACATGGCAGAAATACTTCAGCGTTTCCTGATTCCATTAATCTTTATGAGACTCAAATATCGTATGCCAACAAAACAAACTTTCTTGGTATTACCATTGATGAAAATATGTGCTGGTCAGAACATGTGAAACAATTGTGTGGTAGACTTAGTAGAATCTGTTACGCTCTCAAAGAACTGAAGAAGGTTGTAGATCCTGAAACTCTCCGACAGTCTACTTTGGTTAATTTTATTCGGTTATGTCATACGGAATCCTTTTTTGGGGTGGATCACACAGTCAAGAAGTCTTCTCAATTCAAAAAAGAATGATTAGAATTCTGGGAAATCTCAAAATAGGTGAATCCTGTAGAGGACAATTCAAATCTTTAAATTTGTTAACTGTACCTGGTATATTTTTTTCCGAATGTGTAAACTTCGTTTTCAAAAATAAGCATTTCTTCGATGGTGTACTATCTACCCATTTTTATGATACAAGGCACAAAGATAATCTTACCTTCCCTATACATAAGACCAGTCTTCTTGAAAAAGGCAGTTTTTATAAGTGTGTAGAATTTTATAATATGCTTCCTAGCAAAATTAAAGAGATGAAAAACCTCTCCAATTTTAGAAGATCAATCATCAGATACTTAATCTACTCTGAACCATATACAATTGAGGACCTAAACCAAAGAATTTTTGCCCAGCCTTAGTGTTAGATTTGGTTATAACATTAGTTCCACCATATATATATATAGTGTATATCTCAATGTTAGTAAAAATGGAATCTGTATTTTATTTCATGATGGTGCTGTAGGTTTTGCTGGGTTTTCCTACAGTTTTAGAAAAGCAAATGCGCCACCCTGTTCAATAGAAGCTGCCCCAGTGCACAATCAAAAATACAGTCAAATAATTGCAAATTCCATTTTTTGCTTTGTATTATTGTAATAGTTGAAAGCACATATAGGAGTCTTCTTGCATTAGTTATGACTTGTACTATACAAATTGTAATTTGTCTCTGGTATTAAAATAAATTCTATTCTATTCTATGTCTCCATTAACCTTAAAACTTTTGTGAGCTATCTTTTTTTCAATTATTAATTTCTTAAGTTGAGAACTATACCACACGGGAAAATTTGAGGTTTGAATATTTTTACTGGTACAAACATATCAATTGCAGAGTAAACTACTTCATAGAACATCTGAATAACTTGATTCAAATCTAAATTTCTTCCAAGTATATTATTCCAATTGACACTGGCCAAAAAGTTATTAATTTCGAAGTAATTTGCATTTTTGAAATCATAATAAAACTCCTCATATTGAAGTTGTTGCTCTTTATCGAATTCCAAGTTGCAGGTAATTGCTGTGTGGTGTAAACTATTTGGCAATAGTAAATCCATTGGTTCAGAGATATAAATATCTTTCATCGTTGAAAAAGTTAAGTCGATAAAGACATTTCAACTATTAGCTACTGTATTTATTTGATGGAAATTATGGTATCCAAAAGAGTTTTGTAATGTAATCGCAGGCGAGTTTGCTGGACAGTTAACATTTAATCCAAAATCACCATTGAACCAAACCAAGCAGCCTCAGGTAAATTATAATCCCCAAATAGAATAAATTCACAATCCTTGTTATTTTCAAAGACATGATCAACATCATAAGCGTGTTGTTCATAGATTTCAATAGTTGATGATGGTGCTATATAAACTCCCCCAATTATTATTTTATGGTTTTTAATATGAAGAATGACAAAAATTTGTTCGACTATATTCATTTGTATTTCAACTTTTTTAGCAGTTATTTCAGACTTTATGGCAATTAATATACCTCCTCCACGTTTCTTGTCAGTGTTTGTTTCATCCCTATCAAATCTGAATAAATTATAACCATTTAAACCCAATTCTTCATTACGAAAATCTTTGTTTAGCCATGTTTCTATAAGTATAATAATATCGTAACTGGACCCTAAAATTGAATGTTGCAATTCATTAAGTTTTGTCCTGAGACCACCAACATTTTGATAATATAGATGAATTTTATTATCATCACTGGGAGCATGATTTATTTTAAGTTTTTTGTCACTCTAGGAGTACCACCAATGTAACGGATAAATACATCTTCTCCTTTGCTTCTTCTTTCTTGCATCTCCTCCTGAACTTTTTTCAAGTGTTCAACTTGACGCTGAGTTAAATCCGCTCTTATGAATACCTTTTTCTCTTTATTCAAATTCCTTTTGTTCTTGATGACCTTCATGCATCCTCGGGATTGGAAAATATAATTTTTAGGGCACGTGATCCATTTTTATTCTTTTTCCCAATTCTTCTTGTTCCGATTATTCTCAAGTCTTCATTAGTTATTTCTCTAAGAATTGTTTTCACTTCCTTCAAATCAGCATCATGTGGGCTTCCATTTTCGGGTAGGTTATACACCATAACATTGTTTTTCTTTTTTTCCCTTTCGCTTATTTCATCAATGATGCTGTCTTCAGACCATAAAGTTGTAGATGAATCTATTTTATTTTTTAGTTCATTGATCTCTGCCTGCATGCAAGTACAGTAGAATACACACCTGTTGAAGATGTTTCCACATTAATTACAATTTTCAGTGGTTGTTAATTGTGAGTTTGATATCATAATAACAGTGAAATTTTTTCCTTCAATCTGATCTGGAATTCGATTTGATTTAAACTTTTGCTCATATGATTTTTGTTATTAATAAACATTTACTGTGATAATACTGGACTGAGCAAAAACTAATTCAGTGTAAAAGTCAAGATAGCGACTACCCATAATTTTTAAAAAAAAGTCATCTGATTGCAATAGAGTTACTGGTCCACCAGTGGCGTACCAATAATATTTCAGAATGTCTTGCATTAAATGTAATGTTGCTGATAATGAATCGTATTTGAACTGTGATAGTTGTGAGCGACCAATTCATGTTAACACCGAATGCTCTGGACTCAATGCAAGCGAATTGAAAGTGATGGGCCTGAAACGAAAGAGAACCCTGAGATTCCTTTGTGAAGAATGTTTAATGGGGGTTAGGCTGATTGATGATCTACAAGAGGAAATCAATAAACTCAGAGCTCTCATTCAGACAGTACCCAATACCTCCTTGCCAGAGGAGGATTTAATTAATGAACTACAGGAACGTCAAAAAAAAGAAAAACAAGCGTTATGGTTTTAATTTACAGAACCATGATCGCTTCTGAAACGTAATAAAGTTAAAGAAATATTTTCTAAATTAACTAGAGAAAGATCTGAATGTTTTAAAAGTAAGTTGAGACTTGGCAAACCTGAATAAAAATGGTTTCCGAATGTTCAAAGTTATTTTCAATAATGCTCGTGATACCAAGAAAATATATGAGCCAAAAGATCACTCAGAGGAATATGCCATAACAGAATGAAGATTTAGGTCGAACTTCAGATAAGAACTTGGACAAAATTGAAAGATGAATGTGAAAAATAGGAAAGAGCAGGAGAAATGCTGTCATGAGAAAATATCAGTGGTGTTCCTCAGTTCAATACCAATCAAATCCAAAAAAACTAGATGGGAGCCATATTTGCTGTTACTATCAGAATGTTGGTGGATTGCGCACTAAATTACTGGATCTTCAGCAAGCGGTTATGTGTTCTGATTATGACATTATAGTACTAGTTGAAACCTGGTTAAACAGAGACTTTTACAATTCTGAGCTAGGTTTAAAGGGCTTTGATATTTTTAGGTATGATAGGGACTCAACTGAATCATTGAAAACACGTGGAGGTGGTTTACTCATAGCTGTTAAGCATTCTCTATCGTCCACTACTGTGAACTTTGTGAACAATAATGTTGAACAAGTTTTTGTAACACTTTCTCTTGGTGAAGATCATTTGATTATCGGTGCAGTATATATTCCACCTGCTTCTAATACTGAATATTACCTCAATCATGCTAATACTGTAGACTATGTTTTAGAAAAATTTCCTGGTCATAAAATGTTGCTTTGTGGAGATTATAATATACCGAATGTTATTTGGTTCAATGATGAACTTGGCCTAAATGCTGACTGTCTTGAAAACTCACCAGCAAATGTATTACTCAACTCGTTCAGTTATCATAACCTTTATCAAGTAAATTCTATTCCGAACTCTAGGAATGTATTTTTGGATTTATTATTTTCATCATACCATGATATAGTTGTTAATAGCCCAGCTGAACCACTCTTTCAAAATAGCATACACCATTCGCTGTTGCCTTTGATCTGAATACTAGAAAATACCTGATCTAAAGATCGAAGAATACTTTTACGATTTCAGGAATAGTAATTATATCTTCATGAATGATTTCTTTGCCAGCATTGATTGGAATTCCTTATCAAATGTCGACGTTAATTCATCCTTAAGCAACTTTTACGATGTTTTATATCAAGCTATTCGTAATTTGTTCCTGTCAAAAGTTCAAAACATCAAACTTCCCAACATGGTTCAGCAGAGATTTGAAACAAATGATATTTGAAAAGAAATTAGTTCACAGAGAATATAAAAATGGTAATGTTGAAGCATACCGCTTTTCAGTATCTCAGAGAGCAATGTAAAATCTTACGTGAGGACTGTTATCAAAATTACATTTTGAAAACTGAGAATAACATTTCTGCAAACCCTCGCATTTTGGAAGTTCATCAATGATAAAAGAAATCATTCAATCTCCCTCTGATGGTTTATAACAATAACTCTGGTGAAAATTCCAATGATATAGTTAATCTTTTTTCATGCTATTTCTCGACAGTCTATGATAATACAAACATCAATCAAATTCCACATTATACCTTTGATAACACTGTCAACATTTGCTCCTACACCATAGACATTAAAGAAATCATAGATTTAGTACATTCTCTACCTTGGAAACTATCATCTGGCCCAGATGAGATCCCTTTGCATTTGATTAAACATTGCATTTACACTTTAGCAAAACCCATTCACTACCTGTTCAACTTATCCCTCAAAAGGTAAGTTCCCTAGCTTTTGGAAACACAGTTTCATAAAACCCATCCACAAGAGTGGTTCACGGGACAACGTTGACAACTACAGAGGTATTTGTAATCAATCAGAATTACCAAAAATGTTTGATTGCTTGATTTCCAAAAAACTTTCGTGGGACTTCAAAAATATTATAATTAATGAACAACATGGATTCTGCAGAGGTAGATCTACTACCACTAATTTATTGCTTTACCAAAATTACATCATTAATGCTCTCGAGAATAAACTGCAGGTTGACTCCGTATACACAGATTTTTCGAAAGCCTTTGATAGAGTCAACCACAGTTTACTACTTGCTAAACTTGAGTCTTTGGGAGTAGAAGGAAATATTTTAGAATGGATCAAATCCTATCTTAGCGATAGAGTCCAATATGTCAAATATGGTAGTTCAGTATCAGATCCAATTGAAGTTCCTTCAGGGGTACCTCAGGGGTCTCACATGGGACCACTACTGTTTAATATCTTTGTTAATGATCTTCCAAATGTTATCACCAACTGTTCCTTCCTATTATTTGCTGATGATTTAAAGATGTTCAGAACAGTTCAATCCATATCTGATGCTGAGAGATTACAGTTTGACCTAAATAACCTTTCCAGGTGGTGTAATATCAACTTACTAAAACTGAACTTGGGTAAATGTCAAAAAATTAGTTTTTCACGAAATAAAGAGGCAATTAATTATGCTTATCAGATTAACGACACAAACTTATCAGAGACCAACAAGATTAAAGATTTGGGGGTTATATTCGACTCAAAAATGAATTTCAAGAGTCACATAACAGAAATCTCATCTCGTGCAAAAAAAATGCTGGGCTTTTCTCTTCGTTCTGCAAGAGAACTATCTGTCAATGCTCTCAAGATTATCTATTGTGCCCAAGTCAGATCTATTCTTGAATACACTTCTATCATTTGGTCACCATGCTATAGAGTCGACATAGAACTCTTGGAAAGTACTCAAAATAAATTTTTAAGATACTGTGGCTACAACTTAGAAATGAATAGAGATGAATACAATTATTCACAAATTCAAAAAACCCTAAATTTGAATACTTTAACACATAGAAGACTTGAAATCGATCTGGTATTCCTCCATAAAATTATCAATGGCAGTATTGATTGTCCTGAAATTGTTGAGCTTACCTCACTTTCTGTAAATGCTAGAAGAAGTAGAAATAGTGACATTTTCAAGATCCCTTTTTGTAGAACAAATTATGGTCAAAACGAATCCCTTAACAGAATACTGAAGTCAGCAAACGCTCACAACAACAAGCTTGAGCTGTTCGGTTCATCTTTACCATCCTTTAGAAAAGCAGTTAAAAAATTGTAATAGTTTTAATTTTTAGTTTTAACATAATCTTAGTCATCTGTAAAATGTATACTTTGTACAATCTTTTTGTAATGGTATAATTGGCTTGTCCGTTGATAAAAAATAAATAAATAAATATTATCAATAGATGCGAGAAGTTTAGGTATTAATTTTACACCCATTTGGCAATCCCCACAGTAAAATTTCAAATTTCTGCCACCTTTCAAATCCATCACCTTTAGTTCTGATGCATCAAGACCAGAACACTTCTGTTCTCTATGCACTGGTCTCTCACAACCGTCACAAGATATGGTCGGAATATCCTTATTTTCCTTGCAATGTGCACAATTCATTTCACAAAGATTATAAATCCGGACCTGTTCACTTGTTTAAAAAGTTCAAGTTTATCTTTATCACTTGTAGGGTTCGTTGCTTTTTTGTGGACTATTTTGACAAATTTTTCAGAGTTGTGATGCGCAGAGAACAGGTCCACAAGATATGCCTGAACCACATACTCACCAAGGACATCGAGTATTTGCCGAAAGACGAGAAATCGTGGTTGTTTGCCGCTGCCGACTTTTCCGAGGGCGAAATAGCCCACGAGCAGTTCTGCGTCAGGTTCAAGACGGCAGACATAGCTCAGGAATTCAAAAAGGCCATCAGCGATGCTGTCCAAGGCCCGGCTGCAGGCGACCAAGGTAAAGACGTGACTGATAACGTTGATTTTATCATAACCATTACTAAACCTGCGAATATCTGTGATAACTCTAAAATGTTTGTTTTCTTTGGCTTGACTGTGCTTACGTTAGGTGTCTGTTACATGTTTTGGAAGAAACGTTCTTAATGAACTAGTCTTTTTACTGTTATTTCATTGCATTTTCTTTTACTTTTTTTTTTCGCATTTCTCAATGAAAATTTTTTAAGGGAAAGGAAAATTATTCTGTTTGAAGATTTAAAATATTTTTTCTGCTCACTGTACATTGTCTTCTAAGGTATCACCTCAAAAAAATGGAAGCTATTCTAGGTGAGCTTCTAAGTAATCCCTTATGGAGTAAGGCTCCAGGTTCATTAAGAGTTTCCAAATTTCTTTTTTAAAACCAATTGGAGAAGAGAGTGATTTTATTCTTTCTGGTAGCTTATTGAAAAATTTGATGGAATTATACAAAGATTTTTGTTTTGGTTACAGTCAATCTATGTGCAGGATAATTATAATAATAATAATAATAATAATAAAAACTCAACCGAGTACCAGTTACAAATAAATAATTTCATACAGAATAATGCCTACATATATATATATTATAATTAACAATTTATATTAATAAATACCCATGATTGAACAAAAACAATTTACTGTATGATTATTATTAAAGTTCATAAAGTGAATTGTTTTTGTTTACTTCATATTTTTTTGTGCTTATTTCAAGTTTTTTGTTGGAATTCCTTTTTGACAAATAGTGTTTTTATAACCAAAATATACTCCAAAATGCAATGAAATAATGTCTAATGGAGAGTTTCACTTCTTAAACATTAAATATTTACAGAGGATTTGCAATAATTTTCCAATTGTGATAAAAGGTACTTATTGTTACCTATAATTAATGAATATTTAATAGTTTGTGATATTTGAATTTAACAGTATTATGAAGAGTGAGTTACTGTTCATCTAGAATAATTGTGTGATGTAAATATTTGTATATTTGGGAGCTAACACCTTTCTGTTAAGTTTTGCAATCTAGCGAGGATTCTTGAGTTTTGAGTATTCTCATTTTTTATGAACTTTTCAATAGTTCCATTACTATTTTTTATTCTACTATTTTTCCCTTTATATATTTATATATTCATTTCCTGTTTTATTTTATTTTTGTCAAAATAAATTCCCCAACATCTTATTTCTTTCAAAATTGCATCCATTGAATAAATAAATAAGAAAGCATTTTCTATTCGAGTCCTTTTTCCTTAAAAAAGGTTAATCTGCCAAATGTATATACATGTCTGTGTTAGTGAGGGTGACAGTCATTTTTTATAGATCTTTGTACGTCAAATGAAATATACAACTTTTGCAATTCAACGTTTGTTTTGTTTGTCCTCCACCTTTTCATTATGAAACACTTCATTTTTGTATATTAAATAATAAATCAATGGAAATCAATTTTGTTATTCAGTTCATAAATGCCTACTTCATTTTCTCTTATATCCTCGAATTATTAATTCCCCTACCCTTCAACGTCATATGTTGAATTTTCTTTGTGAATCAGTTCCTATGTTGAATAAGACAATACGAGTGGCCCATATATTACATTTTTCTAGTACATTTGTAGGGTAAATTTCTGTCAAAATCAAGGAAAATAAGGAATTATGTTTAAACTAAATTATAGAGAATCATGTAGGACTAAGTTTCGTTCAGCTAATATATTAACAATTGTTGCTGTGTATATTCAAGGGTGTCTTTTGTTTCTCACTAAGAATAGGCACCTTTTTTCTGATTATAAATCCCAAATTAGCTATACACCAGAAATATAAATTATAATTATCCTGTACATAAGTTGACCGTAACGAAAAAAAATTATTTGTATAATTCCATAAAATTTTTCAATAAGCTACCAGAAAGAATAAAATCACTCTCTTCTCCAAATGGTTTTAAAAAAGAAATTTGGAAACTCCTAATGAACCTGGAGCCTTACTCCATAAGGGATTAATTAGAAGCACACCTAGAATAGCTTTTGTAGTCTGTTTGTTTTTGTGAACCTACATACTGCTTCTATATGTTTTGTGATGGTCTTAGTGACCTTCAATGTGTTTTCTGACGCCCGTTTGTTTCTACCACGTTTTACAGGTGTAACTTCTTGTACTTGGTTGTTTTTTCAAATAAAGATTATTATTAAAATAAAACATCAAAATCATTAGGATGCTCAAAAATGAACTCTCTTGGAAAAGGTTGCATAAAATAAAAGGTTATTTCTTGTAGAATTTTCCTTGTTCCAATTAAATAAAAATCACATGCAAATAATGCAGTTTTTGTTTTTTTTTTTTTAACCACAAAAAGTAAATGCCTTCCCAATGCCAACTAATTTAGTCTTTTGACTAAATCTGAGACATATTTTTCAGTAATATTAAATCAAGAAAGAGAATAACAAGTAAAAATTCCGCTTGAGTGCGGGTAGGAGATCATTTTCATTTAATTCTCAAGCAATTGACAAATCAGTGTAAGCACACATTCATTATTAATTTTTCTATTAATCCTGTTATCACATTAAAGCAAAGAAATCGATCTGGAGCTCTGAAAAAAAAAATAACGAATATCAGCTATCCTCAAGTATTCAGTGGTGAATTCTCTCTTTCAGCTAAAACACCCATATCTACCAAGCAAGAAAGCGATGATGAAGTAGAAGTGGTATATGAAACCCAAGTAACTGCCGAAGATGAAAAAGAAGCTCTAAGACTCGGCCTACCCCCGAAATTCCTCTCTTACAAGCAGCTACCAGACTGCACCTGCGCCCAATGCAAGAAAGACGATGAATATTTGAAGGAACTGTTCACAGACAAGAAACCCTCAGGCGTTCCATCCAGTACCACAAGTTTTGGTACACCTACTGCTATCACTCCATCAACGGGAGATTCCATTTTCGGTACCCCCAAGGGGGCTATCTTCACTTTTACGCCCCAAAAGGATCAGAGCGGGAAAGACTCCTCAAAGACGATTGTGGAGACGAGTATCGCCAAATCGACGCCACAAAGTGCTACTAAATCTGATTCCCTCAGAGATCTCCTGATGAAACCTTCGGTTTTGGCCAATACAACCTCTACCCCCAAGGATTCTCCCCAAGTGGCCAAGAAACCCGAAGAAAGTACCGCCTCAAAACCGTTCTCGTTTGCCACTGCTCTCGGACCATCGACTACTGCTTCCTCTTCACCGAATATGTTTGCTGCACATACCGTCACCACTTCCGCTGCTACGGGTAGCAGTATCTTCAATTCTAGTAGCAGTGGTTTATTCGGAAACTCTGCCAGTGGTACTGGATTGTTCAACAGCCCTATGGGCTCCAATCTCTTTGGAGCCAAAAGTTCGAGTGGTAGCAGTTTGTTTGGAAGCGCTACGAGTACTGGATCTCTTTTTGGTAGTGGGAGTGCTACACCTGTTTTCGGAAGTGCCGCAAATAGTAATACCAGTATTTTTGGAGGTGGTACGCCTGCTAAAAGCTCATCGGCAACGCCTATTTTCGGAAACACCACAAACGGCAGTACTAATATTTTTGGGAGCGGTACTGCTACGCCCACTGCAAATTCGACGGCTACACCCATTTTTGGGAATACCACGACTGCGAGTATCTTTGGAAGTGGTTCCACTGCTACTATTACGACTTCGGCTTCTATTTTCGGCGGTTCTGGCAATGGTGGGCCTACAACCTCTGCTACTACTCAATTTTCGATACTTCTTCGAACGTTTTCGGTTTGGGAAATAAACCGGCTTTCGCAACGAGTGCTTCGATCGGTACCAATTTGTTTGGCAGTAGTGGTTCTGTAACTGGATTGGGACTATGGGGGCAAAGCAGGAAAGTGCTGAAGCGGGAGCGCCCGTCAAGAGTACCACCGAGTTGAAGGAGGACGATGAAGTGGTACTCAAGTGCGATACTGACATTTCTTTTGCTTCGTTGGCTGCGAATACGTCTGCCGATGCAAAACCAGCATTCAGTAAAACAGGTAAGATCTACAAAGTGTTTTTTTTTTGGGTTAATAATCCTCCACATCTGTGCAACGTTGTTATTTCTCAGGAGATGGATCTTTTGCATTTTTGGGTGCCGGCAAGCCTGTCTTTGGCTCTCTTGCCAGAGACGCCAAGAAAAAACTAGACAAGTCGAAGAATCAGTCTGACGATGAGGGAGGCGAAGCCCAAGGTGAAGAGGACTACGATCCTCACTATGAACCGATCGTCCCTCTCCCAGAGGCCATAGTTGTAACTACGGGCGAAGAAAATGAGACAGTTCTGTTCAACGAGAGGGCTAAGCTGTTCAGGTATGACGCTGGCACGAAGGAGTGGAAGGAACGAGGTGTGGGACAGATGAAGGTGTTGCATCATCCCGGAAATAGTAAGTCTTCATACTAATTCAAGAATGAGCGTATTTTCTAACCAGTAGTGTCTCTGGTCTGGGATCGAAATAAGTTTTTAAAATATTCTATAGTTGTGTTGTGTTTTGTTGGAAAATATGGCTTTTTTTCGACCATGGGAAAATGAAATTATGATGATCCGATTGCCTATTAATACATACTTCCTTGTTTGTGGCATATTTTTTATTTAACGTATTTTTAAAATATTTAAATATCTAAATAAAATTAGTTGTCTCCGCCTCTGCTGCTCCAAGGGTTGCGCCTTAAGACTGCGAAACTTATTTTTTATGCTTCTGCAATTGATAATGGATGAACTATACCTCGACAAACCTTGTATTATATCTGATTGATAATCTTGCAAAATTCTACAGATGCTTGCTGCGGAATAATTACAGATTTCGATTTTAGATAGTTGATAGGTGGTCAGCCCGAATTGAATTGATCAAAATTTCTCTCTTTCTTGCAAGCAGCTGCCAAGTAATCTCCTAGGACTTTGTATGATAATCTTTCAGATGCAATCCATTGTTAGTTTAGGTATTAGCTAGAAAAGTAGTTGTTTTCTGAGGGAAATTCGAAATTATGTTTTAGAATCGTCAAAATTTGAGATGGGTAAGAGTATTTATGAAACATAATTAAGAGTATTTATGAAATATGATTGATTGACAAATCCATCCAGTGATAAAAAATGTTGTCTGAAATGAGTTTATTGATTTGAGGCCGCACTTTTTGCTCGAGTGGTAAATGTGGTGTTTTTCTGTATCCATATAGAATAATTTTGTCACACATCAAACAAAATGTTTATTTTTTTTAGAGCATTCAAATAGAAGCTTGTCTATTTTTTTTTATTATTACATTGCTGTAATGTAAATTTCTTCAGGATTAGCAAAAAAATTAATTCTGGGGGGGGGGCATTTTATACAGCTTTAGATCAATAACGACCTTTTTACACGCTTTATATTAGCTTCACTTGTATGTTTGTTTGCTTGTAACCGACTCCTTTGGACTTGATTTTCACCCACTTCCAGACTCCGAATGATTTGAAATTTGGCAGGTGTACATAATTCCGGTGACAATGCATTAGAATTTTGTGTGAAAAAAACAAAATGGCGGCTCCAATATGGCGGACGAGTTTTGTAATTATGGTCTGATTCGCTTCAAAATTGGTATCTGAGGGTTTTCGTCGTCAAAGATTATGATTCTTTTGTCAAAATTGAAAAATTCAAGATAGCGGCTCCAAAATGGTGGACGAGTTTTGTGATTATGATCCGATTCTTTCAAAATTGGTATGTGGGGGTTTTGAGTCGAATATTATGATTCTTTCGTGAAAATTGATAAATTCAAGATGGCGGCTGCAAAATGGTGGACGAGTTTTGTGATTATGGTCTGATTCTATTCAAAATTGGTATGTGGGGGTTTTTGGAGTCGAATATTATGATTTTTTCGTGAAAATTGAAAAATTCAAGATGGCGGCTCCAAAATGGTGGACGAGTTTTGTGATTATGGTCCGATTCTATTCAAAATTGGTATGTGGGGGTTTTTGGAGTCGAATATTATGATTCTTTCGTGAAAATTGAAAAATTCAAGATGGCGGCTCATTGTATATATTGACAACGTTAAAATCTTTGAATGACTTCTAAAATCGAGATTTTACTAGTAATACAGCTGTATACATTAATGATTTGGAAAATAATTACAGTTACTAATAGTAATCACGGAATTAATAGTAGATTAGAACAAATAATAGTTTAAAAAAATTTAAAAAACACGCTTTTGTAAATAAACCAAACTAAAAAGTAGAAAATAAATGATAGTTTAAAAAACACACTTTTTATAAAAAACCGAACTAAAAAATAAATAAATAATAGTTTAAAAACTAAAAAACACGCTTTTATAGAAAACCAAACTAAAAAAATAAAAATAAATTTTAATAAATTTGAATTAAGAATAGTGTAAAAAAAATTAATGAATATAAATTAATAATAACGTAAATAAGAAAAAAAATTATTTTAAAAAGCACCCCACGCTTGTTTTCAAATAAAATCTTTTTTATTTTTTTATTTACATTATTAATTTATATTTATTAAAATTTATTTTCAATTTTTTTTAGTTTGGTTTTCTATAAAAGCTGTTTTTTTTTAATTTTTTTAAACTATTATTTATTTATTTTTTAGTTCGGTTTTTTATAAAAAGCGTGTTTTTTAGTTTTTTTAAACTATTATTTATTTTGTAGAATTTTAAATGTACTTTGTTTTGTTATATAAACTGACAGCAATGTTTATGAACACAAAAATGTTCTTGCAATTTTCTCAAAAACCTAAAAACCTTTTAATACTGCTTTTTTCCAAACTAAAGAAAGTAAGATCATTACCAACTGTGAAATTACTTTGAAATGTAGAAAAGGGAAATATTCTCAAATGAATATTGGAAATGAGGCAATTTTTTTTATATCTAAAAGAAAACAACCTTAATACCTAAAAAAAAACTATTACTTTAGCCAGGGAAGTAGTTGTTTTTTGTTGGATATTACAAAAAAATAAAAGATTCGTTTTTACAAGCTTTTATTTAACTTCACTTGTTAAATGTATGACATTTAACTGTTCAGAAACACCTGAAGAGAAAAACATAAATAAAGAAATAAAATACATAATTCAACTTAATCACGATCAATGAGCCTTTTTCCTCAAGTATAAAAAATTCTCCACTAGCAGCGCACTCCTTCAACATTTACACCTATATCCTAACTTTTCACATTTACTAAATTTCATCTGTCAAAGGTGAAAAGTTGTATTTTTTCGATAAAACTGGCTATATTTTGTGCAAAGTTGTACCGAAAATGAGTGATTTGGTGTTTGTAGTTTAAGATGGTGAAAAGAAGGAGGCATTGTGAGTGATAAATGACCTCTTGAAGAAGGAGAAAGTCAATATATCTCGGAAACGGTATGAGACCGCCGCGTTTTCGGATTCGTGTTCAGGTGGCAAAAACACGTAAGAAAAGTCAAACAGCTATTTTTAGGGCTCTTGAGCACGACCCCTAAATATTTACCTAACCTTCCTTCCCAATCGTTGCAGAAACTGGATCAGGTTTTTCTTCAGTTGGACCTTTACCAACAATAAAATGTTAGAGCAAACATGAATATTTATTTATTTTTTCTTTTGTTAAATCTACTCTCCTCGAGGCATGGATCCATTTATTACATCTAACCTCACCTTACAATGGTATAAAAACACATTTTTCTCTGGATATCGATTATGCAAATACAGTTCGCAAAACTAAAATGTTTTGTTGGCATTGTGGTTATTAAAAAAAATCCTTTATTTACTTAATTATTTTAAATCATTCAACTGTATCACTTAAATAGCACTATCTTAAATGGAGAAGGTTTGATGTTTGTCCCTACCACAAGTGTTGCCTCTCGTGACAAATTTGCCACACTATTCTCAGGAAAAAGGCTTTTATAGTAAAGTAACATACAGACTAGGCTTGTTTGTAAAATATCTTAATATCAATCAATCAATACTTTATTGTCCAAGAATAGCTTCTTATTGACAAAGTGTCATAAATAAACATTAACAAAATAAAAGTACAAGTATACAAGTGAAGTATAAATGTGGAAGTAAAACATTAGTCGAAAGAATGAGATGAGATAGAATTAATCTGTATAAACAAATACTAAAAAATAAAATAAACATGCGTTTAAGGCGCACGCCTGCCTACTATACAGTACTAAGGTACACTTAAAACTGCAAAATCATCGCTTGAGTTTTACACTTAAGGCGTATCGTTAAAAAACTCATCCAAAGTGTAATATGCCTTATCCAACAGTAACTCTTTGACACTTTTCCTGATTTTTCTTTCTGAATTTAGAATTTTGATATTCTGAGGAATATGATTAAAAACTTTTTTTGAGTTATAAATCAGTAAATTCTTAACTTGTGTAGTGTTGGGCTTAGGAAGATCAATATTATCCATCTGTCTAGTTTGAAAGCGAGGATTTCTTATGGAGTTTTTATTTTGCTTATGTTTTTTAAACATCAAACACGCTGTCTCTAGTATAAATATGCAGGTAAGGGTCAATATTCTATGTGATTTGAATAAGGGCCGACATGAATCTCTGAAGCCAGCCCTACACATATACCGGACAGCTCTTTTTTGGAGCATAAATACATTATTAATTGATGCTTTGTCTGAGTTCCCCCAGTAGCAGATCCCATATCTCGGGTGGGACTCTATAAGTGCAAAATATGTTGTTCTTGCCGTGGTCTGGTCGAGTTCCTTCGATATGACTCTAAGTGCATAACAGCCTTTAGCTAGTTTGGTACATAAGCTTGAGATATGTTCCTTAAACGTCAACTTATTATCAATATATACCCCTAGGGATTCAGTCGAAGAGGATTCGTGTAGACTTTTGTCACCTATTGAAATAGGATTTAGCAAACATTTAAAGGTGAGAATGTGGGTTTTATTTACATTGAAGGACAATAGATTGGCGTCGCACCACTTCTTGACTTTGAGGATGTCAAATGATGAGTGTCTTTATTATGCCAAAGAATGGTGGTATCATCTGCAAAAAAGGTGAATCTACCCGCAATATCCAGTAGTGCGAGATCATTCACGTAAAGCAGGAATAATAAGGGGCCTAAGACAGAGCCCTGTGGTACCCCACAATCCACCAAAGACTCCTTAGAGGTTAGACCATTAGAGTAGACCACCTGTCTACGTTTAGAGAGATAGGACTCAAACCACTTCAGGGGCACATCGCGGAAGCCATATCTTTCTAACTTTCTCAGCAGTATTCTGTGATCCACACAGTCAAAAGCCTTTGATAGATCGCAGAACACCACTGCCGCGGCTTCATTGTCATTAAGCTTTAGGTATAGATGCTCGAGAAGTTCAAATGTGGCATTAGAGGTGGGTTTGTTACGTTGGAAACCAAATTGGGCCGTAATATTCTTTATTTGGCCAATTGGTTCATAATATATATCAAGATTGGTACAGAATTGATTGTATAGTTTGCTCATTGCTACGACTGGTGGCTTGAGTAGGTAAAAAGTCAATTCATTTCTAGAGTTCAATCGTAGAACATTAAAGTTGAAATGGGAAAGTAATTCGGGACAGTCAATCAGATCGTTCACTAATTTGTAAATGAAGATAATTGAATAGTAGGTCCTTCGGTTTTGAAGGGATAGTAATTTGAATTTATTCAGTAATATTCTTTGTAGATACCTTGTTCGGGGTAGACTCCTGTCTAATTTATATGAAATATATTTCATGAAGCCTCTTTTGTTTATGTGTATATTGTATATGGGCAACCATATTAAAGAACCATATTCCAGCCGAGATCTCACGTAGGCATTAAATAATGTTAAAAAGCTGCCTTAGTTACGAAAGTTCTTACAATTACGATAAATGATACCAAGCATCCGTTTAGCTGCACATGTCATTGTATTATTGCAACAAATATTTCAATGAAATTGGTTTAAAAATGGCTAGTCAGATCAAAAGATCTGCTAATGCTAAGATCTGCTAAAATAGGTACCCAACTATTTATGAATCTATGTTCCTCTATCCAGCTACTGAAAACGAAATAATCTAACACATTAACTCGCTAAAAAATAACTCTTCTCCAGGAATAGATGGGATTACTTCTAAAACATTAAAACTTATACATTCGTATATTATATCCCCACTCTTATATATAATCAACTTAATATTTGAAACGGGCATAGTCCCAGACAAATTTAAAACTTCAATAATAACCCCAATCTATAAAAATGGTGATGTGATAGATATCTCTAATTACAGACCCATTAGCATAATAATTAATTTTTCCAAAATTTTCGAAAAATGCTTAAAGATTAGACTCCATGATCATCTAAATAAGCATCAAATATTACATAAAAATGAATTTGGATTTAGGGAAAGTAAAAGTACCTCTGACGCAATGTATGAAGTTGTTAACTCAATAAAAGACAGCTTGGAAAGAAATAAAAATGTATTGCAGTCTTCTTAGGTTTAGCAAAGGCTTTTGACAGGGTCCCACATAATAGACTCCTCGAGGTATTTGAAAATTACGGGATCCGTGTCAGAAACTTTCAAGAACTACCTCAGTAATAGAAAACATACTGTAAAAATTAGAGACTCAGTAAGTGAACCTTTAAATACGCAACTAGACATCCCCCAGGGCACTTTATTGGGGCCGGTACTCTTTATCACATACATAAATTCACTACTAAGCCTTAATATAAGTAAATCTACAATCTCATATGTAGATGACACTGTATTGATCTTCGAAGACGACTCTTGAGATGGTGTAAAAGTAAAAGCGGCAGAAGGTGTTCAAAATGTTAAAGAGTGGCTGGATTTTAATAAACTCTCACTTAATACAAAAAAAAAATACATAGCATTTTCAATCACAAATTATAATAGACCTAATTACAATAATCTTAAAATTGAGAACTCTACTGATCTCATAACAGAATATGACAATATCACGTATTTAGGTGTTACCATCGATAAACATCTTAAATGGGATCTACATATCATTAAATTAATGAAAAAAGTCCGTAGACTCATATACAAAATGTACCATATCCGTAATCCTAAATAAAGAACAACTGATTATTGTATATAGATCACTAGTAGAATCCCTTATAAGATATGGCATATTAGTATGGGGCGGATCATATGGGAACACCCTTCATCCACTAAATATAGTCCAAAATTACATACTAAAAGTTATGTTCAATAGAGGTAAGCTCTTTTCAACCAGTTTATTATATAATGAGAATATCTTTATTTCATAACAATTTCAACATTCTACTACAAAAATAGTCAATATCTCCAACAAATATCTCATTCTTATAACACACGAGCAAAACATAATGAACAAATAGCAATTTCCAATGTTAAAAAAAGACTCCTCGCAAAGATTTGTTAATTATTTGGCACCAAAAGTTTTTAATATAGTGCCTCTAGAAATAAGAACATCTAGCACTGTGAAACTATTGTAACGTAAATAAACTTAACTTGGTTCTACTAATTTATTTCAAACTTAATCTACAATTTAGTTTATATTACTACGCCACTGTATAGCTCGATGGTATGGGCTCGTTCAGACTGTCCGACTCCACTTGAGGGTTGCCTATTTATCTCCGATACAGCATTCTCGATGTTTCAAATTCGGGTAGTTGGCGACCGGCATGTTCCAATTGTTTCCAATATCGACCGTTGCTCTCCACGGCAGAGCGACTGGACTGTTCTCGAACATCTCGGGATGACCTCATCGCTGTCGACGGCAACGCGCGAGGCGACAGGTCCGGCCTAGGTTCGTTACATTGCCCCTTTCTTAAAGACATTTCGTCCCGAAATTTCATCCTTGAGTGTGACGATATCTGCATGACTCCATATCTGCACCGTGAAGTTCGATGGAAGTAACACTCCACGGTCTTCATGATCGGTCGCGGAAGAGGGTTACAGCAAACCAAAATCTTGACGCCGCTGGATCTGAATATCGCCTCCAGCATACTTCTTATGACTCTCCAGTCCAACCCATCAATACCACAGGACAATTTTGGAATTGCTAGATCCACCAGATTCTGGTCCACCATAGTATCTCTTAGTTTGGTGAGACTCTTCCAGACATCTTCATAGGACGGTTTATCTTGGGAATGCCTCTTGGTAACTAGGTAGTAGATGTTTCTCTGGCCTTTCTTCAACTGTAGCACCCACCAACTTCTGGATTCTGCCCCCGAGTGTTTGGAGTTGACCAAATTTCTTGAGAACACTCACGGCGATGCCCCTGGACATTCGAAGATCTTCTGCCACACAGTGCGCTAGTGCGTAGTCAGCAGGCACCTCGAAAAGGTCTCGTGACTCCTCTCTAGTAACCCATGTAGAACTTTCTGCCCGCTTTGAATGCAAGGACATAAACTTCTCGAACGTCATATCATCCTCCGGTGGCTTGAGGGTGCGAACTTGGTCATGGTTTCCAGCGTAGGGGCCAACCTGTTGAAATGGACGACCCTTGGTTTCCCTCGGGGTGGCTTATGGATTCGGTTCACAAGGTCTTTTATCCTTTTCACGCTTTTATACGTGCCTTCCCACGAGTTCCTCAACTTTGGTGATAGTCCACGACGACGTTTGGGCTTTGTACAGCCAAACCAGGTCATCAACCTTAAATCCTCCAGCATCGGCCTTGATGTCATAGGTCTTCTTCATTTTATCGCTGGCACTCTGGATGTTCAACCGGACTCGTTCGTGGATGTCGTCCATTCTCTGCGAAGTTTGCTGCGAGTCCTCTCCCGCAGTGTCTTGTCCTGGCGGTATCCCAAACTTCAGGTCACAAGGCAGTCGCAGTTCTCGGCCCATTATAATACTAGCAGGAGTTTGACCGGTTGACTCGTGTACTCATGGATCGATAGGCCATCAGGAACAAATGAAGATACTGGTCCCAGTCTCTTTGATGGTCAGAGACAACCTTGGACAAGTGGCGGTTGATCGTCCTGTTCATCCGTTCCACCATTCCATCAGACTGCGGATGTAGGGCCGTGGTTCTTGTCTTGCGGATGTTCAGCAGTAGACATATTTCTTGGAAAAGGTTGGATTCGAAATTTCTGCCTTGATCCGAGTGCAGCTCCATTGGAATACCGAATCGACATATCCACTCTTTCACCAAGACGTCGGCGACGGTGATGGCTTCCTGGTTGGCAGGGCATAGGCTTCCGCCCACTTACTGAAGTAGTCCATTGCCACAAGGATGTATTTTTTCCCCGTGGTCGGATACGGGAAACGGGCCGGCGATGTCAATGGCGATTCTCTCAAAGCGGCTGCCTACGTTGTATGACGCATCGGGCCTTGGGTCGTATTCGAGGTCCATTGCTAGCAGCGCATACAGCGCACTTCCTGCACCAGTCCTGGACGTCAGCTTGACAATTGGCCCAGTAAAACCGTTGCCTCACTTTCTGCAGGGTCTTCGTCACTCCTAGATGTCCTCCGGCGACTCCATCATGGATTTCCGCAGCACTTCCTCTCTTCTGTTCCTGGGAACAATTTTTGGCGTCTGTCTTCCCCACCAATATCGGCCTCCAACACACGTTTCAGGATCCCATTGTCCAGAATAAGAGGGGTTCCATTGTGCCCAATAGGACTTAACAGCCGGCGAGTAACCTGCGACTTCCTGCCATGATGGTCTTCGATTGCCCTTCTTCCAGCTGACGACTAAGCCAAGGTCGGGGTCTCTCTTTTGGTCTTTCTGGATCTTGCTGTCATTCCAGTTGTCATCCATTGCGCTGTTCTACAAAGTGTTGCTTCTTTCTCTTCTGCTCGCGGCAATGTGAGCAATCATCTGGACATGGTCTTCGCGACAAGGCATCTGCATTCTTATGGCTAGTTCCGGCTCGATGTTGATCTCGAAATCGAATTCTTGAGTCTCTCGACCCAAAGCGTGCTACTTGACCCTCAGGATTTTTTGAACTGTAAGAGCCATTTGAGAGCTGCATGGTCAGTTCTCAACAGGAATCTTCTTCCATACACGTACTTGTAGAAGTGTTCCACTCCCTTTACAACAGCTAACAGCTCTCGCCTGGTGACACAGTAATTGCGTTCTGGTTTGCTAAGCGTCTTGCTGAAATAACCAATGACCTTCTCCTGTCCCTCCTGGATCTGAGATAGGACAGCTCCAAGTCCCACGTTGCTGGCGTCCAGTATCCAAAATGAATTTCCCTTTGGGTAGGGGATAGCTCAGTATAGGTGCGTTGATCAAAGCTCCTTTCAGCTTCCTGAATGAGTCTTGACATTCTTCGGACCACTGGAACTTTGTTTGGCCTTCCGTGAGCTTGGTCAGTGGTTTAGCGATGTTGGCGAATCCAGCACATATCGGCGATAGTATGTGCATAAACCAAGGAAACTTCAAGTTGGTGAATGTCTTTGGGATGGGCCAATCCTTAACAGCTTTGATCTTCTGGTCATCCACTGCTACTCCTTCTTCAGAGACAACGTGGCCGGTATCGTACTTCTTTTGGAACAGATGGCATTTCTTGGGCTCAGCTTCAATCGAGTTCCTCAGTCGCAGGAATACTTCCTCCAAGTTTTCACGTGGTCCTCAAACGATCTGCCGACCACAATTATGTCGTCGAGATACACTAGACACGTGTTCCATGAGAGTCCCTTCAGTACTGTTTCCATCAATCTTTCGCGATGTGGCGGGAGCATTACAGAGCCGAATGGCATAGCGGTGAACTGCCACAATCCTGAGCCGATGGTAAAAACAGTCTTTTCTCGATCTTCCTGAGCCAGTTCTACTTGCCAGTATCCACTCTTCAGATCAAGGGTCGAGAAAATCGTGGAACCAGCCAACGTGTCTAGGGTGTCATCTATTCTCGGGAGAGGTAACTGTCCTTCTTCGTGACATTATTAAGTTGGCGATAGTCTACACAAAAGCGTGTCGATCCATCCTTTTCTTCACCAGTACGACTGGAGAGGACCAGGGACTGTCAGATGGTTCGATAACTCCTTCTTTTCCCATATCGCTGACTATTTTGTCAGCCTCTTCCTTCTTGGCAAGAGGAAGTCTTCTTGCTGATTGCCGGATCGGTCGGCACCCCAGTATCAATCTTGTGCTGGACCACATTAGTTCGACCCCTTTTCCTTGTCCGGTATCGAAGATGTCTTGGTACTTTTGACTAAATCTCTTAGTTTGGGCTGTTGAGCTGGTTTTATGTCTTTGGAAGAGATGGCAACTAATTTTTTCTAGTTCTGTGGGCAGTTGTTGGGTTGGCTAATCGCATCTCGTCGCCGGATCACAGATGAAACTGGCCGAGCAGTGCCCTAAAATTGTTCCTTTCTTTAAGGTCACTGTAAAGTAATTGACATTCATGACCCTTACCGGTACAAATTTTTCAGCACGTAACAGGGTTTTCCCTAGGGCAATCCCTCGTCCAATTTTCTCATCATGAAGTTTGGGCTCGAACATCCTCCGTCTCCACTGCTCGCACTCCGTCCAGGCGAGCCTCCAGGATGGTTTCAGCCCTCTCAGGAGCTTACATCTTCAGCCAACAGCACACGGATCAACTCTTCACTTCTCCCATGAAGTACCAACTCTTCTCCGTTGACACGTAGGATGCCGTCTTTGAAATCCAATAACCCTCTGGCATTCATGATGTCCATTCCGATGATTGCATCGTCTTCGCATGTCCGCTACAAGTGCCTGATGTTTCACTTTAGTGCTGCCCAAAATTATTTCAATCGGTAGCTCGCCATATACAGGTAGCTGGCTCCCCTGTTGCGTCAGCGTAGCTTCCAAGTTGTCGGTTCAATCCGTTCCGGTGTTCTGGCAAAGGAAGGCCCGAGAATTGTCCTAGTCGCACCTGTATCTAGCAGCATGGTGCAAGGCTCGTTATTGATGAGACCGTCTACGAAGACACCTTTGTTCTGTCGTTGAAGGATAGCGACATATCGCGTTGTTAACCGGGCTTGCCGGACACATGCCGACGATTGCCCCTTCTCGTCGACCTTCTTTAGTTTTCCTGCATCGGATTCGATGAATGTTGGACATTTGCTACGCACATGTCCAATTCTGCCACATTCCGGCATCTTATCTGTCTTTTCTCAGGCAACACTTCCTTCATCACTTTTCTTATGGCAGCTTCCAAGTCAGCATGCTCCTGTGAGTCTTCTTCAATACTTCGAACTTTACTTTGGTTTTGCAGGATTGCTTTGCTGCCTCAAATTCCAAAGCCTGCGCAGTCGTCTACGGATGTGTTGGACGAGCTAGTGTCAACGCTTGTCTGGTTTCTTGGTCACGGAGTCCATCCAAGAATGCCTGAACTGCTAATCGCTCCATTACATTTTCCGGTGTGGCTGGATATGCAAGACAACCAGCGTGCAATGTCAGCTTCGAATTCTTGTAAGGATTCGCCCGATTTCTGGCAGCGATTTTTCAGTTGGGAGTGGTATACGTGTTCCAAATGCGCCTGCCCATATCGTAATTCTAGATGTTTAATCAGCTGATCATAGTCCTCCTGTTCTTGGGCGGTAAGAGTTTGAAGAATATTCGTCGCTTCTCCACGTAATGCAAGTGTTAGTGCTACAGCTCTTTCCCCTGCATTCCATCCATTTGCTTTGGCCGCTGCTTCAAACTGTCGGCGGTAATTTTCCCATGGAGTTTTTCCGTCGAATTGAGGCGGCTTCATGGAAAGCTTCCCTATTTCAGAAATGACCTTGACATCTTGTATACCCTCTTGAACTTTATCCAAGTTCAAACTCAAGTCCAGCATTGCATTTTTGTTAACCATCTCTGTGGAGGCAGTACTATCACTTCGTTGTTCCAGCTTACTGATCGTTTCCTTTATTTTGTCCATTTCTGCCTCGACCCCATCTTTGATTTTATCTACCTCGTGTTCATTTGTTCCTAATTTTATCTATCTCTGTCTCAACGGTTCCCATTCTTTCTTCTAGAAAATTAGCCACACCACACAATTCTTTTTAGGCCTTCTGTGTTTCCAGGAACTTCTCTTCCAGGCTTCTTGAATTTTCTAGAAGCTTCTCTTCCAGTTTTCTAGAATTTTCTTCAAGCTTCTCTTCCAGATTTCTAGCATTTTCTTCCAGGCTTCTTGAATTTTCTAGAAGCTTCTCTTCCAGATTTCTAGAATTTTCTTGAAGCTTCTCTTCCAGATTTCTAGCATTTTCTTCCAGACTTCTTGAATTTTCTTCAAGTTTTTCTATTATCAGACTCAAATCACCTCCGAACTTCGAATAAAATGTTTGGTCCTCACCTTCTTGTATAAGTCCTTCTGCAAGTCTTTCCTGAAGTACTTGCTTTTACCCGTTGTTTCCAGTTCCTTTCCTCCAATTCCTGTTTCAATTCCTACCTTCAAATCGCAGAAGCCTTTTCTTGAACACATTTTGTCTTTGACGAGGTATCAGTCTGTTTCACACGAAAAGTTTATCAGTTTGTTAAAATTCACTTCACGAATTCTTTTCCACCGCCACCAGTCTATTGTCTGTTTCCTGCAAGAGTGTATCAGTTTATATTCCACGCACAATTGTCCACTTGCAAAACCGGCCACTGTCTATTTTCTGTTTCACGCTAACAGTGTATCAGTTTATATTCCCACGCAATTGTCCACTTCGCGAAAACCGGGCCACTGTCTATTTTGGGCGTACAAAAGGTCTATCAATTTATTTTTCTGACTATCCACTCCACGATCACTTGTTTATTTTCAAAATCTCACTTCCGACACCAATTGTAACGTAAATAAACTTAACTTGGTTCTACTAATTTATTTCACACTTAATCTACAATTTAGTTTATATTACTACGCCACTGTATAGCTCGATGGTATGGGCTCGTTCAGACTGTCCGACTCCACTTGAGGGTTGCCTATTTATCTCCGATACAGCATTCTCGATGTTTCAAATTCGGGTAGTTGGCGACCGGCATGTTCCAATTGTTTCCAATATCGACCGTTGCTCTCCACGGCAGAGCGACTGGACTGTTCTCGAACATCTCCGGGGATGACCTCATCGCTGTCGACGGCAACGCGCGAGGCGACAGGTCCGGCCTAGGTTCGTTACACTATTCAATAAAAATTGTAAAAAATATATTTGTACAAACTACAATAAGTTTGAAGCTTTGTTATGAAAGCCATTTGTAAACTTAAAAGATACTCAACAAATTTTAGTTAATTATTTATGTTACCGATTATCATTTACACATTAGAATATAATAATAATAATTAATAATAAATGATATTTATTGAACCAAGTAAATTACATGATTCAACAGGCTATTGACCTAGGTCCTTCTGCCTATTGTAATTATATAACACAATTGAAACCTTAAATAATTGAATATAAGCTATAAATAGATTGAAAAAAAAAATCGAATTGTAGAGTCAGAAGTGATATATACACATATAAACACAATCATATACAAGAGTTAGTTAAGGAGCATTTGGTGGATAAGTTCCAGAGTTGTATGCTGAGGATGTCTGTGTAAGGGGATAATGCCTGGTAATCTTCTTATAGCATATTTTTCCAGGATGTCCAGATTTTCTGTTTTGTTGAAGAATTTCAGGGTTAACTGTTGTATTCGTTCGTCTATTGGCTTGACTTGGGTTTTTTGGTATAGCATAGGGTTGGAAGGGTTGTGTAGCGGGTTATTAGGGTGGACGCATCTTGGTAATCTTCCGAATGAAGATGTTTCGCAACTCTCAGATTGTTTAAAGCTCTGTTTCTACAGTTTAAGAAAATCATGTGTCCATATTCAATCATGGGGCGGCATATCATCTTGTAGATTCGGCTTGCTGTATTTATGTTGATACCACTTCCTCTGTACGTGAGATTTCGAAAGTGTTTGGCTCTTGCTATGATGTTTTTCTTTTTAATTTGAGTATGTGCATTAAAATTAAGTTTATTATTGAACCTAATGCCCAGATAATTAATCGTTGTTTCGGGTTGAATATTGTGATTTTGCATTGTGAGAAAGGGGGATGCTGGAGTTGGATGATGATTGAAAAGGATGAAGTGGGATTTATCAGGATTAGGTTTGAGTCTCCATTTGTTAAACCAGGAGGAAGTGGAGTCAACTAGTTCTTGGAGGTTATCAGTGATTTTCTGTGTTGTTCTTTCATGGACTATCAGAGCGGTGTCATCTGCATATTGTAGGAGGTATGAGGAGCTATCAAAGTGTTCTGGGTCTTGGTGTTGGTGGTTATAAATGTCCGAACCAAATAGGTTATACAAAATAGGGGAGAGTGGTGATCCTTGAGGGAAGTCCTTGGTGTGGTGTAAATTCTCTTGAGGTAGCATTAGAAACTTTAACCTTCATTTTCCCGGTTTCATAGTAGGTCTCGAAGGATAAAGATAATATACTTGGGGCAGTTTATCAGGAAAAGCTTGTACAGTAAGCCCTTGTGCCAGACACTATCGAAAGCTTTATTTATGTCCAAGAATAACGCCCCAGTCTTTTTTCTGTTCAACTTGGAGGCTTCAATATTGTTGGTTAAAATAGTGAGAGGGTGTGCTGTTGAGTGATGTGTTTTAAATCCAAACTGATAGCCTGGTATTGTGCTTCCTATAGATGTTTCCAATCGGTTTATTAATATATTTTCCAGGTTTTTGGCTAACACTGGCAACAGTGTGATTGGTCTGTAATTTTGAGGTTTTGTAGAATCTGTACCACTTTTGGGAATTGTTATAATTATTCCTGATTTCCATTGTTTTGGGATGTAGTGATATTTTAAGCAGTATTCGTATATACGGACATTAGAATATATCATAACACCATAACACCAAACAAACACTTATAACCAGATACTCGACCTATATCTTAAATTACAATAATCTAGTTAACCGATACTTGCACGTACAAGTGTTATACGCCTAGGTGCAAAAGAAAAAATTAAATGCAACTTATTATTTCCATAGTTTTTATACATATGTTATAACTGTATATTATGTGAGCAATAAATAAAAAATTATAGTGGATGGAGAAGCTCAATTTTGAGTCAAAAATGATACCAAGATCCCTTGTTTGAGTGCTTCAAAAATGGTGTGTGGGTGTTTTTGGAGTCGGATATCATGATGTTTTGTTTAAATTCATTAATTCAAGATGGCGACGTGTTTTGTTATTATGGCCCGATTCCGTTCAAAATTTTTGGGGGCGGAGATTATCAATTTTTGTCAGAATTAATAAGGTGACGGATTTTATAAATAACTAAAAATAATTTCATAAAAATGATTTAAAAAAAATTAAGACAAGATTGTATACAAATGCACTAAAAATGAAAGAATAATTTCTTTAATTGTTTGACGTAGGTTAACAAAATGGCAGCTCCAATATGAAATAAGTATTCTTGCGCTGCAAGATTTTGAATCTGCTACCTAGATCAAACAATTTAAAGAAAATATTTTTTCCTTTTTAGTTCATTTGTATAGAGCTTGTCTTAAAGATTTTTTAAATATTTTTTTAGCATTCCAATAAAAACTTGTCAATTTCTTTTATTACATTTGTTTAATCTAACAGTGGCCAGAATGAATCCATAGGTAGAATGTTAAGATTGGTAAATACATATTATGTAAATATAGATCTTTTGATTCGTCTTTAGAATAAATTTATAAACAGTGAAAAAATTGTAATGATGTTTTTTTGTTTCCCTACTTATAGCAAATAGTTTTAACTCTACATATATTTGTGAGTTGTTGAATATTAAAAAAAAATAGCAATGTTGTAAATAAATAAAAATAAAATGTTATATTTTTATTTTTGAGGCCACTGTATTTTTTTTTTCAGATACTTATAGGCTGCTTTTGAGGCGAGAACAAGTGTACAAAGTAGTCCTCAACCAGCGAATAGTCCCGTCTCTGGAACTGCAGCCGATGATGAGCTCGGACAAGGCATGGATGTGGGCCGGTCACAACTATACGGACGACGGGAATTGTCTGGAACAGCTGGCGATACGCTTCAAGTACGTCGAACTGACCAAACAGTTCTACGGCGTAATGCAAGACGTGATCAAGAAAGTTGGCGAGGCGCAGAATAGTTCGAGGAGTCTGCCCGTATCCGTGCAAAATTACGGATTGGAGGACATCAGCAATGACGATCCGAACGTGGATGGAGACGAGGAGGATGAGAATAATGAAGATTACGAGGATGAGGAGGATGATGAAGATGACCGGTGAGTTTTCTAGAATAGGAAGAACTTGTTTTCTAAATCACTTTCTGTTTTTCTTGAAACACAATTTCATTAACATGTTGATGGATACGTAATTTTGCATAATTATTAAAAGAGACACGTTATTACTGTCACAGATTGTGTGAAATAGGTTCATGTAGTGTGGTTTTCTTGCATAAAATATCGGTACGAATCCCCACTCTGCCGGTCAAGAATTTATCCCTCCCAATTTCATCGCAATGCCGCACGGCCATAAGAAACTCATTTAGTTATATTTGCTGTGTCATGCGATGTACAGTGTGTAGCAAGAATGGACAGCGTAGAGAGACAAGCATCCGATGCAAAGGGTGCGTTGAAAAACCTGCTTCGAAATAATTAATTAAAAAATAATCTTTTTTCACTTCAGAAAATTGTATTACAGCCTTTTATTTAACTTGCTTTGTTCGTATGTCATTCTTTCGGTTCAAAATTTGTAATCCATTTTTGGACCACTTGCCGACATCCAATTGAGCTGAAATTTGGCAGGTGTTCATAATTCCGGTAACAATGCATTATGAAATTTTTGTTAGAGAAAAAACAAAATGGCGGCTTTAAGATGGCGGACGAGTTTTGTGACTATGGTACGATTCGATTCAAGATTGGTATTTGGGGGTTTTGGGGGACTGAGATTGTGAATTTATTGTCAAAATTCAAAAATTCAAGATGTCGCACAAGTTTTGTGATTATGGTCCATTCTATTCAAAATTGTATGTGGGGGTTTTTGGGGTCGGAGATTATGAATTTTTTGTCAAAATTTATTAAATTGAAATGGTGGCTCATGGAATTTTTGTTATAGAGAAAAACAAAATGGCGCTCCAAGATGGCGGACGAGATTTAGGTTTATGGTCCTATTCGATTCAAAATTAGTATGTGGGGGTTTTCAGGTGAAGATTATGATTTTTCTTAAAATTAATAAAATAAAAATGGGGCTCCAAGATGGCCGATATGATCTCGGTGTTTATGGTTTGATTCTATTCAAAATTGGTATGTGGGGGTTTTCGGGGTCGGAGATTATTAATTTTTAATTAAAATTCACAAATTCAAGATGACGGACGAGTTTTGTAATTATGGCCCGATTTGATTCAAAATTGGTATGTCCGGGTTTTTGGGGTTGGTGATTATGAATTTGGTCGAAGATTATTGATTTTTAGTTAAAATTCATAAATTGGAGATGGCCACTTCAAGATGGCGGATGAGTTATTCTTCAGATGGTCTCCTCATTGAAGGACTAGATAGCTCAGAACTTACAGGAAAAAGGCCTCATAATAACGATGCTTTAACAAAAATGCATAGATTAAGGCGTACTTAAGTACTAAAACGCACAAAATATTTTTTTTTTAATGACAAGCTTTTATTCGAATGCACTATAAAGTAAAAAATAATTGCTTTGGATGTGTGACATAGGTTATTCCGTGAGTTAAAGATTCAAAATCTTGTCGCTTTTGTATTCGAACTGAAAACTTTGCGTGACAAGCTTTTGAATGTATAACTCACGGAATGACCTACGTCACACATCCTAAGCAATATTTTTTACTTTTTAGTGCATTTGAATAAAAGCTTGCCATTAAAAAGGTTTCCTATTAATTATTTTTTTTGTTCCTTGCATTCCAATTTTTTGAGATACTATTTTATTTTAGTGCAATGTTTTTCCAAAGATTCTAAGGATAATATTTTAGTTTTTGAATTACGATTTTTTTTTCTATGATACTTTCGATAATATTTCATTTTTTGAGATACAAATTTTGTCAATTATTTTTTTTTTTTTAAATTTTTTTTTAAGTTTTGAGTAATTGGTATCTTAAAAATGGCATCAAAATTCAAAACCTGTAAAAATAACTTTTTTTTTAATTTTTTTAATGAATACATCAAAAATTCCAGGCTATTACCTCATAATTATAAAAATCTGTCTGTGTCGCAGCGCAAACGATTTCAGCTTTCCCTGTGTCCTCCAACGTGTTAATACTAGAAAACTTTGTTTATCAATTTTCATACTTTCTCATAGTTGTCCACTTTCAAAAATTATGTACAGGGTGTACACGAACTTGTCGCACTCCCGAATGCCGGGTGTATAATGCCATTTCATAACAAATTACACTAGTAGAAAATAAAATATAAAATGGAAAAATTCATTTGTAAGAAAACACTAGCAATTGCCTAATGCAATAAACATTCAAATATATGGAATTGTTTCAGAAATGTAAAAAGAGAGTCTGAAAATGCTTTTTGACATTTATTGCAGGCTAACGGCGATAGGTATTCAAACTGTGCCTCTGCAATAACGTCAATTTTACATTATTGAACCTCGTTTCATCCAAACAGGTAGATAAGGCATGTTCTTCAAAAAACACCAAACCGATGTAAACACACCAGAAACACATAGTAGTTAACAATAACCCTACTAATATCACCAAGAACTGTAAGTTTCTAGGAATATACATAGACTCATCCATAAACTGGTCTAAACAAATTGACTCACTAAGCAGCAAACTATCATCTATAAGTTTCGCAATCAGAATCATATCAAAAAATTTGAAACTGGAAGCAATTAAAAACGTATACCATGCTCTATTCCTTTCTAGTCTAAAATACGGTATCATTTTTTGGGGATCCTCTCACAATGCTGAGAAAATATTCACAATACAAAAAAAGCTATCCGCATAATGTTCAAAATGGGCTTCAGGAAGTCTTGATGAGGAGTTTTTCATCGATATAACCTTCAGACCCTATACGGAATTTACATCTATGAAAGTGTGAAGGGGTTTCTCCCCCTATTATCAAACTTTGGCGCTTTTCACTCTTCTCGGTTTTCCTCAGGCGCCACATTTTGGTTTATAGTGGAAAAGGCCACTTTTGCTCCGGGCAGTCTCAGTGAAGAAAAACACTCCAGGGGTCAGTATAGTCATGACAATGTGACGGTGCCAGCAAGGCAGGCTTTAATTGCCTTTAACTGGGTTTCGAACCTGGGTGGCGACTGCGCACTAGATGTTAAAATTCTACTCAAGCTAGTAAATGAAGGAATACTCTTAAAACAGGTATATTAAATAACAAATAGAAATACAGTCAGGGCGGCTGATGTCAGCCTCAAGTTATTACATAAAATACGACTGGCAAGCACTAACTATCGACACAAAGCGGGGAGGGTGTGTTTACGTAGGCGGAGTACATGTAGTAACCAAAAGCTCTTGTGGAAAAGGGGTTCGTACGGATTAGTATGCAAGCTCAAAAACGGGTGCAAGGCAACAGCGGGTATCAAATGCAAGCCTTTACGGACGGCCAAAACGACTAATTTCAATAGCAGTGCGTAATGCTCCACGTGGGGCTGGATTAACCTATCCTTCCTAGCTTTTATTCTCCCATTCTGTCTTTCCCTGATTAGGACACGCCGGAGCGCAGGAAGAGGAGACGTGAGAAATACAAACTACCTCTTCTATGCGACCTCCAACCGTGTTTACTATTGATTTTATCCCCTTTTACTTACGACACGCCGGAGCGCAGGAAGCTGAGACGTGAGAAATGTCTACCCCTTCTATGCGACCTCCAACCGTGTTAACTATTATACTTACGACGCGCAGGAAGCTAGGACGTGAGAAATGTCTACCCCTTCTGTGCGACCTCCAACCGTGCTTTTAATTTAGCCAAACGTATCACATTACTAAAACTGCTCTTTTGGTAAAGGAAACTAAATAACTCACCAGGTCTGATTTACTGGGCTGACGGTCACGGGCTATCACTCGGCATACGTGGTGGTTCGTATCGGATCTCAAACACGATTAAAATTATCAGCGCCGCAATAAAGTGAACATGGGCCTCTGATGGCTACGGTTTGATCATGCGCAAATCACACCTGGGGCACTTACAAAATATTTCCGATATACAATATTCACCCAAACTCCGATCTTACTCCTTCAGCAAAGCTCGGGACGGTCGTGGACTGCTTCGGGCTGTGGCTCACACTCTGGATACTAGTCGGACGCGTGACTGCTTCTACTAGGCTCGGCAAGCTACTAAATCTTTGAAATATGTCGAAACGGAACTACAGCATGCTTCCCCCTTTTTTCCGAATACCTCTCGACCAACTTATATGCGCGCGCCGTTTTGTGGACTCTGTCGATTGCGATACAAATTATACTTTCACAGAATAATTACCCAGCTCGTAAAATCCTTCGTGCTGTGATGTCAGCTTGCGGCGTGCGCTTCTATCTCGACTCGACTGTTCTCGGTGGCTTCTATCGGATGACTGAATTCTCTCGTCGGCGTTTGAACATAGCCCAGCTTGCTCGTTGAAAATGTTTTCTCGAGAGTCGATAGCCGGCGCAGGTAATACTCGTGCATGCTATTTATCTACTCCTCGCGGTATTAGCGTGATTTCCGGAAGGCGTTTAGTCTGTTTATTAGGATAGATGTAATCCACGGATTTATCATGAACACGAATGGTATTTCTAGACCTATTATTGTCAAGAGTAGTTTAATTCCTTACAGGAAGCTTTTGGCTGATAAATATAGCGGGAAAATAGTAACTTCGTTACACAAGCATAATTTATCTAAAAAATCACCCAAATAGCTATTCCACTAACACTAGCCACCACACTTTTTTTTTTTTTTTTATGTTCTGGTTCCCACGAAAAGGGATATCCTGTAATGTTCAGAGAACATCGTGGGAACCTAGGGAAAGAAGGTAGGAGTTGGTGTTCTTCTTAAATTTCTGAAGGTTGTATGCCTCGGGGAACACCTCCCTAGGCAATGAGTTCCAAAGCCTCTCTGTTCGTTGGATGAGCGAGTCTTTGGAAAGTGATGTTCTGCAGGTCTCCAAAGTGACCAGAAGGGTGTGATGACTGAACTTGTCGGGTTAATCTCGAAGAGACTTCCAAGGCAGTAACGATTGTTGATATTTCAGTAGATCATCGCCTATGAAACATATCTATAAAATAGAGACCAATCGCCAATTTTTCTACGGTGTTCCAGACAAGTGAGCGAGTTTGTAGCGAGCATCACCGACGAGACGAATTGCCCTTTTGGACAGAATCCAATAGCCTCAGGATATGTTTAGGTGCCGCACTCCAAATATGGGAACAGTATTCCAGGACAGGTCGGATCTGTAGCCTTATAGATCATAAGCATGCTGACTGGGGTGAAATAGCTCTTGACGAAACAGAAAACCAAGTTTTGGGATGCACTTTTGGCAATGGACCTCACGTGATTTTCCCAGGAAAGGTTATTGCTGATAGTAATACCAAGCATCGATATGGATGGCTTCAGTGGTATGGTTACTCCTGACAAAGTTATGTTAGGCACAGTGAGATCGGCTTTTCTAGAGAAAAGACATGCTTGTGTTTTGTTTGCATTGAATTCTACCAAGTTATTAGATCCCCATTCGAGAATTGTTGCTAAGTCCATATTTATATTATTAACATTTCTTCCTCGTTCATTTCTGGTTTCACGGGCTGATATAGGGGCCCTGGAAGAAAGCGTATGGAGGGTACTATCATCGGCAAAGCTGTGTACTGGACATGAAGTTACTTTCAACAGGTCGTTGATGTGAAGTAGAAATAGTGTTGGTGCGAGAATGGATCCTGCGAACACCAGCATTTATGAGTAGAGTGTCAGATGAAACTCCAACGACCACTACATGGAGAGACCTGTTTGAGAGAAAACTAGCAAGCAGAGAACACAGCTGAGGGGCAAACCATAAGGCGGAAGCTTGGCAGGAGTCCCTGGTGCCAAACTCGATCGACGCCTTGGAGATATCTAATGCCACAGCTAAAGTTTCTCCATACTTTTCAATAGATAGCTGCCATATATGTGAAACGTGGCAGCAGGTCACCAGTTGATCTCTGATGGCGGAAGCCATATTGCCTATCGATTGACAATTCCTGAGTCTTCCAGATATTTCATGAGCTCGATGTTGATGGCTTTTCCATGACCTTTGAAATAATAGATAGCAGTGCGATAGGTCTGTAGTTGCTAGGTAGGGCCTTTTTGCCTTTTTAGGGACTGGCTGTACTCTTGCAATTTTCCAATTGGAGGGAAATACCCCCAAATTGTAGAGTGGTTGAACAACTTGCAAAGAACAGGTGTTAGTTCGGGGCACATTTCTTGAGAACAATCGGCGGGATTCCGTCAGATCCACAGGCTTTGTTGGTGTTGAGACCCAGCAAAATCTTTCTGATAGATGCGTTGAAAGGTGATCTCGGGCATGTGACTGTCAATAGGTGTAATGTTCGGGGTTGTTTTCCCGATGAACCCAGAGTGGAATTTCCAGCAAATAGGTCGCAAAGATATTGGCTTTCCTGGGCAGTCGTTGCTAGTGTTCCATCTTCTTTGGTTAGGGGAGGAAATGAGCTGGAAGTGAAGTTTCTTCCCACAGCTTTGGCGAAAGACCAAAATGAACGGGATCCGTTAGGACATTCAGCAAGTTTTGATCTTATTTTGGCTTTGTGGGCATCTTTTGAGCACTTATAATACCAGAAGAAAGAACGATCCAACTTTTATCGACCACTGAAAAAGGTTGTCACTACACTTCTATAAATGTCTTTAACCACCTACCAACTCATAAAAGATATTCAAATACTAAAGAATTTCAAAGACAAGTTATATGATTACTTATGTAACATGGAACCTTATTCACTGAACGACTTTTTGATAAGGACATAGTCATTTCCATATATGTAATGCCATGCTGGGCCTACTGAATCCAACCTTCATATTATATACTCATAATGTCGAAACTATATATTATCTTAAATTAAACTACTCTTACCTTCATCTTCACAATGTAAAACATTTGACTTGTTTTAAACAAATTGTATATACCGTTTTCTGTACATGGTCTACAAATTGTTTCTGAAATAAATATCTCTGTCTAAAGTCAGAACCAGTAGAATAAGTCAGCATACTTTAAAGCACTTAACAAACCACAATTATCAAAAACTCGTTTGTAATACACACAGTTTTTCGATTGGAAAAGTAAACAATATTGACAGCCAAGCAGCATTTCCTATCTTCCTTTTTACTTCAATATCTATATTGTTGACACTTGATGAAAATACTTCTACAATTACTATTAGGCTTTTTTGAGTTTCTGACTGGTTTCCAAATTGAGTTATCAAATCTGTTAATGTGAAAAATTGGAGAAATTTTGGACAATGGCAGTTTTACGTGCAATAAACACGTAATCTCGGGTGTTTGTGGTGTTTTGGTTAAAAAAATGGAATTTTGAGTGTTTTCACTAGCCGAAAATAGCACTGAAAAATAATAATCGTTTTTCCTCTGAAAGTATTTGAGAGAGGGGCCATGTTTTGTCTTTGCAACAAGTTAGTTTACACCCTGTGTACCTTGAAATAATTGGGGAATTCTGATTTGATTTATAATAATTTTCATGTTCAGTTTGTCCAATCCAGGTAATTTCTTCGAATACAAGTTGTGGGTTAATTCTTTTGGTGTTTATTTTGAGGGAAAATATGTTTTGTTTTCAGTTCGGTTATGTTCCTAAAGCGTTGTACCCTGAGCGATAGGACGGCTGCAGGATCTTGGAACCAGCTGACCGTTGGAGACCTTCAAGTGTATTACGATCCGGAATTGTACGCAGCAAGAGTAGCTGTTAATGATGACAGCGGCAACGTTTTGAGTAATACTCTCATAGGAGTCAACACTTTGATGGATGTAAGTAATCATCGGGAAATATTTTTATTATGGGTGAAGTACTCATAATTGATATGATTATTGATGTACTGGGAAACGGCCCCTTGAAAGCATATTTTGAGAACGAACTGTCCTTTTTCTGAAACCTATTGAAGTGACTGTTTTTGCGCTTAAATTTATAAACTGATAAAATCTGACGAGGGTTATAATATTGAGGCTAGCGTTTGAATCGAGGTCATAATTTAATATAAAACAAATACTTGAAATGCTAATTTGTGATATTTTTCTACATATAGGGGTTATTCTCAATCATCTGGGAGTGCATTTTAGTGGCCCATTTGGCTAGGCGATTGCCGGTAAACCCAGGAAAAACCGTGCAATGCCACTTACTCAACAATCTGTACTAACTTAACATTATTCTAATTGCCTATTTTTCGATACAGTAGATCCTTTGTAACAATCATATTTCATTTACATACATTTCTGAATAAATTCATTACATATTTTCTTGAAATTTAATGTTGCTCTCTGGAGAGATATTTGATGTCTCTCATCTGCTTAACATTCGGACCAAGTCTAACCGAAAAAAGGTGATAAATACTAGAGAGGTCGCCCATTTGAAACAAACAAATTTATTTCTGTAACCTGATTTTCGGCGAATTTGAAGGAAAAAAAAATGTGTTTGAATAGTCAACATGCGTTTTGCTACACAAGGGTGGTTAAAAATATTTTTCTATTTCATAGATAACCAAAAATGAATGCATCTGGAAAGCCGTAGAGTGGGCGGATGGCAGCATGAACTGGAGGACCCTCAAGGCAACCTTCAGTAGCGAAATTGCGGCGCAAGAATTCCACTCGAACTACCTGGAAGGGTTGAATTACGCGCAGCAAGTCGGCATAGTTGACGAGGTACCCCTCCTCGAGCACGATTTAGAGACTGAAGATTGAAATTGTTGGAGGAAAAGTTGAGCTTTTCTCGTTTTGAGACGGAAAATGTAGAGGGATCCTTATTTACATTTTGTTGTATCGTGTAATTTTAATAGACATGTTATTTTTTAATGATACCTAAATTTTTTTTTTTTTTTTGTTAGAAAGTGAATATTTGACAGTCGTTCTTGAAATTTGGTTTGAGTTTTTCAAAGCCGAGGTAGCGGTAGCGGTGAAGGTTTTTTGCCACACTTGGATTTCAGTTTCTCGACATCCGATATTCTTTTTGTTAAATGGCTTGGAAATACAATTTAAAATATATATGAAAGGTGGGTATTCCTTTCTATAAGTCCCCACATTTTGGCGAATTATAGAAATGGATACCCACTATTCATATATATTTTAAATTGTGTTTTCAAGCCCTTCAACAAATATTCTTTTTTTTTTTTCGAGTCATCAGCCAGGTAAGTAGTTGCTTTCTGATGGATATTTAACGAAACACCTATTAGGTTAGTAGTGGTGAACGGTTTTGAGAATCAAGATTATAGAAAAGCTCGTTAAAACACGAGTAGAAAAATTTGTAAATCGGCACAGTCTATTATCTAAATACCAATTCGGATTCCAAAAATCAAAGAGCACCAATGACGCTATTTTTTCTTTCTTGGAACAAGTCTACACAAGTCTAAATGCCGATGAAGTTGTTGCTGCGGTGTTCTGTGACTTCTCAAGGCTTTCGATTGTGTGAGATCGAGAACCCTGCTACAGAAATTAAATCTATATGGATTCAAGGTGCCTCCCTGAAATGGTTTGACTCTTACCTCTCGAAAGATATCAAGTAGTAAAGTTAATGACCAGACATCTAGCATTCTAGAGATCACAAGCGGGGTGCCACAGGGGTCAATTCTTGGACCTCTACTGTTCCTTCTATATTTGAATGATCTGTCAAATATTGACATTCAAGGAACTTTTACACTATTTGCTGCTGACACTACCCTCCTTTGGCGGAAAAAAATACTGAAGTTTTAAAAAGCGGGTATCCACGCTTAGGCCTAGTGAAAGAATGGTGTGACTCTAACTTTCGTTATGTTTCAATCTTTCAAAACAAACCTCCTCACATTCAAATTTGACTTTCAGGAATTGTATCTTGAAACACAACTCATGGAAATAAAACATCATGCAAGTTCCTGGGACTATACATTGACAATAAATTGAGGTTTCAAGAGCATGTAATTGCATTAACAAAAAACTTGCCCTCTGGTTGTTATGTGATCAGAACTGTGGCAAAGAACTTAACTTGGAGATAGCAGCGCCTATTATTCTTTAATAGAGTCTCATCTAAGTGCGAATAGCTTTTGGGGATTTGCTAGTCAGCAGCTCTTCAATTGGTCTTTATTATTCAAAAGAGCTATTAGGTACATGTGCTATACTAAGTCAAGGAACATTGCAAACTATTTATTAAGCACAAAATTCTAACATTGACGAGCTTATTTATATTGGAGACTGTATGTCTTATCTAAAGCCAACAGAAACCCAGTTATTCCTGAACAGGTTATAACACAAGACAAAATAGAAACATTCGGTTCCAATCCCAAGTCATCCCTGACAAAAATTCAATTATTTATGAGGGCATAAAATGTTCAATCATTTACCTTCACAAGCAAAACTATTAAATCCTTACCGTCATTTGGAAGGAAGTTAAATTCATGCTCCTTGAGAAGGCCTACTACAACATGCAGGAATATTATGAGGATCAATTGTTATGAGAAGACATGCTATCGGTTGTGTAACAGGCATTCTCTGAGTTTAGCAAATTTGCAACATTTTAATATCCCTGTAGTATTATCAACCTTAGCAGCATTTTATATCTACATTATTATTATATTTTTCTATTAGTTATACAACTGTACTTTTTGTATTTTTAATTATAGTTTATGTACTTTTTATTCTACCAATTAAGCTTTGTCTATGAGATTTTATATATCTTCGACAATAAAGTATACTTTGATTTGATTTGACTTTCTTTCTAATTCTTAAATTTGTATTAAAAACTTTTCCATTGAACAAAAAATAAATATCAATATTTAAAACTTTTATTGTTCCGAAGAACCAACAACTACTTATAACAAAAACATGCCAACCACTACAAAGGATTAATATGTATATATGTATCTTTAATTCATCTATGAGGGAGAAAAAACAGCTTGCTTCAAAAAATTATATAGCCTTATTCAGGCTTCTTGTAATTTTTTTGAATCAGTTTTTTTTTTTCTGGTGAAACAAATATATATCACAATGAGAATTCTAGCTAATTCCATTGGTGGAACTGGTGTTGCACTAGTCTACACCAATGTTGCATTGACAATTGATATTGCCTTTAAATTTAACGAAAGTTTGACTTTTTAAACTGCCATATTTTGCACTGAGGTCAAAACTATGTGCAGCAGTTTTCAAATAGGGCACACAAAATTTGCCACCAGTTTTTCCAATGGAACTCGAAATATGCACGCAGCGCACACCAGTTTCACCAATGGAATTTCCTAATACATTTCATAGTTAATGGTAGGATTCTCAGCAACCTGAAAATGTCAGTGAAAACTTCATGTCCCACACAAATCAGGCAATTTCAATACAATATGTTGAGTTTCATTCAATCATGATAACTTGAAAAACAAAAAAGTCAGGGAATCTCTTTTTCAAACTATTTCGTGAACCCCGTAGTATTTTTTTCATAATTACTTACTAAATATTTTTTTTTTTTCATTGACTGGAAACATGTACATTAGGTAAAAAAACTTGGAAACTGTATTTGGAAAACTATTCACTAACAAGCAAATAAAATTTGTCAAAAGGAATTAGAACTTTTTTCAATTAAAATGCATTATTTTTCATGATCTTCCATCAAAACATAGAAGAAACAAAAAATGAATAAATCTATTACATTTCCAGTACTGTCATTGATTTTATATTTGTATCAAAAACAAAGAAACAAAAAAGTGCATGGCATTTCATTTACCAATAACTATTAACCAGTATTTTTCTTCAACCATGCCTGATTGGTCAAAACCAGCTTTGGTGAGTCTAACAATGGTCAATTGATTACTATTTCAAATTATTATTAACCCTTTCCCTGCGCACGGCTCAAGAACCGTAGCACGCGCAGTGCTCGTTATTTTCGCCGCCACTCAGGTCCAATAGGTTATACGTTTTGTGTCAGAAATCAAGTCTGGAAAAACGTTTTCTCGAAAAAATAAAATACTTTCAATTCAGAATTATTCATTTAACGATAAAATTGGGAAAAATACATAGCCTATTGGGTAACCAATAAAGTACTTTTATTATTTGGGAAAAATACGCTCGTGAGTATATGGGGCTCGAACAGTCGAAACCTATTCAATTTCACAATGCGAGATTTATTGTATGGAGCAGTTAACCCGTTGGCGAATATAATAGTCTTGAGCAGCGAAAGGGTTAAATGACTTCAATTTGGCCCTCCAAAAATGTACCACAATACTTATATGAGCCTGAGAAATTACTTATGAAAAAATATTTGAATAATATACAATTTTGTAACCAACCAATATCACTCCAGTTGTAGAACAAAATTGTTTGTAGTATGAACAATTTAAAAATAGAGAGTTAGGGTTCCCATGATAGGTGGAAGTAAAAATATTTTTTCTCAGATATTTCGATACAGATCCAGACAATTTCACTTAGTTTCTTGCTGTTTGAGGGTGTTTTAAATACAATGAGGTCTCTCCACATAAAATTTTAATTTCTTGGGTTGATAATATTTGGATTCGATGAAACTGTGCGGTACGAAAAATGGTTCCAATGTTTATACAACCAGACTAGTCAGTTGATGTTCCTCGCTACTGTAATTTGAATTGTCTGATCTCCATCTTTTCTCCCAACTTTTCCCTACCTCTCCTTCCACAGCACGGAAACTGAAAATCGCATGTTGCAAAATAATGAATCGCATGTTGCAAAATAATGGTGAGTTACTGAAAATATCATTCATCGAACAAACTGATACAGTAAAAGAATTAACGAAGTTTAAAGTTAATTAAAAAAAAGGAACACATTAAAATTGTTGAAAATTATAATTGTCTATGTGTTAGGACTAGTGAAACTGACAGGTTAGGAATAATTACGCAAGTTCAAAGACACATGACAGGTGTCACTTGGAAGTGATTTCAGTGGTACCAACTGTTGTATTAGTGCCAACTATTATTATATGGTTTTAAATAGTACTATTGAAAAGTACCAGAGGACGGTAATAATAGTTTGGTACTAATGCAACAGTTTGTACCACTGAAACCACTTCCAAGTGACACCTGTCATGTGTCTTTGAACTAAATTAACTTGAAGGAATTATTCCTAACCTATCAGTTTCACTAGTCATCTGCATAGTGTAGACTAAACAGTTATATTCATATAATTTTTAACAATTTTAATGTGTTTTTTAAACATTGAACTTCGTTTTATTCTTTGATTTACATTCTTCTATTGTATCACTATGTTAGATGAATATGTTTAACATCATTGAAACCAACCTCAACAAAGTTGTAAGTAGCATAATATTTCGTACTGTAATATGCATTAATATTGGTTTTTCATCTATTGTAGTTTCCCTGATGATGGACTTGCTTGATGATATATTCAACTACCTAAATCCAGAATTTCAGCTGTTTAGTAGTTTTTGTTAAATTTTGGTAGAATTTTGTTTCTATTTGATTATATATGTACTATCATTATGGTGTTGAATGTTGAGTGAACGTCACATATTGTAGACTCATTATCTGATCAAATTCCACAAAATTGATAATACATAATGAAAAATGCCATGTCTGTTCTGATTACTTTTTATTTAAACCTGAAGGAAATTGGATTAAGGCAAATACTTTGAGTTTCCAATGACGCTTACTCATTATCTTGACATGCAACTTTTTTTAGTCCCCTATTTCTCTGACTTTCCAAGCATATGAGAACCCTGAGAATTCTACCCCCAAATAGACTATTGAGTCATGTATTTTCTCAATTTGCACGCTTCATTGCACATTTCATCGTTCGATCTTATAGACTGAGTATTGTCTTCCTTATCGTGATTTGCCAGATGGGTATAAATATCATCATTCCTTTTGAAATCGCCTTGTTTCCTAGGCAAGATATGTACATGAACATGCGGAACAGTCTGTCCGGCAAAGTGACCATCCTGAACACAAATAGTCGACGAACTTGCATTGTGTTCCGTTTCCACGACTTTTTGAACGGCAATGGCCGTTTGGAATAAGTCTGCGATTTCTTCTTGAGACAGATCGACCAACCTAGGAACTCGTCTTATGGTCGCAATGAGAACATGACCGGGCACAACACATCTGATATTCGTAAAAGCATAACAATACTCTGAACAATAAAAAACGGTGGAACCTAATATCACTTTATCGGCAAAGCTAAATGTATCGCTATCATTTAAACTATTCGTCTTCTTTCTGATCAAATTCAAATTATAAATGTCGTTCCTTCGATGTTGTTGTGCTGGCATTTCTTGTCGTACTTTATTCAAAAAGTCTTTATCCACCTCGGCAACGGCTATACTTTCATTTTGGTCTGTTCCTTCCGTGTATTTTGGACATTCAGCTTTGATATTTCCCCAGGGATCGATGATCATCGCGTGTCCGTAGGAGGTTCGCTTTTTATTATGTTTCCCATACTGAGCTGCGGCAATCACGTAGCACTGGTTTTCGATCGCTCTCGCCCTCAAAAGTACTTCCCAGTGGGCTTCGCCGGTACTCGAAGTGAATGCAGATGGGTATGTCAAAATTTGAGCCCCCAACTTGGTTTGTAACGTACTGAGTTCTGGAAACCTCAAGTCGTAACATATGGCCAATCCTAATGATCCGGCGGGTGTTTCGACAGGTGGTACAATTTGGGAACCGCTTACGTTGATATCCGACTCCCTCAAAAATATTTTCTTCTCGGGAATAGCCACATCAAACAAGTGGATCTTCCTGTATATCGTTTTAATTTCACCGGTGTCATCGATCAGTATGTGGCTGTTGTAAATTGTTTCATCGTCGATCTTCTCGTGAAAACCTCCGATGGACAGCCATATCTTGCTCCGTTTGGCCATATCCTTGTACGCTTTCATCAAAGGACCGTCCAAAGGCTCCGATAAACTTTTGGCTTCGTTTTTATCTGAAGGTATGTAATCGGATGCTTCTGGTAGAAATATCATCGTAGCGCTTGCTTGAACCGCATTGTTTATTAGTTTTTGAACTGTAGTTAAATTATCCGATTTATTGTTGGACGCAGTAAACTGGCATACGGCAACTTTACACTTTGATGATGACATTCTTTTTATAATGTTGAATTGGTTTATCATACACTTCTTGAGAGTTATTCTATGCAGAACCATTAGTATTTATTTGGTGACAATTATTGTACATAGGAAATATTTGTTTATTTCCAGAATGGAAAACAATATAGGTTAATTTCGTTCTTCTTCATTATATTTCATTACTTCCATGTGGCCACATTTATTATAAACAAACATTTCCAAAATAGGGGAGTTCCGCACAAGTTGCCAAAAAAAACTGTTTGACTTTTGTTGAATGAAAAATCGCAAATTTGATATGCTAATTCACTTACTTTTGGTCATGAAGCACTTATATATTTCTCATTCAAATGTGTCATTCACAGAAAATTTGTGTCTAAAAATGTGAACGGTTGTTAACGCAAAACAATGACAAGAGTTTTTGTAAAATACGCAACACTTCACAAACTTTTACCGCTAGTTGCTTCGAACTGTCAGCTATAATTTCATCTGTCTCCGTTTATATATTGTACTGATATTTTTATTTTCAATTGTTACTGAAACAACTAACAGTGAGGTTGAATTTATGTTTGGGTTGTAAAAAATAGTATTGTCTATCAATACTCTTGAAACAACCACACTTGGCGCTAGTGTTTGGGAGGTGTTATTCAAGTGAAGGTCAAATCGAGTTTGAATTAAGAAACACCTTTAAATTTGAAAATTTCTAGAAAACTTTGGGATTTGATAAATTATTTTCACAAAATGTAATTTTTGAGGACCGAACAGATAGATGCAAAGAAAAAAGAAATCATGCGTATTTCCTATTCTCATTCTGTGTCCACTGATAAAAAAGAAAACTTTTGAAACCCCTACACTCAATACATCTCTTCAACTGAAAGACAGAGATATCTTCCAAGGACACTCCATCCTGAGGATGTCCTTCGACGATTCGCTGTTGCGTTCAAATTAAGAGTGCTGCTCCTAGGTGGAGTTAGTAGCAAGGCCTACCGAGAACACTGTGTAAAATTCAGTGGTCGTCAAACTTTTTTTAGTCAAGGGCCAACAGAGACAATGTAGAGTGATACCTGGGGCCGCATGTCTGTTATATATATTAATTACTATCTAACCACCTAAGTAAGCTTCTATATGTTTCACCCGCAGGTTAGGTGTAGTATGTTATTGGGTAAGAAAAAAATACAATTAGCTAAAGGTATACTAAATTTTTCATTAAACTATAGAATTTACTTAAAAAAATTAATGTGATTTGTGGCGTTGTCCTTTTTTCAGCAACTTGTTTCTATTTGCTTCTTTTTGGGCTGCATGCAATCCTAATTACGTCTTCTAAATGACTGGACAGACACGTACGATATTTATTTTTAAGGAAAATCATTTTGGAAAATGAAGCTTCACATAAGTATCGGACACTCATCTCCAGAACTGCGTATACTACTGCTTCTCACGATGTGCGATGATCTGTGCTTTGAGCTGTATGTTATATTTAAGTTCGATTATTTCATTCATCAACTGACTTTTCTGAAATCCAAATTGACAAAATAATTTGAGGTCATCATTTTCAACATGCCAAGGGTTTTCCACGGGAATAAAACATCCTCGAATATTCCTCACGTCTATACATCTTCTTTTCATTTCTTTCAAATAGGACACCATATCTTCCTAGACACTTTCGGCGATATATATGTCTGATTGACGTTTAGCAGCAGTTGGAGACTTGGACAAATTTTTTTTAGTTCAAGTTCATTTATATATATAACTGCAGTTTTGCTTCTAATACGAATATACTATTTTTTATTTTATTTCATCTTTTTTGCAAGAATATTACAAACTTCATAGGATGCTTTTGTAAGAGCCTCATTTTGTCTAACTACTATCGACATAACATTTTGTTGACGACGTACTGACGATATTAAATGAGCTATTTTTTCCTTTCTTCCAATAGATTGCAAAGGAAAGCTTCCTTTTCGAAGCCCTCTTTGGCGTTACTTCAGTCATTATTTATAATAACTAATACCAATCTACGCAAAGAATTGACAGAACAATTGAGCGTCAGCGGAACGTAGATGATAATTGAAACGGGGAAGTCCGTCGGTGTTATATACGTTGACCAGTATGTTGCGTAGGATTTAATTCAGTTTGCCCAAAATTGAATTTCATTTTGTAGGTACGTTCTCGGCACCTGTTTGGAGTGAGACCTCTCTACGTAGTACTTCAATTTATTCTGTGAAAGGACCCTGAGAATTGGACCAATTCACATTACCAGTCCATAATGTTATGTTGATAGTTTTACCGTTTACAACTCGGGTCCGCATGAATTTTTTATTCAGGCCGTGGTTTGATGACCACTGGTGTAAATGATACATTCTCTGTTGTGATTGACTTGCCGTCATAGACGTGCCTGCAATGATATTTTGGGATGCAATATTGTTTAGAGCAAGACTATCTGCATCCCCTCGGAACACCCTCCTTGTCTACGCCAACTAAAGGCCGGATGGGAACGAATTTTCCGCAAGGAGTGATGTCCTGACTGCGCCAGCAGGAAGCAAAAGGAGACAGTTGTTTGGTGTTTCTCAAGATATAGGTTAACTATTGTATGACGTCACGGTTCACGGTAGACTTCGGTTTAACTTGTGAAGGTTGACAGATTTGGTTTTTGTTGTTGAGGGTTAAAAATAATTTTTATTACGGCGTTGATTAATATTTTGATATCTTCTCTTCACTTATGTGTACTTCGAGTTCTTGAAAATACAATGAAAATGAATGTGGCGAATTTATTAGTACTGGAATTTATAGAATATATTCAGATTTCACCACATCCTTCTTTAGTGGCCATCAATTCATCGGGAATACATTTTATCAATATCTGGATTATGCAAATGCTGGAAGATGATGAACATAATCTGATATAATCATTCACATATACTTATCATTCCATATGAATAAACAAAAAACCTAACCTCCAACAAGATAACTACTCTGTCAAACTATCTCAATGAGCTGGTTTGTGTGGTTGGTTAACTCTTACGTCATAGTTTGGATGTTTGGAATACACTTCGAGGAATATTGACAGGTTAACTTATTGCTAACCCGGTTTGTATGGTTAAGTTCGAAGAAAAATCACTATAGAAATGAGGCGAAATAGGAGGTCGGAAGGCAAAGATAGTAAACGTTATTTGAATAGGAGGTACTAAGAAGTTCTAGCCAATCAGAATCTTGTAGCATTAACCCCTCATAGTGACGTACATGGACATGAGTACAGGTGGCCCACGTAACATACATAGTGGTCCAATATACCTTCAAGAGCCTGTAACTCTCAGATACCAGAGTGCGCTAGTCCGCCACTGTCCAGAGAGAATGGTGGCCATGACATGTCCATATACGTCACTATGACACAAATGATCTTTCATCTCTTTCTATTATCACATTGAACTCAATACTACGTAACTGGAAAGGCCCCGCGTGCTTTGACGAAATGAACAGCTGTGTGCCAGGGGCAACTGAGAGAGAAAGGACGATGTTTAGTATTTGTTTCTTTGTCCGCCTCGAAAGCTTAAACGTTATTTTTTATCCGATTTGTTTACCTGTGCCGTTTTACCTCTAATAAAAGTCTTTTTTACTTGTGTGATGATAAAATGGTGATAAAATTATTAAGACGTATGTCTTTTTATTTTATTGTTTTTCTAGTTTAATTGTGGTCAATAATGGTTCTAAACTGTGTGGCCTATGGATGTAATGTGGTACACGATGCAAGGAGCAAGATTTCTTTTCACGCGGAAGTTTTTATTAAAATCTTAAATTATAAAATCAAAGAAAAGTAGTCACGCTATGGCAGTATATACTTTTTTTCAATTTCCTGATGTTTGAGGTTAAAACCCTTATTACACTATGCCTTTTTCGTGCCTATTTTCGTGCTTATTTTCATGGCTATTTGTTGGCTGAATTTCCCCAAATAACTGGCACTATTACACCGTGCCTTTTTGATGATTGTTTCAGGCGCTAATTTCAGAGCTGCAAACCTAAGGAAAATTGACATTTACCTTATATTTTCATGGCTATTTGTTGGCTGAATTTCCCCAAATAACTGGCACTATTACTGGCACACGATTTTTTCTTCTTTTCTGTCACACTGAACAAAAGCGAAATATGTGATTAATTTAATCTATTCTTTGTTATGTCACGTCCTGTTTTGCAACCTGACATTTTCACAAACGTCCTTGAAATCCCTCGATTCAGGCGGAAAAAATAGAACCAGTCCTATTTATTTTCACGCCTGAAACAATCAACAAATCCCCACGCGCATGCGTATTTGTTTAAAATTTCAGCCACGGGCAGTCAGGCAGACAAATAGGCACGAAAAAGGCATAGTGTAATAAGGGTTTAAGAAGGCTGAGAAAAAAGTAAACTTTAAGATGACTTTTTTAAAAATTTGCTTTTTGTTGTTACTTAAGCACTTTAATCTAAAAATATAAAAAAAAAACATTATTTTAGATTCCCTTTTAAGCGGGTCATCTGATTGTTTTGTGCAACGAAATTCACATTCGTAAAAAAGGTTCACTTTACACACATGTTGCTTACAAATATTGTATCGAATTATATTGTGTAAATAACCATTGTCTATCGTTTTAATTTTTGATTGTTTCCTTTATTCATTACCAATGATGTTATGTATTAAGTTTTTAAAATAATGCTTTTTGAAAATAAATAAGACTGAATAACCCGAGGTGCAAGTTTTATTTTCTAATTTAACCCTTCAGTAATGCAAACATTTTACAATTTTATTCCTATTTTGGCTTAAATATTGGTTAGAATATCCCAGCCTTTTTTTATATATTAAAATAAAACCTTTTTTCAAATTACTTTGCCAAAAAAACCAATTTTAACTAGGCCCGGCACATTTTCTGTATTTGACCCAACGAGTAAGAGAGAGATAGCGATACTAAACCACTGTGGGTTGCATAATTCAGCTATTTGCCTCAGGCCCTTGCCATTGCGCGTCCTTTCCAGTTACATAGTATTGAGTTCAATGTATTCAGATAACGTTTACTCTCTTTGGCAGTGTTGCCAATGGAAATTGCACAAAATACTCGAAAGCTGGAACAAAATTACTCGAATTATACTCGCAATATAATGAAAATCCTCACCAAATCCTCGCATTTTTTATAATATACTGAATTGATAAACTACTTGATTTATAGTTTATAGTATCAACTAACCCTTAATTTTGTTTTGCTGTTTTTAGACCATAGAATTGTAATTATAATATACAGTATATTTTATAATTACAATTCTGATTGAATGATTACTTTAGAAAAAGTAATATGGCATTTGTTTCCATTAGCAAATTGTAGTTAAAGAATAGTAAATGATTTGCATTTCTAATAATAAACTTGAAATTTCATCCACAATAATAAAAGAGCCCTTTGAAGTTTTCATTTAATTAGATACATTTGCTACATAACGATATATATACCTATACATTGATAAATAACTGATATAAATCACAAATATTTACATTTGACAAGAAAATTACATTTTGAATCCATATCTTCAATTTTTCTGAATACAGAAGAAAACCATGGCAATAAAAACTCACTTTATCAACGTTTTTCTAATAATCATGGTGAAGGGTGTAAACAGTCAGTTTCAATATTCCAACACATGATACTGAAGATAAAGTTGAATATAAAACATGTTTTCTTATAATTTACAATTTAAAAATGATTTTTATGCATAAAGAAGTAATTGGAAAAATACCGAACTTTCTTGTTTCAAATTTAGTATATCAAACTTTGTAAAGTGTGAATTTCCGTTTCCTCAAACCCAAAAAAACTCCATATATAACATTAATTGAAATATACATTTTAATATTTCTCTTACAGCTAATAGAAGTCCAGTGCTCATCTTTGTAGCCCAACTCAATACAACAATTCAAAAACGAAGTCACCATGTCAAATTTCAAACAATTCCTTGAATTCCGTCAATATTAACTTGAGACAAAGACCTGTTGAGATATTGGCACTCATACTGTTAGCACCCTGTATATGATAAATTGATTTAATTAAAGTTAACAGGGCATGCCTGCTTATATTTAAATCAATGTATATAACCCATTCTGATATATCCTCTACTAACATCCTAACAGCAAACTTCTCAAGTTTTTAAGTCAATTTACCTAGTCATCAACTTTTTCGTCAAATAAAACATGTTATATTAATATTTTTTCGGTGGATAGAACTGGACAATGGTCTGCGACAATTTTTCTGCTAGCTCTTGTGTACTGGCCACCAATACCCTATGCGAAAATCTATCGATTTCGCCTCCTGCGGGATCTATGATTACGCCCCCTGCTTCCGTAACGATCAGCTCTCCTGCAGCAATGTCCCAAATATGTATCCCAAATTCGAAATAGGCATCTGCTGCGCCACAAGCAACCATTGCCATATTCAGTGCTGCTGAGCCTAGTGCTCTTAATCTGCAATTGATAGAAAATCATAGCATCCATGTCCCCCAGAAATCAATACTTGTTTCTTAATGACATTGCCAATTACTACATAGCTTTTTACTTTGGCCATATGCCAAACTTTTCCAGAATAATTTGTCTCAAAATAAATATTGCATAGATTATCAATATAAAATCAAGCAAGTAGAACTGGGAATAGGGAATGGGAATATAATAAATGATTTGGGAATCATTCTTGCCTCAAAAATTACATTTATGCCTCACATTGCAAATGCAACTTCCAGGGCTCTGAAAATGCTAGGTTTCACTCTCAGATCATCAGATGAATTTTTCAATGGATTTATTGTTCACCCTTTAAACCAGTACCAACTCTACAATCTGACACCCAACATATAATATAGATCTGATTGAGTGTTCGAAATTGTGCATGAGAATTAGAATTTCATATTGGTTAATATACCTACAAAATAACTCTCAACATTATCAATTGAATACTTTGGCACATAGATTATAATCAGATCTTGCATTCATAAAATAATCAATGACAGTATAAACTCTGAACATTGAATGTGAATCTAAGAACAAGAAATACCGAAGGATTAAACGTTTTTTATCAGTCTATGGCTAAAATGAATCTATAAGTAGAATGTTAAAATCTGTTTTGAAACTTATTGTACAGAAATGGAGTTGTTATATAGTTCTTCAATTGAATTATTCAAAGAGACCGAAAAAATTATATAAAATGGTATTTTATTCTTTATATTTTTAGTAATATTAGGATTTGTTCTACCCTGATCCATTTAAGTGCTTTTGTAAATATTTAAGAATTTAATGAATTCTCTTATCTGGGATTGACACACATACCAAGCAAAAAACAATGAAGAACTTTTAAAATTGTAGATGAAAGGAATTAATCGAAATCGGAAGATATAATCACGAAAGATTTTATGGAAAGTCCGTAAGTCTGGTGAAACCCAAAATATTCTGTGTTTGGAAGATCAATTTATAAAATGCATTGGTTAATGTTTGATACTCATTTAATATTCTTGAAATTATTCTGGCAATTTATATTTATCTTTTGGAAAATGTAAAAAATGTTAATGAGGTTTTGTCTTGATAGCCTATTGTGCATAATTTTGGTATGGTCTATACAAATTATTGGTTCCTTTGTTTAGTAATTTGGCCTGTATATATCAAATTCCTGAAAAAGCGGTACCATTTCCTGAAACTGAAAATGATCTACGCCCCTTGCAGGGTTATTTTTCAGAAAATTCATTTATACAAGTGCGACAAAACTAAAAAAACAAGTGTTATTCAGCAGATTATTTGACAACAGTTTATAAATTCTATAATACATGTAACACTTTTTTTTCATTTCAGAAACTGATGAATGCAGCTAGATCTGTGATAAATAAATCATCATCAGATTGATCAATAGTAAGAGAATATTTAGATATCCAGATAATTTTGGTTGTACCCGAAATGATTTATCTGATATGCAAATTTGTTTTAGCATCTGGTTATCAACAAATATACTCATTAAACTGATATAATAGGCCACAGCCAAGGTTGACAATTGAATAGCTGCAAACAAATGTAAATCTAATTCACAATCAAATTATCAGTAATCACTTTTGACCTTCATTCACCATATACTTTTTAACTTTAAATTCCCACAATAATAATTCAAACCAATATTACCAATATTTCCATTTTATTGAAAAACATTCAAGGTAAAAATGCAGTGTAGGGAGAAATTAACTTTTTGTTTTATGGTTCATTTCTCTAAAAGCATGAAAAAAAAAATGTCAGTCAAGTATTCTGAAGAAATGTCCGCTTTTGATTGAATGTTTGTGCCTGTGGAAGAAGAAACAGCCAATCATGAGTTTCAATTAGTTGTAGCATGTACTTGCATCTAGCGACTGATTGTCACTATTCTGTCTAAATAATAATTCGGAAAAAAAGAGAAAAGTCACCGGTAACGAAGTGTTGGCAAGCAGAGCGAAGCGTTACTTCGTAAGGATGGTTGGCTTGCATTCAACTTTGATAGCAAGGTTAGCCAAGTTAGATTAGTTTGATAGTTCATTTCTCTAAAAGCTTTGAAATTTCTGAAAATTAAAATTAATGTGTAATGAATGTTTCTGCCTGTGGAAGAAACAGCCAATCATGAGTTTCAATTAGTTGACGTAGGTGTTATCTATTGGTCGACATCTCTGTGATGTAGTGTGTACTTGCATCTAACGACTGATTGTCACTATTGGCCTCAATAATAATTCGGAAAAAACGAGAAAAGTCACCGCTAATGAAGCGTTACTTTGTAAGGTTGGTTGGCTTGCAAATCAGCAGTTTTTCGTACAAGTACTAAAATCACGCAAATTAACACACCCTTGGTGTTTTTGTTAAAAGAAGGTTGAATGGTGAGTGTTTTCAGAGACCGAAAAATAATGCTTTTTGTACTTCTGGAAGCTCCTATTTTAGAAAGTATTTGAAAGTGCCACGTTTTTGGGTTTGTGTTCAGAAGGCAAAAATATGATAGTTTCACCAAACGGCACGTCCCAAATCGTGCGAGTCTAATTACTGGATATTTACCGTCGTGAAAATAATAGATTAAAAAATAAAATAAAAAATGATGACTAACCGCCGTTTTTTTTTTGGGTTAGTGGCGCTTGTTTATTTACAAAAAAAAAATATTTTTTAAATCTGTGGATTCTCCCTAAACATAATTTTGTCCAAAATGAAACACTTACCCATGTACTTGTGGCATCAGAATTTGGATATTTTCAAAAATAACTTTCCTCTTCTCTGGATCTCTGCTGGTTCCGAATTCCAGCATGAGCAAAGCATTCTCCAAAGAAGTTTTGTCTGAAACCTTTATTGGATCCCCATTCAAAAATGCCCCTTTGCCTTTCCTTGCGCTGAAAAGCTGTTTCAGCACCGGATTGAAAATTATGGCAATTTCGGGCTTCTTGTTGATGAATAGAGCTATAGAAACACAGGAATGTGGGAATGCGTGAACGAAGTTCATTGTGCCATCTATTGGGTCTATAATCCATGTTGGATCATCAGTCAAAACGCACTGACTACCTTCCGATACGGATTCTTCCCCGATGAACTTATGATCCGGAAATTGTTTCGAAAGACCATTGATGAGCAATTTCTCCACTGCTTGATCAGTTTCTGTCACCAAATCTATCTCGCTAGATTTCTTTTGGACTGATTTGTTCCTTTCAGATACTTTTACGCTAATCAGCTGCAAAAATCCAAATGTATTTTTGATAAATGTATAGTTATTCCACTCATGCTCCCTGAAAATAGCTGACTTTTCTCACGCGTTTTTGCCTCGTGAACACGATTCTGGAAGAAAAACGCAGCGTACTCATACCGTTTTGGAGTTAGAGCCCATTATTTGTTCTAGAATGTGATTTTCAAGCACTGTTTTCTCGAACAAAAATCACTCAAAATGCCTCCTTCCAAACAGCATAAACTACAAACATAAAATCACAAAATATAGCCGGTTCTGTCGCTTCTTCAACACGCACATCTTAACCTCTAATGATGAGAGAGGTTAGGATGTATGTGTTGAAAGTTGAAGGATTTTTTCGACAGAGCCGGCTGGATTTTGTGCCGAAACTTAGTTATAATATATAATATTCGTAGTTTATGCTGTTTGAAAGAAGGAGGCATTTTTAGTGATTTTTGCGCGAGAAAAAGGTGCTTGAAAATCACATTCTAGAACAAATAATGGGCTCTAACTCCAAAACGGTAGCCCGCCGCGTCTTCCGGATTCGTGTTCAGGAGGCAAAAACGCGTAAAAAAAGTCTCAGCTATTTTCGGGGAGCATAAATGGACTAACTATACATTTACCGCATTTTTTCTAGATAAAGTGTATATTTACGAGTACAATTACCTCTCCAGCTTTATTTGTCAGACTCAGAACGGCATCGTAGAATAAATCAACATCGGATTCAGACATCCTTGGAAATCACAGTATATTTATCCAAAAATGTAGCCTTATCAAATAGTTTCTATATAAGATATGTTGCCTGTTCAGCTTAATAACGTACTAATTATGATCAATTTCTAAGCCATGAAGTTGAAATTGTATTATCAATCATCCAGTGTAAATAACAGAGTTGAAGTAATCAGATTTTATCAGATAATCAGATTAAAAATTAAAAATCGAATGATTGAGTGGCTAATATTACATTGACGGTTTTTTTATTATAAGCACAGAATACTAACACAGAACGTAACTTAAATTACAGTAGTGATACGTTACGCTGCGGCCAAACCTTAGATGGCGCTGTTGCCGAATGAAACCCCCCGCACCCGCTATCAGGCGCGTGCATTATTTTATAGTTGAGGAGATCGCGATTCTTGTCTCCTGTAGTACGTTTTAACATTGCGATTCATTTTTTTCTCCTTTGATTTATGTTTGCTGCAATGTACCTTCAACCACAAACCATCTAAAAATAAGTGGTATCATGTTTTGAGATCGAAGCGACAATACGGACAAAAGTCGAACTATAGAAAGTCAGTAGTCAATATTTGTTGAGGTTGTTTGTAATAGTCATTCATTTTTGTTTATTCGTTTGGTCCACTTAGTTATCCATTGTCAAGTTTGTTTGGAGTGATATTGACATTATTTTTTAAAGTTTATCATTCGGGCATTTCCTAGTTGGGCACGGTGAGCCAATTATTCTCAAAAAGTATCAAACTGAGGCAATATGAAAATGCATTTCTTTCAAAACTCTCCTTCATCTCCCTGGAATTTAATTGAAAATGACTCATTTCAGGTTCAGCTAAAATTGTTAGTTGAGCATTGTGGAGAATATGTGGTATCTAGGAGGCACAGACTCTTCTAGATGTGTTTGGTGTTTATGAAGGGGAAGAAGTTGTGAATGCTGGTCATATCATCACATTAGGAAGAATAAACTCATCAGACATGAAAAATGTGAAGTTATGTGCATTATGCTCACAAACAAGTGTTTTGAATTCTGCTCTACATAATATGAATTTTGTATATCGAATGAAGAGGAAATGTGAAAGTTATTAACACATTCAGTGTTTTAACTTAAATTTGAAGAATCTTCTCACCTTTATTGAAGTGATCACTTTCTGTGAAGTTTTCTCCCAGGAATTACAACGAGACACTGAAGAATACCGACTCATCATCAATACTTTAAAACAAATTAAGAATATCTTAATAAATGATGAAATCAAACCACTTTATCATATGTAAACAAAGCCAACTACTGACTAGTTATAGTTCAGATTTGTCCACCAGGTGTCGTATCGCGTGTCTTGCATTGCCGATAGACATAAAAATAACACCAAACAAAAATATGTTACCTTACTCTCAATAACGAATCCAAAGCACACCATTAATATATTTCTATACCTCAAAGATAAGTATTTGGCATGAATAGGTTCTGTTATTAGGAGTTTTTCAACGGAATGCGTTGAACTTTTTCTTTTTTGAGGAGTTAAGGGATTTGAGAAGTGTCACCAAGTTCTTTAGCTACATCATTCAAGGCCTTTCTTATCTCCTTGTCTTCGCAATCAAGAGAGATCAACTGTGAAGAATATGCCAGTAGAGGAGCAGATCTAGAAAATTTGTGTTATTTTTTAAGTAATAATTTTGGATCCTGTTCATGTGTTCATATTCCAATAAATATTGCTATGTATTCATACATATATGGTTTCATTATTTTAGTAATAATTTTCAATCCAAAATAACTTTTGTAAGGAAAAAAAATGGAATGGAAAAAGCTACGATAAAAAATGGACCTTCATTTTGTATCCTAGATTTTTCCTTCGCCTTGAATTTTCGTTCCAATTGGAAATGTCCTCCTTTTCAATATAAAAATATATATTGCTTTGAAATTGTATCTCTTAGTTTTGCCACACCATACCTACACAGAAGCGCAACTGGAAGGCGGCCCTTTGATCTTTTGGGGTAACATTTTATTTTGGCGGTACTCTTGAATCACGCTACTGTATAGGTAAGGCGTTCTGTGGTTTTGCCGTCAAACACCGAAGCTCTGAGAATGGAAGTTCTGTGGTTATCGTTGTAGTTACCTTTCTAAAGTTGGATCCATATGCAAGCGTTTTCGAGGGGAAAATAAATCTATACTACGAACAATGGGTGAATTTGTAATTTTTAAATTAATATACAATATGCTGGGTATCTCCTGGGGCACGCATAGTAGAAGCCTAGACAAGACGAACAAAATTAGAAAGAAATGGAATCATATCTCAAGTTGAAGGATGCCCTTCTTGACCAATCAAAGTAATTTTAAATATAAAATGAAGGGTTACGGAATGATGACGTTTGTTATGACACAGAATTGCCAACTTCAAAATTAACAAGGAAATTCAAGGAATACATTTTTTTATCCCACATAAACTAAAAACTCGAGCATTCAACGATTTCGAAAGCAACTTATTAATCAATTATTCATTTTTCATAATTTTTGGGGCCTTACCACTTATGTTGGCAGTATTGTTCCAATTCCAAATAAAATATAATTCAGGAATGGCAACTGTGCTTATCTCGAGTTAAAGGTCCGAGGTCAATGAAGCGGCAAACCAAACATCAAAGGAAAAGGGTGGAGCTTCATAATTTTCATGTGAAAATATGAATATGGATATATGTGTGTTCTCTATCTATTGTCAAAGACTTTCACACATAAATAAAAATTAGGAAGAAGACGAAGAGGCCCCAGTGCTGTGAAAAGGCGGGAAGAATACAAACTAATTTTTAATTGTCAAACACGTTTTTAACCAATCTTAAAATTAACTATTTTGGTATTGAAATTAATGAAATATAGAAAATAATCAACAGAAACATGGAATGTGATACATGTGGTGGAACTGATTTCATCAAGGAATCAGGGTATTTCTTCTGCTCCGAATGTCAAACACAAAGCCAAGAGGTACGTGAGCACGTCTTCCAAGATGAAATCACCAACGTCAATCTTAAAAGCACGAAAAAGATCAGAGCTCCGAAGGCAGATAAATCTGAACGTAACATCACAAGTTTTGAATGCTACAATATCGTGATGGCTTCATTGACTCAACAGTTGATTAATTTAGGTGCTGACAGTTCCTTGAAGCCAGTGGTAAAATGTCTTTGGATGAGATACTTGGAGAAACTGGAAGTAATCTATTTGGACTATGATGATAAACCGAAACTGCCTATAGTTAATGTCAAGCGGTATGTATATAATAAAATTTTGTTATCAATTCTCAACTTGAAGTGTAATCTAATTAGTTTTCAATATTTTTCTTTTTTCTAAAAACTAACTTGACATTTCTGGACAATATCTCCAAATCTAAAATACAGGGTGATTTATACCATTCGCCCATCCTGACTATGTTTTTGTCCTCGAAAGCAAAACTGAAACAAAACTGATTTGCAGAAAAAAAAACTAATCAAATCTGGAATTCTTTCTTGGTCTTGCACTATTTTTCTCCATTTCTCTGTTAATATGATCCTCACTGGCATCGGAATTCATTTCATCATATTCAGGATCAAATTCTGGATCAGTATGATAGTCACAATCGGTAAGGTATTGTTCTTCATTCGAGTCTACGGAATTTGTGAACCTATACAAAAATTAGTTCTCCTTATCACCCTCTGAAAACTCTCGTTGGCGTAGAATTTCTTTTTTCCTATGTTTTTCTTTGTTTTGTTCCATCTAGGTTATGCTTTTGACTCTGCCTGCTTCCCGTTATTTCGTTTTCCAGTTATCTTGTTATCCCATTTTTCCCGTTTTTCTGTTATGCCGTTATTCCCTTTGTCCTGTTATCCCGTTATCCTGTTATTCCGTTAACCCCTTTCTTTATATATATATATATAGAGTGACCCCTTTGAAAGCGGGCCACCTCTCTAAAACTGTTATTTATTATCCGATTCAGAAGTTGTTTTTTTTAGTAGATAGAGCATCAATAGTTCTGTTGAATGCCATAAATTCGAAATAAAAATTTCATGGCCTACTTTGAATTTTTTTCAAGGTTAAAAATCCAAAAAACATACTAGCGATTTTTTTTAATAAAATTTTACGACGCCACTGGATTTGTGATGCTTTCAAATGGGTGTGACCAAAATTTCATGATAAAATTATTTTTTTAAACAGAAATACATATAGCAAGTAAAATATTCATATCAATATCAAATAATTCAAATAGTTGTCATATAAATCACAATTTTGTAAATAATATGGTTTAAAATACTCCTTCAGAACATAACAACTCTATGTGGGATATGTTTATGTCTCTTAGAACACTGCAATTTGTTGCCAAAGAATAGAAATGCACATCTTTACATCCAATAATATAATTACCAATATTAATAACATAAATGAACTACTACAAAAGAATGTATTGACATGACAGTGCCTACACATTAAATTTTGGACTGTTCAACCAGATCTCCATTTAATTCGATACATTTATCGTATCTTTTTCTTATGTTAACCATAACATTTGATAATTGATTTGGGGTGATATCTCTGCAAGCCTGTCCTATTCCTTCACTCAGTTCCTCTTTGCTCATTGGGCGAGTTTTGTAAACTTTTTCTTTAATGAAGCCCCATAAAAAAAATCCAATGGAGTCATGTCCGTGGATCTGGGGGGAAACTCGATCAAAACACTATTTCACCCTATCCACCGATTAGGAAAATTTTCTTCCAACCAATCTCTCACAATCCTGCTATTGTGGATGGAACAGCCATCTAATTGAAATAGATGAGCCTCTTCTGCCAGTGAAAGTTCATCCATAGCATAGAAAAATTCGTTTTTCAAAAAATTCAAAAAAATTTGACTATTCAAATTGCTTTAAAAAAAAAGGGGCCAATTATTTTGGTATGTAATATTCCACACCAAACATTTATTTTTTGTGAGTACTGTCTTCTGCAATTTATTAACCAATGTGGATTTTCTTCCGTCCAGTACCTTGTATTTTGAGAATTAACTGTTCCATTGGTTGTGAATGTTGCCTCCTCACTGAACAATTTTTTTTTCGGAAAATTCCTGTTTAGATATTCTCCTTGAGCCCATAAACTATACTCCATCCTCTTTTCATTATCGCCTTCTTCTAAGGTGTGAAGAAACTTTGGTTTAAAGGGCTTCATCTTATTATATTTCCTAAGATTTCTCCTTATTGTTTCACGCGGTAAGTTAATGTCCAAACTTGAAATTCTCACACTTGTTTTCGGATTGTTATTGAAATAAGTTCGAATTCGTTCAGAATTATTTTGTCTGTCTTTGTACAATATTACTATTCTTCAGAATATGTTTACAACAGCTCCATCGTGAAATTTTGGTTACACCCATTTGAAAGCATCACGAATCCAGTGGCGTCGTCAAATTTTATTACAAAAAATCGCTAGTATGTTTTTTGGATTTTTGACCTTGAAAAAAATTCGAAGTAGGCCGTGAAATTTTAATTTTTATTTCGAATTTATGGCATTCAACTAGAACTATTGATGCTCTATCTACTGAAAAAAAAAACTTCTGAATCGGATAATAAATAACAGTTTTAGAGAGGTGGCCCGCTTTCAAATGGGTCACTCTGTATATATATTCCCCATAAAAAAAGCACTTTACATTTTTTCTGAATCCAATAACTTTTCAAAAAAATCTTTCTTCCCCTAAAAACCTTATTTGTACTATTACAAACAACAAAAAATGTTTTGTTTGATTTGAGTATTCAACTAATATAAAATTTTAAAAAAATATGTGGACACGCCCGGGGATTGAACCCCGGCCCTTGGAGTTACAAAGCACACGCTCTAATCACTGAGCTACTGGGACACATACTACGAGGTTAGCCCATATTCCTTTTGTTGGCCATATTTCTTGAACTTTCCAATTTCTGGGCAATTTTCCTAATTTGTTTTCCGTATCAACCATCCTCAGGCTATTATGAATATTAAAAAAAATTGTCAAATTGGCCCAGTCATTCTCACGTTTTGCACTTACAAAGAATCGAGATTAATTTTTATGATATACATTGATAAATTTGAGCATAGGTACAAAATGATATCTGGCTCCATCTTTATCTAATCTCTCTACCTTAAGCCTTGGTTTTATCCAAAAGTAGCAGTTGCTGAAGACTGCGATCGGGTCATTAATACATCTCCAATGCATTTTAAATGTTCCTGTTTTCCTCGCTGCTGCCGAGTCGTTACCACTAACTAGTGCCGTGCATTTGGTCGCCGGTCGCTTGACCGCTCCGAGAACAGACGCACCCCCTGTGTCTGCCAAAGGAATAATATTTTCAATTGTGGGTAACTTGTGCCTTCTGTACCTTGTTGTCTTGGATTGTTCACTATATATTCCTTACGCAACATGTTGTGTAGACAGCAACAAGCACAAATAACTAGGTTAACAGTCGATGGTTCGACGTTAATTGGAGTAAAGATAATTCGAAATACATAGCATGAAATACCAAAACAATTTACAGTGACCCTTCTTGCTCAAGATAGTCTGTATAAAAATTGTAAGTAAGTAATCTTCAATATAGGATATATCCTAATCTTACAATAGATATAATAGATAATAAACAGTTACACATAGTGCCAAAAATATTGATAACATTCAAATCTGAATATAAATAACAACAATAATAAAGATAAAATATATAAAAATATAGTAAAAAGTATACATAAATACAAGAATATGGTAAAATACACACATACATATATAGATATTTTACAACCAACTAACGCTCTAGATATTCCAACAATTCCCTTTTAAACCCTTTCACAGTATTTGCCTCTTTAATGGTATTTGGTAAGTTGTTAAATTCCCGTAGTCCCTTAAAGAATAAATTTTTCATACCGCCACCAGTATGAGTTCTATATATATATGAAAATAAGCATTCGATCTTGTCTCGTGTTCATGTATTTGATTATTGAAAACAAAAAATTTGTTAAAATATGTTGGTTGGAGACCTTTGGTTATTTTAAAAATAAAAACCATTGTTAAAAAGAACAGTCGATTCGAAATCGACAGCCACTGCAGCATATTTAACATGTAATCAATGGAAGTACAACGACTGCATCTCAAAATAATTCTCATACCCCGATTTTGAAGTTGAGAAACCCTATTTTAGTTTATTAAATACATTAAAGTAGGCAGTACTCAAAATGAGGTTTAATTATACAATTATATGTTAATATTCTGGAGTTGAGAGTCAAATTATTTGCTATTCTAGAAAAAACAAAAAACAAAATTTAATTTTTTTTTATAACATATTCAGTTTGACTGTTCAAACTCAGAGTGTTGTCTACAATAACTCCCAGATATTTTATTTCAGACACATATTCCAAGGCAGTGTTATCAATTTCAAACTTTATTCCATTATAATCAATAGAATTTAGTTTATATTTGGTTGTTATCACCATAACTTTTGTTTTAAATGCATTCAACTTTAATTTATTTTAATGTAAATACCCTTCAATATTCTTCATAGAACCTTTGAGGGTATCCACAGCATTATTCAGTTCCGTATTTGAAGTATAAACTAATGTATCGTCTGCAAACAAGGAACATAGTAAATATCATTTAGGTACATTATAAATAAAAGTGGACCTAGTTCACTTCCTTGGGGAACGCCAATGTTGATATCTAACTCATCAGATATTTTTGTTTTCTGTTTTCTTTCACTAAGGTAACTAATGAACCAAGCCAGCACAGAGCCTGTTAATCCATAATAATTAAGTCAAGAAAAACAGCTACAGTGTATTTATTTTCATCATACGCATTTTTTAATTTAGAGAAAGTATACTGAACAGCTGATTAACAGGAATGATTTTTTCTAAATCCTGACTGTTGACCTAAGAATAATTCATTATTATCAAAGTATGCAACTAACTGCTCGTGAACTGCTAGTTCAAGGACTTTCTCCAAAGTTGGTAGAGTATAATTTATTGGGCGAAATTCGCTTGCTTCAATTGTATTACTAACCTTTGGTATAGGAATAACTGAAGTTATCTTCAGTTGATCCGGAAATATTCCTTTATCCAGCGATATATTTAATATCACATGCCCAAATACCTCGAATGTTTCTTTTAAAAATTTGCTATTCAGTACTTCCGACTTGTTCTTATTGTCTGATGAATGAATAATCTTTCTTTCTCTTTCTTGTTTTTTTGTGATTTGGTAGTACTTGCTTGATAATCAAGCAACATTAGAAGGATCGACTTTTTAGAGATATTCAGACTGATTGAAAGACATATACTAGCAAACAAAGAAACAGCTGTTTATAAAATGGCCAGGCGAGGAAATCAGGTAGGGTCGCGGCTACCCGGCCGTAGTCGTCAGCGGCTGCAATTTTTGGAGGAAACCAAGGCTTTATAAATGTCCTCTCCAATTTTTTTTATAATTACCAATGGTCTTCGATATTTTGATTGTGTCTTAGTAGGATGTCCAGTCGAATCTGGAACTCTTTTCATCATCACAATATCCCCGACTTCATGACTTTCTGTACCTTCGTCTGTCATAGGTTTCTCTGGCTACTTCAAAGGCGAATTTTGCATCTTCATTTTCGGTGTATAACCATAAAGACACTTGAATGTGGTTTTTTCGGTAGTCCCATTCACAGAGTTATTGAGATGTCTCTCCACGTCTTTGTTTTTTTTGTCCTACAGTTCATCATTTTCCATTGATGTTGCGATAACTGGTAAAAGCAAACTATAGACAACTTTCATTTGATTGAGGTCATTAAGTAGCTATTAAATTGTGTGGTATAACTCTTCTCATAATACAGCTGGAATTCTCCTAAGGTGAAAGCAGATCCCCTGTCACTTATTATGATTCGAGGAACGCCAAATTTTTGTATCAAATGTCTCAACATGACCAATGTTTCTTTTCCTGTTGTAGTTTTTACTCCATATAATTTTACAAATTTAGAGAATCAATAATAGTGGTCTTAGGTGATCCATATGAACTCTCTACATTGGTTTAACTGTTGGTGGAATGGGATGTAGCTGTCCAGGTTGATTACCACCATGCCTTCTCACATATTTTCTCATATTTTTAAACCAACAAGTTTCTAAAATTCTAGATATAGTTCTGTCGACAGGGAAATGTCCTTATGCTATTAAACCACTATTGCCTTTCACATGATATTGGGAATAACATAGAGTAATCTTTTTTCTTTGGCAACTTTCACCACATTGAGAATGTTTTATATCAGTATGCATTTCTAAATGAAATATGTATTTAAATTTCAATCAATTGATCACTTCAAAAATACAAAGCCAGTTGATCAGTGTTACTATCAGATTCATATTTCAGAGATTTCAAGATTCTCTATGATATAAAAAAGAAACGTAAGAGACGAAAATCCTCATCTGACGAGTCTACAGTAACAAATTCAACATCAACCAGAAGAGAGAGAACAAAAAAGAAGGTACAATTATATATATATATATATATATATATATATATATATAAGGTACAATTTCATAAATCAGCTTTGTATTTTTTAGAGAGAATTAGCACAAGCTCAATATGAAGAGTTTTCACAGAAGTCGAACCAAGAAAGTACTTCTCTGCACAATGAAACTCTAGGAAGCATCAAGAGTAGTTCGGACAGATCAGTCAACGCGAATAACAAAATCAGATACAATCGTTATTGTATCAAGGAATTGAGGAAGAAAATGTCTCAAAGGCATTATGAGAAACACAAATTGGACCATTTAAATGAATTAAACTGCCATAAGTTTACCTACAAGGATTGCTCAAAGTCCCACCAACTTGGTGTACATTTTTTGTCTCCCATAAAACTTTATTGTACCCTATACTTGGGGCTGCTTATAATCAAGGATAAAATTCAACTAGGGGATCTACTCAGGTTCATAAGAGAGGGGCATTTGAGCTTCAACAATTACACTCAGCTCTTCCCTGAAAATTATACTGATAAATTCTTGAACATTCGCAATAACTGTAAAAATGTCTTATTCTCGAACAGGCAATTTCGAGTAGTAGCAGCGAAGTTGGCAAAATTTTTGGAGGTCACTATTTATATCGGAGTTCCTGACTTAGTAGAGTTGGGGAGACGTTATTGTCAAGAAATGAACTTACCAGGTAAATTGATATCTTGTAAATAATATCAAACAATTATATACAGTTGGACGCACCTCTGGGAATGATCATAGTTATGGTGTCGAGGCATTCCTTTTTTTCTGCTTTCTTTACCTTGCATGTATAGATTTAGTGACTTGACTTCTCTCCAAATTTTCATGTTCCTTCATAACTGCTTTCTGCGAAAATGACCACATCATCAATAAAAGCACATGACTAAAGATCTACCAGTTAGGTATACCTTATTTTTACTGACATATCTTTATTGCTTGGTCCATTGTGCAAACAATAAAGGGGTACACACTGTTCTGTCAGATACCTTCCGTAGTTTCAAATTTTTTTGATAGCTTGTTGCCCGGGTATAAGTTTTTTATTAATTTAATTCCATTTTTATTAATTTATTTAAAAAAATGATCGAAAATGGAAACTTCTTGGAAGTTTAAAAATATTACAAATATTTGATAATTGGGTTTTCCCAATTAGCAGTTCCTTTTTAGCATTGGGTTAATCAATCATTTAGATGTTTTATTAAATTAACAGAAAAGAAAGAATATAGTAATTAGCAATCATTGAGTAGGAATGATTTCAGTTCTTTTTTGAATTTATACTTGTTATATTGTTCGAATTTATCAGGTATCACATATGATTTGTAGTTATTAAATTGGAAACCTCTCTCAAATAATGACGTTCTGTGTAAAGGACATGTCAGTACATTTCTATTCCTCATATTAATGTTGTGAACATCGGTCCTATAATTCAACTTATAACGGCAAGGACATTTGTATAATAGAATTTTGTGAAACAGGCACAGGGAGATGAAACTGAAACGTTCCTTATTGGGAGCCACCTCAGCTCCTTCAATGGGAAACATATTCATATTTTCTAATACCATCTATGAATGTTATCCATTAATTCTGTACATGTTATACTCTACTATATATTTCTTGATTTATACAGAAACTGTATATAGGGGAACAATAATTGAACTGTGATAGCACTAGCATTTCACATAACTTTTTTTGTAGCTACAGGTATGTCTGATCTATGGGGGTACAGTAATCTTCGGTCTCCATATGGTCTCTGAATATTACTCATGACATGCTCACGAAATCTCAAAAAGTCATCCAAAATCAAGCCGAGATTTTACGCATTGTCAGAAATGTTAATGACGTTATTTTTTTATAATAATTTGAAGGTTACTTTTTGTGAGAGTTTTATTGAACTTTTTTCCGAAAACCAAGGCTACATATTTTTTCGCATTTAACATAATTGGCGATATCTGCAATATTATTCAGATCGTTATTTAATGTTCCTGCTATGTTGTTCAGGTCACTTATAGAAAAATTGTAGTACAATTGAATATCATCAGCATACATATGCATTTTACTAGTGTGAAGTGAGAAGATAAGTGGCCCCAAAACTGAAACCTGTGGTGCTCCAGATAGAATATTTCTAGAAGCAGTTATGATATGTTCCAGTTTAACGCTTTGTTTGCAATAATGTAAAATAAGAGCGGACTAGTTGAAGCGAGTTTGTACAAACACCACTTGATTTTAGGAATGATAGAAGTGTATTGTGTCTGACAGTATCGAACGCTTCACTGAAAAGTCAAGCATTATTGAAGCTGTGCATTCTGAGTTATCAACTGCCTGAAATATATTGTCACTATCATGAAGGAGTGAGTGTCATTTTCATCAAGAAATTGGGACACCTGTTGAAATTGGGACAGGAATAGTATTCTGAATGGAATTCCAAAAATGTGGTTTATTAAAACTTTTACTAAAGTACGGTTACGAATCTCGGGTTCGTAGCTATTAAAATACTGTCTCTTTATTGGTACTCTACCGCATGAAACAATAATGAACTCACAATTAAATAACTCAATCAAAATTCACTACCCTAAATATACCGCGCGTTTCTGAATATACTGACTGCTTTCGTCTGTGTCTTATATAAAGGTCATTAGCACTCAGTAACTTCTTGGCATCTGCTTCTCGATTCTTCTTTGCACAAGGTGGGCTAGTTCCAAAGATCCCCGTGCACGAAGGCCTCTCTATTTGGGCCCATTGTGCGCCCACTTGTCCTGAGAAAATCAGCTGGGCATGCCGATTTCTTTGACAAAATTCACCAACTTCCTCAGCTGAATCTCCTTGGCGTCCTCTGGGTTCAGAATTATGCTTCCAAGGTTGATCTCCCTCTGGTGCACCAAAGCTGGGCACTCAGTGAGGATGTGCGACGATGTCTCGTCATCTTCCAGGCACCATCTACATAGGGGATCATCTGTGATCCCGATGAGCTCCATGTGCCTGTTCAGGTGATTATGTCCCGTTAGGAGCCCAGTCACAGTCTTGATGTCCCGTCTGTTAAGTGACAGGATCTCTTTAGACATTTTTTTCGATGGCCCCTTTATGTGGAGCTTTGATTGCCTCATGCCTGGCGCCTCTTGCCATGTTTTAAGGAACTGCTTTTGTAGCAGTTCCTCCATATTCGAGATTGCCAGGCTGCTGGGTATTCCCAAGATGGGTTCAGGTCCGACTGGTGTCTTTCCTGATCCTATCTTGGCTAATCTGTCTGCATCCTCGTTCCCAGAGACACCTGAGTGTCCCGGGACCCATATGAGGCTGACTTTGCTTGTTTTCGATAAACTTTCTACACTCGGACACCAGTTTGGATACAATCCTATTTGCGCCTAACGCCATAATAGCAGCTTTGCTGTCCGAGTAGATGGCAGTAGGCCCTCGACTTTTATTGTCGAGGTTTTCCTGGACACAGGTGAGTATAGCATATACTTCAGCCTGGAACACTGAGGCATATTTGCCTAAGGGAACTGAGATTTCTCTCTTTGTTCCTTCTTAGACCCCTGCGCCGGACATTCCCCAAATCTTGATCCATCTGTGTACCAGGTTGCTCCATGGTTTGGGGGTCTGTCAGGCGCATTGTCTTTCCATTCCTCCCTTGTGGGGATGGTTATATTGGGTCCTTTTCTAAAATCCAGAACAGGCGGGGTACTGTCTCTTTCCATTAATTTCTCGATTCTTTTGGAAACCTCTAAATGTTTATTTTTGTTTAAGGAAACATGGGGTGGCGTAGTGTATTTGTTTTCGTAACAATATGCTATTTTGAAAAATATTTAATTTAAAAAAAAAATTATAATTCTAAAGGCATATTAAAACTTGGAACGATTTTTTTCCTACAGGGTATTTTGTCATTTCTAAATCAACATTGAATGAGATTTCCAAGTTGACAAAACATCCTCTTAAACTCAAAATTGTTTCTGAAATAATCCCATTTTTCAATCTGTACTGGAGGAGAACCTAGAATGTGGTCGTGTATTTTCAGAATGTTACCCTTTTTGAATCATACAGAAGAATTTTCTTTTTTTTTTCATATCTGTATTTCAAAAACAATCCAAAATTGATCATTTTTGAAATCAGCTCTCGAGTTGATGTCTCAACATGTATGCCATTCATTTTTTTTATTAATGATAATAAATTGATGATTAATAATTTTCAGATGAAATATTTTTGGCTGTGAAAAATTTGCTATCAAAGATTCATGTGAAACTTAAGATGACCAAGAAAGGGGATGTAATACCAAACTATGAAGGCAGGATCATGTCTTTGATAATATTCACATTGAAATTGTTATTCGGTCTGGATGGAGAAACAGAAAACCACTTATCTAGGTATGCCCAGCTTCTGGACGAACTCAACCTATGTGATAAAAAAATGTTCGACATAAAAAAATGGATGATATATATAGAATATAGGAATCTAATAATGAGTGAACATCATTTTCCAACAAGTTACGAAAGGTCGAATTCGAAAGTTGATAGTAATCTTCTTTTACAGTACATAAAATCACATAATATTGCCTTGGATGGAAAACAGCAAGTTAACCAGAGAAATGCAAGATTATAAGGAATTGTTGACAAGAATACAAAATCTACAAAGTGATTTCAATACTCATCTAGAATTTCCCTCTTCTCTGACTCCGTTTTTGAGCCATTGTGAGGTCATTTTGAAATGGCTCAAGCCTGCTAAGTCTGAAACTATTTTGGCACACAGTTTTCGAGATGAGAATCTTGCTTTTCTGTTGACACCAAATAAGTATTTATTGGTGTTGAACGAATCTGTAATTGTCAAACATCGTGGGGCAAATAACAATTGGATAATGGATCAAATGAAGACGATAAGGTCTGTCAAGAATATCAGTAGGAAGAACCATCGTTTGATACCTGTGAAAATTGTTCCATCAGATGAAAAAGAGGATTTGACTGTTGGGATTGCAGAAGAAAACACGCCACTAAAGAAAAATGATCCTGATTACGTACAACAGCAGTTTCAAGAATGTCGCAGGCACATTTTCAAGGAAAACGCTAGCTGCATAAGAAGAGTTAGTAAACATGTCAATCTGGGGCTTGATAACATAAATAGAAATATGTCCTACACAACACATTACAATCCTTACGAAAGGTATTGGTTGTATTTACAGATGAATCTTGATCTGGTCACCAAAAATCAATTTGAACAATTTTTCAAAAACTACAACAGCAATTTCAAATTGGTTTTCAAAGAATGTTGCCGAATAACTGAACAAAATTATCAGGAGTTGTATACAGAATTTCAATTCACTGAGTTGTATCTGGTGTATACGGCTCGTTACTGTGACGGGAATGATGTACCAAAACCTAAAAGATGGTTGGCTGAAAAACTTGGTTATTACATTGATCAGGCTGAAAATCTGTGGTGAAGCTAAGTTTATGGACCAATGTGTTGAATTAATTTTCGTCAAAATTCATTATTATTGTTTTGTTTTTTGTTGATAGTGGGTTTATAGATTCAATTAAACTGAGAATGAAACTAACAATTAAGAACTAAGAATGTTGAATACAAAAGAACGTATATGAAGGTTTAACATTTACGTCTGTCATTTAAATTAAGAATTAATAATTACAAAGTTGGTTAACTTTCAACTCAACAACTAAGAATTTAGAAATTTTGTTGATGAAACGCGCAGAACGTGACATTTGAGAATGTCATTGTTGAATTTGGCGGGCTTGGTATAAATAGTGAGATTTTGGTGAAATTTTAGGTCGAATTTTTCGTGTTAAATTGATTGTTTCTTTAGATATTTGATATGGATTGTGGAGATCAAGACGTTCTGGAAATGATAGGGGCTTTTCTGATTATTGTGACTACAACAGTTTTATTTATATAATTTTCATATAATGCTTGGGTTTCATCCATCATAATTCTTAGTTGATGTATATAAACACATTCTTAATTCTGTAATGATAATTCTTAATTATAAATTCATAATTGTTAGTTTAATTGAATCTATATAAACCCACTATGACAGTTGAAAAAAATGTTTTTAAGGTGACTTGAAATACTCAAGAGTCACTGAAGGCAAAGAATAAATTTGATAAATAATCGATTTTTAAATTTCATTTTCTTATAAATTGTTGATTGATTATTTCCATATACAGTGCGCACGTAAAGTATGGAAACATGAAGATATCTTTGACACCCCGAAGATACAATAACAAAATTTTTGTTATGTATATTAGATATAAGAGCGATTTTAAATTTTATATTTTCGACGTTGCCAAATGTACAGCTTCTGAGATATACGAACAATGTTTATTTTTAAATGGGACAACCCGTATATTTTACAATTTTCTGTTACAGAGTTTTTTATTGCCGATGCAGCATACAAACTGTTAATGGCCAATAGGTACACACAAATGTTATTAGAAGAGTTTAGTTCACAAATAATTAGGTTATGATTTGCTTAGTGTTCGTGTGAGTTTGACCAATAGGATATTTTTGCTACTGGATCATAAAAATCAAATCAATCACTTCACAATTCCGTGATCTACATGATTTTTTGAGCAGGCTGAGCATTTCAAACGGACAGGACTATGATGTGCAAATTAAAATATTCTAGAAAAGGGGCGTGTTTCCTATTGTTGGTTCGGAACTGAGTAGATGGTGGAATGTAACCGAGCTCAAAAAAAGAAATAGAAAATTTGTCTGTGGCATAGAGTAGAAATACACATAGGAGAAGGCTACAAAGTCGCAACAAAATTAGAAAGATTATTCACAAAAACTAAAAATTAAGCAGGAACTTAGAAGGAATGAATGGATATAATACTACATAACGCAACTTGAAATTCAAACATTCTCGTCAATCAATTATTAATTTTTCATTAATTATTTCATTTCAGTGTCCTCGGGACATTTAACTTGAGATAGGCCCACTTGCCAGTACCAAATTATGTTTTATTTGGAATTGGGACAATACTGCCAACATAAGTAGTAAGGTCGAAAAAAATTAATAATTGGTTGATAACTCGCTTTCGAAATCAAATGTAATGTTTAATGCTGAGTTTTAAGTTTTGTTATGTAGAATAATATCATTTATTCTTTGAATTTCCTGGTTAATTTTGAGATTTTGTGAAGTTGGCAATTCTGTGCTATAAAAAACGTCATCATTCGAAATGGTGGCATTGACTTTGACTAGGAGAGTATTCCCCATAAGACAATAGTGACACTAACATAAAGAGATGAAAGATCATATGTGAGTCATAGTGACGTATATGGACATGTCATGGCCACCATTCTCTCTGGACAGTGACGGACTAGCGCACTCTGGTATCTGATATTTACAGGCTCTTGAATGTATATTGGACCACTCTGTATGTGACGTGGGCCACCTGCACTCATGTCCATGTACGTCACTATGACGGGTTAATGCTACAAGAAGAACCCTGCTTGAGATAGGATTCCATTCTAATTTTGTTCGTCTTGTCTAATGAGTGGTATTGTCCTGATTCCAAATATAATTTAGAGCTGGCAACGGTGCCTATTCCAATTTGAAGGTTAATGATGTGGCAAACCAAACATCAAAAGAAATAGGTCTGTGGTGTGCGATGTTTAGCGTTGCCAATTACCGGGATTTTTTCCGAAAATCGGGAATTTCAACTTGTGTCGGGGATTCTACAATTGTAGGAAAAAACGGGAATTTTATTACTATTCGTAACTTCCGTTTGATTCGTAACACACTACGTCAGTTATATACCATTATTGAGCAGTCAGTCAGAAAACAGGACGCCGTAAGCTGAAACACGAAAAGCAGCTATGTGAACATTGTGAACTCGCATGACGTTCGTCACGTAATAGGGAATACGGATATTTTTCTTTGTCTTAGTTCAGTCCTCAGATATTATATTTTGTGAAAATAATTTATCAAATCCCAATTTTCTTTCGAAATTTTCAAATTTAAAGGTGCTCCTCAATTTAAACTCGATTTGACCTTCACTTGAATAACTTCCTCCAAACACTAGCGCCAATTGTGGTTGTTTCAGCAATATCCATTGACGATACCATTTTTACAACCCAAACATGAATTCAACTCACTTTCCTGTAACAATTGAAAATACTATAATAATAAAAATATTAGGAAAATATATAAACGAAGACAGATTAAATTATAGTTGACAGTTCGAAGCAACTAGCGGTAAAAGTTTAAACTGTGGGAAGTAACGATGCATACGTCCATCAGAGGCGCTAGGAATATAATGAAAAAAACGCGTTTTCAATTTCAAATTATTAAAAACATTGACCATTTTTTCTGAGTATGTTGCTGATGTTTCTAGATGGTAATCTTTATGTGCAAATCAAAATATTCTAGAAAAGAGCATATGCGTGTTCCCCATTCCTGTTTCCTGTCAATACTTTCATGTAACGTAACATATACATGTAATTACCATTACAGTTTTCCATGTCCATATTATTATCCATTCAAATAAAATTCTAGACGATGATTTGCCGGGAAAAAACCTCGAGTTATAAGTTTCGGGATTTTTTCGGGAATTTTCGGACATTTACGGAATTTTCGGGGATTCTCAAGCCTTTGGTCGGGATTTTTCTTCACATGGCAATGGCAACCCTGGCGATGTCATTAAATTGTAGTTTCAAAGGGAGAGTGGGGCTTATTTATATTCTAGATTCAAATGTCAAGTGAAGCGTGTTTACAAATTCCCAAAGATGAATGAAATTCCTTATTCTAATAATAAATAATCTCAAGTTACAATCGTAAGTCACTCTTATCTATCGATGATCAATATGTTTAGTGGAACATAATTTTATTTTTAATGGAGGCACCTGAGAAATCACTTCGTTTGAGAGAATGAGTTCTGACATCGGCATTCATCCCCTAACCAACGATCCCAGTGCAGCTTGGAAGGAAATAGCCAAAGGCCAGAAGATATTGAAGTTGAACGTTAAAATACCCGTTAAACCAGTCGAACAAGATAAAGTTAGATTTGTGTGCATGAGCGACACTCATTCTCTCATAAGAAATATTGGCTTTGATATCCCCGAAGGAGACATATTCATACACGCAGGCGATTTCACCAAATGTGGACAATTGGAGGAAGTTTTTCAGTTCAATGAATGGCTAGGTTATTGAATTATACCATAAGTAAAGTGCAGGCGTTTTCGGATGGCGAAGTAGGCGATAAATCATTGGTGAGACGAAATGTCTATATTTATTTCATTTCAACTTTATCTGCTTGTGGTTATAAAAATGAGTGACAGCTGTTGGGCCAGCCCAAATTACACTATAAGTCTCTCTAAGATTTTCGTTACATTATGCAATTTTAATAATCCAATTAGAACTGAAAATTTTATGTACACGTATGGCTACCGTCCTCCAGTTATAGACGTACTTGTACGTCACGACTTCATCAGGAAACATCAAGAAACCGTTCATGTAAGACCCCAGTTTTGCCCCAAAAACAAATACCATATTTCCGCCGGAATTCGATTTGTGCACAATACAAATTCAGGAGCTGATGCATATCCAAAACTGTGCGAAGGTTAGAAAACATATATTTCAGGGAGCTCAATTTTGAAATTAATTGTTCACATTGAGGTTTCTAGTTCAAGAATTCATCTAGATAAACTCCTAAAATGTTTACGGGTTCATGAGAATTAATGAGTAATTTATTTTCTATCATAATCTGCATATTTTCTACAGTTCTTTGACGATTGTGAATCCTTATAATTTGTGTTTTTTCAATATTAATATTTAAAATGAAACTAATATAGCGTTATCAGCTACATATTATAAAAAAGAAATCAAAGCATTTCTTAGTGGTCTGTGTTTGAAGAATAATTGTCTTTTTCGGTTAATGAATCTTCATTTAGATTAATTATAAAAAAAAACTCGTTCCCAATTTGTACTAATAAGATTTTTAGTGTGTTTAATACAATCTGCCCAATTTTGCTTAGTAACTTTATTTAATGTTCTTTCCATGTATTCAATACAGCCTCGCATTGTAGCCCTTTTGTCCTATATTCTTGTTATAAAATGTTTTGCATTGTGCCCATATTACTTCAATGGCATTAAACTGGCAGTGGTATGGTGGTAGTTGTAGAACAGAATGATCCATTTTATAAATTAATTCTTCAGTTGCATATGCATTTTTTTTGAGACTCAAATTGCTGCACAATCTCCAACAGTTTACATTTAAAGGCACGCTGATATATTTTTAGTTTGCAGCCATTGTATGATTTCATCCTCGTTCGACTGGGAATTTGGATTTTTTTCCAGAAGTCTTGAATGATATCTTGAATTATCCATGATAATCGATGATAGTTTCTAAAGTCTAGGTAACAATTGTTCCGCCATCCACTTTTCGAATAATTCTGAATTTTAATTATCATGGTTATCAGCCCTTTTGTTTTTAGTTGGAAAATATAAGACCGGCACCATCAATTTTCAGCATTAACAATTTGTTTGCCTTGTGAGCTACTTTTATTCCGCACAGATTTTACTTCATCATCATGCCAGGTTTGCAATGTATTACTAATGTTGAATAAATATACGTTATATCACATGCAGCATGATTCAATACTTTTCAAAAACTTTACCCGTTTTGATGCAGTCTCTGGTCTTTCCATTAGAGTCCTTTTAGCATTATCTTTTGAGAAATTAAAACCTAGAACTTTTTAAATTATACCTAAGGTTGTGTTACAGTTATAATATGTCTATTTAGTATTTCTTGTCGTAGGATTTCTCTTGTTACAAACTGTTTATTTTCTATCATGGTATAAATAACGGAATGTATTTCAGATTTAACTCCTTCAGACAGATCTCGTGTTTTGGAAGCTTTTCTCTTTGCAGGCACCTAATAAAAATAAAATAAAACCATTACATTTAGCACAAAAAATACAATTGTTTCACGTTGGACTTCGTGCCGTATTCTAGAAATTGTCCTAGCGCTTGATTTTAATGCCTCGGCTGCACAATTAATAACATAAATGTTTTCAGTGGAAGTCTCTTTTATATTTTTATCACACGTTTCCTACTTTGCTCGTTCAAAACTTCACAATGATCCATTTTCAAATTTCGTTAAAACTGTATCACAAACTCATCATAACAGAAGAAGCAACACAACACAGCAGAAGGATCAACACATTCAAAATGAGGCAATTTCCAGGCTAATTTCGAGTCCCCATCTGTTTTTGATAGGAAGTACATCTTATTGGCTATTCTTCTCTAGTGTAAGTAGTTTCTCCGTAACGTTAGTCGTAGCTCATTCAGGGGCGTATCTGGGCGTGCCTTAAGTATATCTCAAACAAGTGGAAAGGCTTAGACGTATATGTCAGCTCTCACCAATGATTTATTGCCTACTTCGCCATCCGGAAACGTTTAACTATAATCGAGATATCTAAAAGTTTCATTCCAGGTACCTTACCACACAAATACAAAATTGTCATAGCTGGAAATCATGAACTGAGTTTCGATGAAAGATTCATTGAAATATTCAAAAATAAAATTTCATCGAGGCCATGTTGTGTGGGTGATGCAGAGGATGAAGTGCCAAACTATGGAAATACCAAAGATAATATTGCTGATGCCGTTAATACTGCAAATATTCGAAAATATCTTTCGAATTGTACATATCTGGAAGACAGTGGAATTGAAATATATGGCATCAAATTGTATGGTACCCCATGGTAAGTTGGCAACTCAATCAAAATAGTTAACATTTATATTATTAGTTATTTAAATAAAATATAAAGGCATTCAAGATAATCCTCAATAAACAGAAGTTCAGAGTTTATCTATAAATTTTATTCAGAGAAAGATTTTATAGGTATTGTTTTCAGCAAATCCTTAATAAAATAGAGATCTAATCAATTGTGATAATATTTTTGATTTATTGCCGCTAGCTGAATTTGATATCTGAAAAATTATTAATTACCCCATATTATGTTTTAAGTAACTGTTACAAGGTGTTCAATATTCATTAGGCATTTTTACAAGCTGGAATTTGATACAACACCTATATAATGCATGGTAGATCAAAAAGTTGTTGACCTGATCATTATCAGTAATTGAGCACCTATTGTTCATGATCATTTCTAATTTGAACCAGTTCGTTAGTGTGGAAACAAAAAAAAATTTATATAATTGATTGTGGAACTTGGAAATTAAAATATATCCTAGTATGGAGTCACATCCCCAAAATTATTTTGGGAATAAGCATTAGATATTGCGTGTATTTTGGGGAACAAAATCACAAAGAAAAATCCCCAGCAAATCCACTAAGGTTCAGTTTATATTGCGGTAAATAGAACGAGAAATTTTGAATTTGATTTACTGAATTTTATATTTGGCTATTTGGCAATATGTTCTTGAAAGAGAAATATAGAGTTTTGAAACCATAATGGATATTCCTTCTATTTGACAGTATCAGTTGAATATGTGATAGGTACTTCATTAATATGTGACAAAAGTAGGAAAAAATATTCTATCGAAAACTACAAAAAATTAATTATTTGAAAGCGTTTTTTAAAGGTTTATGATTGAATCAACATTGAAGAAAACCTTATACGGTGTCCTGTGTTTTGAATGAATAAGAGGGCCAACATTGAGACAATTACAACATTTCCTCAAATAAAATTATTGAATGTCTTCAAAATCATAAATTTCATAGATCCTTGATTAGTGCAAGATCTAAAGTTTAGAAGAGATGCATTCTACAACTGGAACCTATATATCAAAGTACAACAGAATTATTTGTTTTTTTTTTCAGATTTGAGAATTGATTTTCATGTATATTGCAAAAATGTTTATTGTCAGTTACAATTTCCCTTTATAGGTAACCTATATTTTTGTAAAAATAAATGAATCTGCATCTAACTCTATAGTTGCATTCTTTATATTGAGAAAAAAACACTCCTACTACCCAGATAATATAATAATTGTTGGCTTGTTTTCTTTTATTTCTCCTTCCAAATTTATTCTAACTCCTTTTAAACACTTGTAGAGCCTATGTATTTTTGTGCTGAAGATGGAGGTAAAAGCTTCCAAAATTCAGACATTTGGAAATTGAAAATATATCCCAAGTAGATTATTTGTTTTGTTGAGATTAACTAGGAGTTTCTATCTTCTTGTATATTCACACCGCTTTGTGAAATATGAACTATTTTCACCATTTGGATGTTGATATTAATGAATCCAGGGGAAAAGTACCATGGAAGATGTTTTTTAAAAACATGATTTGGAGATTTGAATATTTTAAATAAATTCATAATCTTTATTCTCAGAAGAAAACAATTCTTATGGACAGTCATTAGGGTATTAATAAAAAAGAGGAAGAAAACAATGGTACAGAGTTGGATATACAGTGTCCGTCATAAAGTTGGTTACATATGGGAAAAAAATTTGTTATTGAAATTTAGGAAAAACTCTAATGGCGGTTCGTTTCTGCATGTCTAACAACAAAAAAATCCGTTGCGACTTATATCACGTGACCTCAGATTTGGCGGGAATTTAAAAAAAAGTTGTCTGTGGTGCCGAAAAATGGGTCAAATTGACAAGATATCGAAAAAATTTATTGAGAAAATGTGTTTTCAACAAGATTGAAAAAAAATACCATTTTATTCCTCTACCCTTACTAAGACACATTTTACATTCTTGTTTTATCTGAAAACAGCTTTAATAACCAATAACATAAGTTTGGGTCAAAACTAATCAAATATTTGTGGAATAGACATTTTGCGGGAGATTAATTATGAAAACACGATTTAGTCTTGTCACTGTATATTGATGCACATGATCTTATTCAATATTCTCAACCCTTGAATAAAATTTAAACCAACTAATATTTGTAATTAAAACTTAATAATTCATTATTTATCCTAATTGAATTTAGTATTGTTTAGGTGGATGTGGAAAAATGAAAAAAACTCAATAAATAAAAAACAATGTACAAATTTTCAATATTCTACGTGACCACCATACATAGAATTGTTCTGGAAAATATTTTGCGGTGAACATTTTTCAACATAGTTCTGTTGGATCAGTGTTGTACAATTCCTTATACAAATTTTTAAATGTTCTACATTTCGAAATGGGCGTTGTTTATAAACATTGCTTTTCAGGCAACCCCATAAAAATAAATCACATGGCGTTAGGTCTGTAGAGCAGGCCAAGGATTACCTGAATATCGACCTATCCACTGCTCATCAAACTCATTGTTCAACCACTCCCGCACTTCAATCGTAGAATGAATAGAAGCCCCATCTTTTTCAAAGAATAAACGAATCCGCTCTTGTAATAGTAGGTTGTCGATAAATGTAGATATCTCGGTCCATAAAAAGTTCAAATACCGTTCGCCATTTAAACTTTGTCTAAAAAAGAAGGGACCTACAATTCGCTCATTTAAAATTCCACACCATACATTCACTTTGAAACTATATTGGTCCTTGGCTTCAATAATAAAATTAGGATTATGATCTGCCCACCATCTACAATTTTGAGAACTGACGACACTATTTGAGGTAAAAGTTGCTCTGTCAGAAAATAGCACATTTTTTTATCAGTCAGAAATGCTTTGTTGTCATAGAACATTAATTGTGTCGACAAAGCTTACCTAAAACTAAGACATAGCATAAGATACATACAAACAAACAAGGTAGTACTAACTCATCACATTATAAAATTTAAAAACACAATTTAAAAACAAAATGCAAAAACAATACATATAAAAAAGAAATTATTTATTTTCAGAGAACATAAGTCCAGTCGAAGGCTACATTTAAATCATAGTATAAAATAACATATATACATATCAAATCTGCAAAGCAGAACCACAATATAGATTTTAAAGGCAATAAATACAATATAATGCAATGAAATACACTAAAAATCAAGAAAATTCAAGGAAAATTTATGAATAAGCTGTGAAGCTGTCAGTGAGGAATTCGTTTAAATTGTAATAGGCCTTCCGAAGCAGTAGCACTTTCACCTCTTTACGAAACTTTTCGTTTCCATTTATTTTTCTGAAGGAAAGAGGAAGGTGATTGAATAGCTTCTTCCCATTGTAATGAATAGAGTTTTTGATTTGTGTTGTCGAGGGGATAGGAAGAGTGATATTATGCGAAAGGCGAGTCACGTGGTTGGACTCTGACATAATGGTATCCTTGTGTTTTTTGTGCAGCAAGCTGACAGTTTCCAGAATCATGATGATAAATCATGATTGTCTTCTAACACTCCCTGGAACCATGCACAAAAATAGAATAGTGTCAAAATCCCTGTCTTGCAGTACTTGCACAAATTTTGGCTTGTATGGCTGAAAGCGATTCTGCTTTAAAATTCGTCTAACAGAGGTTTGAGATATTTCTGCCTTTTTGCCATAATTTTCGTCGAAACTCTTGGTGTCTCAGTGACTGTCAGTAAAACATTGTTTACATTATTTTCATTATTTGCAACAGGCTTAACGTGAACACTCTTATATTTGTTTTCAACCGAACCAGTTTCCTTAAATTTTTGCAATATCTTTCCCACCGTAGTAAAATGCAAATTTTGGTCTGGATGCCTTTTATTGAAAATTTCAGCTACTTCTCTTGTGCTGTGATAATTTTCGACATATAGCAATACTATTTCAATTTTTTTTTGTATACTCAGTTTTGGAGCCATTTCCATTGATAGATTGAAAAACACAAAAACTGATAAAGAATGACAACTCCAACAAAATTGTCAACAAGTTATTCTGACATTTGTTATTGTTGCAACAAAAGTAGTTCTTTTTTCAAAACCGCCTTATGAAATTCAAAAACATAGCTAAGTCATTGAAGTTCAAATTTACTAACCAATATTAAATTTAGCAAGGATAAATAATCTATGATTAAGTTTTAATTACAAATATTAGTTGGTTTAAATTTTATTTACGGATTGAGAATATTGAATAAGCTCATGTGCATCAATATACAGGGCATGACTACACCTTCTGACAAGACTAAATCGTGTTTCAATAATTAATCTTCCACAAATATTTGATTAGTTATGACCCAAACTTATGTGATTTAGGTTATTAAAGCTGTTTCCAGATAAAACAAGAATGTATAATGTTTCTTAGTAAGGGTAGAGGAATAAAATGTTTTTTTTTTCCAACATGCTTCAAAATTGGTACATGGTGTCCTTATTTTCTCAATAAATTTTTCCGATATCTTGTCAATTTGACCCATTTTTCGGCACCACAGACAACTTTTTTTTTAATCCCCGCCAAATCTGAGGTCACCTGATATAAGTCGCAACGGATTTTCTAGTTGTCAGACATGCAGAAACGAACCGTCATTAGAGTTTTTCGGAAATTTCAATAACAATTTTTTTCCCATATGTAGCCAACTTTATGACGGACACTGTATAATATGAACAATAAAAATATAAATCGTTAATGTGACTGGCAATGCCATTGTCAAGAAAAGAGTTCGCTACTCTAAAATTCATTCATTTGTGGAATCTAAGTGGAAGTTTTCTTCTGCATCGAGATTTTACATATTTATAAGATTTGGTTGTTCGGTTAATTAAGAGTTTCTGGAATTGGTTATATTAGTTTTATTGGCGAGTCCATCAATTCTAGTCCAGTAATAGTTTTCTTTTGTCACTCTTATCCTTTTACGATAAAAGCTTCGACATTTATAGTAGTATTCATTTGTATATTTTGTCATTTGTGGAGGGATCTTAAATTTGTTGCGGTTTTTTGCCCTTTCTTGTTTTGTTTATAAAGCCATGGTTCCCCAAAATCTTTTTATACTCTCGAAAAAATAATTGTTATTTTAGTTACCTCCCCCACCCTTGGAGAGCATTGTTTTTTTAATGTACCTTACAATATACGGGAGATTTCAAATAAAAACTAGTCTCAGGATCTGCACAGTATACTTTACATTTTTCGTTGTCGTGTTATTGTTTCAGGCAACCCGAATTTGGTAACTGGGCTTTCAATCTGAAGAGAGGAGAGGAGTGCATCTCGAAATGGAATAAAATACCAAATGATATTGAAGTTTTGATCACACATACACCTCCGGTGGGTCATGGAGACCTGGCTTGTTCGGGTGTGAGAGCCGGATGCGTCGAACTCTTGAACACCGTACAACAAAGGGTGAAACCAAAGTACCATGTTTTTGGACATATCCATGAAGGTGGGGGATGATTTTATGTAGTAGTGTTGCGTGCATATGATGGCTTTACCTTTTTTTCGGGCTGTCTTTTTAATACTTTGTCTGGAGTGGCCTAAACTAATAGTTTTATTTAGTGTAGATGAATTGGGGCCGATATTAGATATAAAATGAAGTGGTAACAATAATAGCAAAGTTGAAAGAAAGTTCAGGTGCAAAATTTGAACAACCATTAATTTCCTACTAGGGGTTAACTTTTCTTTGTGAGTTAACGAGAAAAAAAAAACATTTCATTTTATTTCTAGTGCTTCATACATATTTACTGAAACATATCCAGGATGAGAATATATAAAATATTTTGAACTGCCACGTTAACTAATATTGACGACAATAATGCAGTGAATTGTCAGCTAAGACATCCCATTTGGAAAAATGTTGGGTGCATTATGAAAATTCACTTTGGTGGATGTTTGCCAGGTTATTGCAAAAAACAACCATTTGTGATCTGTTAATCTGACAATTCCATTTGACATGATCGGAGAAATAATAACCTTTGAATCCTCTCAGATTAACCTTTATCAAATGCATCCCTTTCTTTGGATTTTTTATTGAAATAAGCACTTTGGGGAACATCCTCTGCATGAAATATGACAAAGTTTTAATTAAAAAATATCTTATTTCAAAATATTCCTATTTTAATTTGTAAAAGTTTTTTTAACAAATAATTTGGCCAAGTATATTACAAAGTATTTAAATATCTGCAGAAACAGCTTCTCCATTTCTTGATGGAAATGAAATCAAATCACCGTTATGTTTGGTTTCAAACGAATTGTGTTATGTCAAGCATTTTTTACATGCTTTATATTAGCTTCACTTGTTTGTTTGTAACCGACTTCTTTGGGCGCGATTTTGACCCACTTCCAGACGTCCGAATGATTTGAAATTTGGCAGGTGTACATAATTCCGGTGACAATGCATTAGGAAATTTTTCTGTGAAAAAAAACAATATGGCGGGATTATGGTCCGATTCTATTCAAAATTGGTATGTGGGGGCTTTTGGAATCGAATATTATGATTCTTTTGTCAAAATTGAAAAATTCAAAAATGGTGGACGAGTTTTGTGATTATGGTCCGATTCTATTCAAAATTGGTATGTGGGGGTTTTTGGGGTCGAATATTATGATTCTTTTGTAAAAATTGAAAAATTCAAGAGGGCGGCTTTAAAATGGCGGCCGAGTTTTGTGATTATGGTCTGATTCTATTCAAAATTGGTATGTGGGGGTTTTTGGGGTCGGAGATTATGATTATTACATATTTCTAATAGGTTGTTTTTTTTTTGTAGGTTATGGCGTCACATCCGATGGTAAGATCATTTACATAAATGCTTCAACTTGTGATATTAATTATATACCAAACAATTTACCAGTTGTTTTCGATATTCCCCTCAAAAAGGGTTTTGTGAAAGACACTTAGACACTGTTTTTTTTTGTTTCATACATTTTTTTCTGAACTTTTATACTGCAAAATATATTATTTATATCGGAATATCAGTTATTTCAATCACAAGAAAATAACCCTATGATATAGATAATATTCTGAGAAAATGTTTGTTTTTTCTCACTAAAAGTCGCATTGTGTCTACAGGGGAAAAGTCAATTGAAATTACTCAACTTTTGTACACATTTTCTGTGCAATGCATTCATTGTAAATAAAAATTTTATCCCATTTTCTAGGAGTTGTGATATCTTTTATCACTTCTGCATAGAAAACAAAAACATTGAGGAAACATATTAATAAAACAATACTTCAAACAAATCGATTTTTTATTGGTGACTTCGATATTTTGTCTTATATTTTTCATTACATGAACGATATTCAGGTACTCGATTACTATAAAATAAAAAACAGTTCTAATATCTATATATAAATTATACATTGATAGTGCCTTCACAACATGTCCAATGTGAAACAAATAAATTGGTCCATTTCAAAGAAAAATATGTTTTTCTTTGCATTTTATAAATTTTGTATCTGAGGAAATATACCAATGACAAAATAAGGTGGACACAAGTTGGTCAACTCCAAAGAATGGCATTTTTTCTTTGAAAAATATTAAATGCTGAGTGATTCTTAAGGATTGTGTTTAAGTGCCGTCTATTTATTTTGTAAATAACCTATCTGATAAAATATTACATTGGTTCACAAAAATTTAGCAGCCCCAGTATAATATGCGTTTATCTAGACCAACTATTAGAAATACAAATACGATAATTGCAAGCGACTGATAAATACAGAGGTTAAAAATAGATATGTTCAATGGAACTACTAGAAGTGTTTTATTGTATTTGACAAACAATATTTTTTCCTGGAATACCGATGACTATAATTATTTTTTGAAAACTGTCAAGCTGGTTAATTGAACTATATTCTTTTATTCAAAATATATTTTTACTTTTGCAATAATTGAGGTTCCAGCTTCGGTGATAGAGGTGGAGTTATTGCAGTCAATTTCAGAATTCACAAATTCTGATTTTTAATACTTTCACAAATGGTAGATGAAGTGAGAACAAAATAGATGAACTTGAAATCGTGATCATTGTTGCACACTGAATTTGGTTGTGGTTTCAAAAACGTGGTTTCGTGATGAAGAGCAACAATGTTGAATATTTTGATTTCCCTTGTAGTCAAGATTAATATTTTTGATAACGTGGAATTTTAGATGATAAATACATTGAAAACATTTTTCATGAATAGATCATCTTTCATTATCCAGCAATAATGGGAACATGCATGATTTTAATTTTTCTTTGCCTCAGTTCGGTCCTTGGATATTACTTTGTGTGAAACTAATTTCTTCAATTCAAACTCGATTTGACCTTCACTTTAATAACTTCCCCGAAACACTAGCGCCAATTGTGGTTGTTTTAGGAATATCCATAGACAATACTATTTCTTACAACCCAAACACAAATTCAACTCACTTTTAATGTGATGTTTCAGTAACAATTAAAAGTATTATGATAATAAAAATATTGTACAACATATAAACGAAGACAGATTAAATTATAATTGACAGTTCAAAGCAACTAGCGGTAAAAGTTTGAACTGTGTGAAGTAACGATGAATACGTCCACCAGAGGCCCTTGAGTACATTTTTCATGTGATGCAAAAATTGGCGATTTCAAATTATTAAAAACATTAACAATTTTTTCAATTTCCAAGTTTGTTGCTGAGCTTTCTAGGTAGAACTTTATGTGCAAATCAAAATATTATAGAGGGACACATGTGTGTTCCCTATTGTTTTCAATGAATACATTCTTCCCTGATCATTAAATTCAAATTGCCTGAATAAAAAAAGTAATGGGTACAAAATGTTTACCAAATACGAAATTAAATGTATCAGAATGGCCTGTTTTCAAATGACACCTTTGACTTTCTCATTGAAAATATTGGTCCGAATTTCTAAGCAAACTTTCAAAAAGCGTTCTTTTGAAAAGACTTTCAATTGTGGAAATATTTTATCTTTGCCCCTCCATAGGCATGTATGTTTCTTGTGATGAATAAACATAATCATTATGCAGAGATATCAGTTTTTCACAAATTATAATACAATTAATGTAAAATTCATGAAAGATTCTATTAAGCTTTTGAGAAAAAATATAGTTTCAAAATTAATTCAGGAACATCCAAAATCCATATAAAGTCAATAATAAAACCACTATATATATATATATATATATAAAGTCAATAATAAAACCATATAAATAACAACACTAGAAAGAAACAAATTTGAGAATATTTCAATAATTCTTTTGAGTATAACATTATTCTGATTAAATTGATTGAATATTTTTAAAGAATTTTTTTTAGTGTTATGACAATTATAATATTACTACCAAAAATGTTGGCAACAAATTCAAAGTCAGAGAACACCTCAGATTCGAAGGGGTTCTGTGAAAAATGTACCAAATAACTAGGAAAACCTTTGGAACTCTCTAAATGTACAAAAGATCTTAGAAATCGAGGTGCTGAAACGCAGCAAACCCCAAACGACCCCCATACAATTATTAGAGGTGTTCTGTGACAATTTTTTTGTAGTAAATATTATTTTCAAAAAAGTTATTTGTCTAAAATGTCTCAAACCAACCAGTTTTGAAAGCTGGAAACTATCGTTTGAAATTGCCAAAGTAACACTAGTTTTTATAAATTATATAAACAATGTGCACTTTTTCTTAGCATCCATAAAAAATGTAAAATGTCCAAATCTGATGAGAAATTAGCATATTTTTTTTTCATAGCACGAGGAAAACGTAATACAGTAATTCTTATATATTAGCGGTGTAGGCAAGATTATTTCTAGTGGATATTACAAAAAAATAGCATCATTTTTATAATTCAATCGTGTTCTCCATTTTAATTATTTTATATTATTGCGTTTCAGCAGGTGAACAAACCATATTTGAAACAGTTTTTATCAACTGAAAACAGTACAAATACACGAAATTAGAGAGAAATGGAATTCTATCTCAATTTGAATGCCCTGGAAGAACTGTCGGAATAAGAGTGCTTTCAGATTATGCAGAACGCAGAGTGCGTAAATGTCAAAACTTTTGAGTCAATCACAATACACTATGGAATATTTAAAATGTTATGATTGGCTCAAATATTTTTCGGATTCCGCATAGTCTGGAAGCACTATGATGATGTCATTGTTGATTTACATGGGGGGAAATCAAGAGGGAATAAATAGAGGCTACGGATACTTGTCCATTCGTCAGTTTTCATAGGTCAACGGATATACTCGCAGATCTTGCGAATACATGTTCTGATAAGTTGTTAATTCTATGTTAGTTCATAATAGAAACCTCAGTGTATTTGTTTTATTCAATATAAATATTTTTTTATCAAGGTTATTTTATTTATACATTTGATGGGTTACGGAGGTACCTCCATCTTGAAATCCATTTTTGATGACGGTTGATATGGCCCAGAGGTACCAACTTTATAAAATCTCAAAATTAATCACAAAATTCTAAAAAATGGATTTTAAGTCTGCTTCTCTCTTCTGAAAAAAGGCATCCTCCAGATGTCTATCGACAAACCATGTTCATGTTAAAATTTACTGAACTTATAAAAAAGGGCAACCCTGTTTGAGGGAAAAATTCAGAGATTACAACTATGTAATATTCAATTAGAAGGTCCAAGGGCAACGAAGCGGAAATTCAAGCATCAAAGAAACTGCGTGGAGCTTCCTATCTGTGGGTATATAATCCGTGATAAAGATTTACAAGCAACCTGGCTAGAACGACAAATTTGACTGAGATGAAATTATTAATCATCGTGCAGTTCGATACATATATCACATAGACGTGATATAGGTACAGTAGGCCTTTTAATCAGGCGAGAAGGTTGGATGCGCAAAATACCGATTTAATATAGTTAACACCCACTCCGCTGTAGACAGCGGCGTGTATGTTAGTTTAATGATTTGTGCTCTGGTGCGATAAACTGATAACGGCAAATAAATCCAAATAACATGTCCGCCTATGGTCATATATAACAACGAACCAATAGAATCAACGGGGTCCAATAACAGCTTGCGCCGACTTTCGCCAGGATAAATTAATATTACTGTATAAAACTATACATCGTAATGAGTTCATTAATAAATTTCCATTCTAATAGAAGAGTATATGTTGATGGAAAGAGAGAACAATCCATATTCGTATGCGAATTTAATTTAAGAATAGCACCCTGAGGTGCGTTCGATTATAGACTCCTAGAGTAGAGTAAAGTACTTGAAGGTTTCTTAAATTTACTCTGGAGTTGAATACTATTCATGTAATATTCGAACGGTGCGGAATTTATTTGGGGCTTTTTTACAAGTAAGATGTCTTAAAACCCTGGCGAATGAACTGATTCGATATTGTTTAGATTTTCGAGAGACACCACCTGTTACTTCAACAGAGCTTCTCTCTCTGTGGTAGATGGCGCCGTCCAAAAATGTATGTCTATAATCTTTGTCTATATTCTCGCTTAATGTCAGAACCTAACTTCTGACATCTGCAGCATCTTATATGAAATTATTTTTAGTTACAGTGTTTTGACCGTATCTATGCGTTTTTCATCTCTTCGATTTGAAATCTTGCTTAGCTTATTCCTGAGTTTGTTATTTAAAAAATCACTCGTCCATCAGTTCATTAGTGCGTGAGAAATTGTTTATTTTCAGGTAGTGTGTAAGGATATTTTTTTGTAGAATGAGCCACATTTGTATTTTGACAGTATAAAGCCGCATATTCGAATTTTCGCCTGTATTCAGTACCAAAAGCAAGTACAAATCTTGACGAATTGACTAATAATGATATTTCCATATATATCATATATGCATTGATTTTATATTTTCTGACAATTTCATTTCCAATTCTCCGTCTGTCAAAATGCAGTCAACCTCAAATTCAAATGGACTAACAGGTCTATTCCGTAAAAAGCCGTTATTGAACGATCCTTTATCAAACGACTGTCGGTAGCCGGCTCTCAACGATGCGTGTGAACGATATGTCAAAAATACTTATTCCTTAAAAGGTGTCGCTAGAAATGACCTTGGCAATTTCAGTGAAGAGATCCAATGAATGTTTTCAGGATGGTTAATGATAATTTTTCGACCCGTGCTGAATGTTGCTAACTTAACAACAACAACTGTTATTTCATAATCAAATGTCAGTGAATATAGAAGTCTTGTATCAGTATAGAACTCTTGTCTATGAAGTCTTGTCTATGATCAGGTATTCGAAGATCGGGGTAGTTTGGATTTTATAAAAAAATCATGGAAAATACCAAAGTTAAAAGAAAACGTTCTTCGAAAACCACCAGAACGCAATATATGTTGTATTAAGAAACCCTCGAAAATAATGAACACTTTCGAACGAATAAATTTATTTATTTTTCTTCAGAATTCATTCAATTGCATATGAAAAATATCGATACAACTTGCCTTCTATACAATTCTCCACCTAAAATGTTGATTAAACCTGCCATATCAAAATATAAATCCAAAAAACTAGTTTAATAAATTATGACAATCACAAAACAACGAATTATGTTTTAAAACTGAATTAGACTTGGTTTCAAAACTCTATGAATACATTGATTTGTTGAAAATATAAACAGGATGTTCATAAAATCAGATGTGGAATCATCTGCGACTGAAAGATAAACTTTAGTCACTATCTTCCATCGTCAAGATAACCTCTTCATTTCAATCGTGGATTTTTCAATTCACAGAAAAATCTTTCTATCAATATTCAATTGAGAATGTTCCACTCTATGAATACGTTGTGAATCGTTTTATATATAATGTCATCGTTTCAACGCCAGAATGGATGTATTTGAATCACAGGACGAATACGTTTTGAATACATGGACGCCAAAAAACAGCTTAGGGTAGGGTATGTGAAATCCCGTAAATAATAACATATAACCTGAAAATCTCCGTTCCAGCCATAGACATTTATATGTCTATGGTTCCAGCAGGCATCCAATTCACGGCCGAAAGTTTCTGCAAATTGTAACTAAAAATTGATGAAAAATTAGAACCGATTCCAAACTCATCAAATTATTGGTCAAGTTCAAATTGACGACAATTTTCTCTTTACACCTATCAATAAAATTCAAGGTCACAAAATTGACCAATTTATTGGATCCTGTAAATTCGCACTAGTAATAAATAATCTCAAGTTACAACCGTAAGTCACTCTTATCTATCGATGATCAATGTTTAGTGGAACATAATTTTATTTTTAATGGAGGCACCTGAGAAATCACTTCATTTGAGAATGAGTTCTGACATCGGCATTCATCCCCTAACCAACGATCCCAGTGCAGCTTGGAAGGAAATAGCCAAAGGCCAGAAGATATTGAAGTTGAACGTTAAAATACCCGTTAAACCAGTCGAACAAGATAAAGTTAGATTTGTGTGCATGAGCGACACTCATTCTCTCATAAGAAATATTGGCTTTGATATCCCCGACGGAGACATATTCATACACGCAGGCGATTTCACCAAATGTGGACAATTGGAGGAAGTTTTTCAGTTCAATGAATGGCTAGGTTATTGAATTATACCATAAGTAAAGTGCAGGCGTTTTCGGATGGCGAAGTAGGCGATAAATCATTGGTGAGACGAAATGTTTATATTTATTTCATTTCAAGCTTATCTGCTTGTGGATATAAAAATGAGTGACAGCTGTTGGGCCAGCCCAAATTACACTATAAGTCTCTCTAAGATTTTCGTTACATTATGCAATTTTAATAATCCAATTAGAACTGAAAATTTTATGTACACGTATGGCTACCGTCCTCCAGTTATAGACGTACTTGTACGTCACGACTTCATCAGGAGACATCAAGAAACCTTTCATGTAAGACCCCAGTTTTTCAGAGTGTAAACACAGGACATAAATGTAAGTCAGTCGCCACACTGGAGTCCAGAATGATCTCGAAACGTACTGCGATAGTGAGTGGTGAGTAGAGTTGAAAAACTTTGTAGTATGTCACTGGTATGGCTAAGACGCAATTGAAAATCGTACGTGTATGGCCGTAGTCACGACTAGGTTAAGGAGAATTTAATAACCCATTAAATTAGTGTGGAAACTGAGTATGATATAATTTGTTAACGGAAGTAAATCGGTATTAGGAAATAGGATTATTAAACTCCGATAACTCAAATCAGTTTATTTTCCTTGTGACATTTACATGTATAGGAATAGTCAGACATTTATTAAAATACAATACATACATAGGGTATAATGAAATAATTGAACATAAGATAAAAATAAAAACGTACATAAGATAAAAATAAAAACGTACATAAGATAAAAATAAAAAACTTACAATAAAAAATAAAATGTTAATAAATGTTAAAAATACAGTACAAGTATCTGTGCTATCTCACATTATCAAAATAATAAAAATCACATATACCATAAAAATATTTTTTAACTAAAAACAATTTGAGTTTTCTTTTGAAAAGTAATAGGGAGACACAAGACTTTATTTCTTTTGGAAGATTGTTGAATATTTTTGGGCCAAATATATTAGGAGCGTATGAAGAAATATTGAGCTTCGTCTTTTGTATTCGAATGTCACTTTTATGTCGCGTATTATGTTCGTGAATATCCATATTGAGGAGAAATGCATGTTTGTTCTGGAAAACGTATAAATATATTTCAAATATATAGAGACTAGGTACTGTCAGTATATTGAAAGATTTAAAAATATTTTTGCATGAACCCATCCGCGGAATTCTGAAAATACACCTCAAAATTCGTTTCTGAATTATAAAAATATCCCGTGCATTGCCACAAAAACAAATACCATATTTCCGCCGGGATTCGATTTGTGCACAATACAAATTCAGGAGCTGATGCATATCTAAAACTGTGCGAAGGTTAGAAAACATATATTTCAGGGAGCTCAATTTTGAAATTAATTGTTCACATTGAGGTTTCCAGTTCAAGAATTCATCTAGATAAACTCCTAAAATTTTTACCGGTTCATGAGAATTAATGAGTAATTTATTTTCTATCATAATCTGCATATTTTCTACAGTTCTTTGACAATTGTGAATCCTTATAATTTGTGTTTTTTCAATATTAATATTTAAAATGAAACTATATTATAGCGTTATCAGCTACATATTATAAAAAAGAAATCAAAGCATTTCTTAGTGGCCTGTGTTTGAAGAATAATAATAATAACCTTTATTTTTTCTATATAATAATAATCTTTATTTTCAAATAGGCATACTAATATACAAAAACATTTTTAAAATTGGATGGACAGAGTCACAGTCCAACTTCATATCAATAAAATGTGTATGCTCGGAATTATCCAAGCATTCAGAGAATAGAAAAAAAAATAACAATATTAATCACAAATACTAGATATATATGATATTATAATATCAATGTTAATATGGATGTTGTATCTTCAAATGACTAGTAAGTCCTTTTTTGAATGTCATAATAGATTCACTTTGTTTTATCTCAAGCGGGAGGTTATTGTAGTCCAATAGTCCTTTATGGAATAAGGAGTTCATGGATCGTGTATAGTTCAAACGTGGTACATATAAATTAGTATTCCCCCTGGTGGGGTAATTATGAATTTGGTGATGGAAAACAATAAATTGATCAAACTATGAGGGTGCATTACCAGACAGTATTTTGAAGATGAATGCCATGGTAAGATAGAACAGACGGTCTTTCACAGAAAGCCAATCCAGAACTTCCAACATTGTTGTAGTTGGCGTATATCTATTACATCTTAAAATTAGGCGCATGCCTCTGTTCTGTAATTTTTGCAATGCAGACAAACAATTTGCATAATTATCTTTTTCGGTTAATGAATCTTCATTTAAATTAATTATAAAAAAAAATCTCGTTCCCAATTTGTACTAAGATTTTCAGTGTATTTAATACAATCTGCCCAATTTTGCGTAGTAACTCTATTTAATGCTTTTTTCCATGTATTCAATACAGCCTCGTCATTGTAGCCCTTTTGTCCTATATTCTTGTTATAAAATGTTTTGCATTGTGCCCATATTACTTTAATGGCATTAAACTGGCACTGATATGGTGGTAGTTGTAGAACAGAATGATCCATTTTATAAATTAATTCTTCAGTTGCATATGCATTTTTTTTGAGACTCAAATTGCTGCACAATCTCCAACAGTTCACATTTAAAGGCACGCTGAGGAATGCATATATTTTTAGTTTGCAGCCATTGTATGATTTCATCCTCGTTCAACTGGGAATTTGGATTTTTTTCCAGAAGTCTTGAATGATATCCTGAATTATCCATGATAATCGATGATAGTTTCTGAAGTCTAGGTAACTATTGTTCCGCCATCTACTTTTCGAATAATTCTGAATTTTAATTATCATGGTTATCAGTTTTTAGTTGAAAATATAAGACCGGCACCATCAATTTTCAGCATTAACAATTTGTTTGCCTTCTGAGCTACTTTTATTCCGCACAGATTTTACTTCATCATCATGCCAGGTTTGCAATGTATTACTAATGTTGAATAAATACACGTTTCATCAATGAAAACCACATCTAAGGGACTTATCACATGCAGCATGATTCACATACTCTTTCAAAAACTTTACCCGTTTTGATGCAGTCTCTGGTCTTTCCATTAGAGTCCTTTTAGTATTATCTTTTGAGAAATCAAAACCTAGAACTTTTAAAATTATACCTAAGGTTGTGTTACAGTTATAATATGCCTATTTAGTATTTCTTGTCGTAGGATTTCTCTTGTTACAAACTGTTTATTTTCTATCATGGTATAAATAACGGAATGTATTGCACATTTAACTCCTCCAGACAGATCTCGTGTTTTGGAAGCTTTTCTCTTTGCAGGGACCTAATAAAAATAAAATAAAACCATTACATTTAGCACAAAAAATACAATTGTTTCTCGTTGGACTTCGTGCCGTATTCTAGAAATTGTCCGAGCCCTTGATTTTAATGCCTCGGCTGCACAATAAATAACATAAACGTTTTCAGTGGAAGTCTCTTTTATATTTTTATTACAAGTTTCCTACTTTGCTCGTTCAAAACTTCACAATGAGCCATTTTCAAATTTCGTTAAAACTGTATCACAAACTCATCATAACAGAAGAAGCAACACAACACAGCAGAAGGATCAACACATTCAAAATGAGGCAATTTCTAGGCTAATTTCGAGTCCCCCTCTGTTAAACCATATGTTTTTGATAGGAAGTACATCTTATTGGCTATCCTTCTCTAGTGTAAGTAGTTTCTCCGTAACGTTAGTCGTAGCTCATTCAGGGGCGTATCTGGGCGTGCCTTAAGTATATCTCAAACAAGTGGAAAGGCTTAGACGTATGTCAGCTCTCACCAATGATTTATTGCCTACTTCGCCAACCGAAAACCTTTTAACTATAATGGAGAAATCTAAGTTTCATTCCAGGTACCTTACCACACAAATACAAAATTGTCATAGCTGGAAATCATGAACTGAGTTTCGATGAAAGATTCATTGAACTATTCAAAAATGAAATTTCATCGAGGCCATGTTGTGTGGGTGATGTAGAGGATGAAGTGCCAAACTATGGAAATACCAAAGATAATATTGCTGATGCCGTTAATACTGCAAATATTCGAAAATATCTTTCGAATTGTACATATCTGGAAGACAGTGGAATTGAAATATATGGCATCAAATTGTATGGTACCCCATGGTAAGGTGGCAACTCAATCAAAATAGTTAACACTTATATTATTAGTTATTTAAATAAAATATAAAGTCATTCAAGATAATCCTCAATAAACAGAAGTTCAGAGCTTATCTATAAATTTTATTCAGAGAAAGATTTTATAGGTATTGTTTTCAGCAAATCCTTAATGAAATAGAGATCTAATAAATTGTGATAATAATATTTTTGATTTATTGCCGCTAGCTGAATTTGATATCTGAAAAATTATTAATTACCCCATATTATGTTTTAAGTAACTGTTTATTAGGCATTTGTGCAAACTGGAATTCGATACAACACCTAGATAAAGCATTGTAGATCAAAAAGTTGTTGACCTGATCATTATCAGTAATTGAGCACCTATTGTTCATGATCATTTCTAATTTGAACCAGTTTTGTTAGTGTGGAAAAAAATATATATAATTGATTGTGGAACTTAGAAATTAAAATATGTCCTAGTATGGAGGAACATCCCAAAATGATTTTGGGAATAAGCATTTTGATATTGCGTGTATTCGAGAAATTCTCGAAAAAATAATTGTTTTACCTTCCCCACCCTTGGATAGCATTGTTTTTTTAATGTACCTAACAACTATGTTCTGAATCGGATTGGTATAGTGTTATTCTGCTCCAAAACCCCCTAAGAGAATTTCATAAATTGATTTCAGACAATTTTAATAAGGCATTTCCTATTAGAAAACTAAAAAATAAAAATAAAAAACCCTGCATCAGATCAGAAAATATATAAGAAATGACAGTGTAAATTTCCTAACTTTTTATAATAAATATAGAAATACCTACAGAAGGACGATTAGGGCTGCAAAAAATATGTATTATGAAAACAGAATAGCTCATTCGCAAAATAATCAAAAAATTGGAAAAAATTTACAAGCTGCTGTTTGTACAAACACAATTGAGCTCAGACGAATTGAACACTTTTTACTGTTCAATAGCAGAGCAATTGCAAAAATCAATTAATGTCACAAAAGATCCATTGACCTACCTCAGCGAAACAGGGGTGCCTGAAACTTTCTTTCTCATACCAACTGATATACAGGAAATCAAGGGTATCTTTGCTGAATCGAAGAAAAAAACTTCCTCTGGTTGGGATGACATTTTCCTGAGAATAATGGAACAACTTCCTGAAAATGCACTTATGATCCTGGCAGAAACAATAAATATTTCCTTCTCTCGAGGGGAGTTCCCCTCATTCCTAAAAATGGCCACAGTAATTCCTCTGCACAAAGGCGGAGATTATGATTTGCCTGCAAACTTCAGGCCAATATCATTGCTACCCAGTTTTTCGAAGTTAATTGAGAAACTTGTAAAAAAAAGGGTGATAGTTTTCCTTAAAAAATATAATATTTTGAATTCCAACCAGTTCGGGTTTCAATCATCAAAAAGTACACAGGATGCCATATTCTCGTTTCTGGAAACCCTTTATCTAAATCTAAATGACCAAGACGCTGCGGCTGCAGTATTCTGTGACTTAGCAAAGGCATTTGATTGTGTGAATCATGAGATACTCCTCCGAAAGCTGGAACGCTATGGTTTTTTTAGAGGTACTGCACTGACATGGTTCAGTTCGTATTTGGCTGACCGTCGTCAGACAGTGCTGCTAAATGGGACAGGTTCAAGAGAAGGCATAGTGAGATGTGGTGTACCACAGGGATCGGTACTGGGACCACTGCTCTTTTTGATATATATATATATATATATATATATAAAATGATTTAACTGAAGTGAACATTAAAGGAAAATTTACAATGTTTGCAGATGACACGACGATACTATGTCATAACAAGAATAGCGCAGAGCTTCATAACGATATAAGCGCGGATATAGAGAAAGTGAAAGAGTGGTGTGATGCCAATCTTTTATCATTCAACATCAGGAAAACAAACATTGTATCATTCAAATGTACTCTAAATGATGTCAATCTAGCTGATGAAGTTATCCCCAATGTCTCCGACATTAAATTTTTAGGACTACATATCGACGACAAATTAGCTTTTGAAGGTCATATTAGTCAATTGTGCAAGAAACTAGCTTCAGGCTGTTATGCAGTCAGAATTGTATCAAATGAGCTGTGCATCACAAATGCCAGACAGGGTATATTTTTCACTGATAGAGTCACACCTTCGTTATGGCATTTCCTTCTGGGGTATGTGTTCAAAAAACCGATTCAACATGGTCTTCTTGCTACAGAAACGGGCAATGAGATATATATGTAAAGCCAAGTACCGGGACTCTTGTCGTCCACTATTTTTAAAACAAAAAATTTTAATTCTGGTTTGCATTTTTATAATAGAAACGGTATGCCTTCTGCATAAAAAATACAAGAACATATTAGTTTGCTCCCCCTCATATAGTACCCGTCGCCCTAATCAGATTTCTCTTTTGAAACCCTCATCTGCTCTTACTCAGAAGTCACTCATCTACCAAAGCAGAAAAATCTATAACCACCTGCCATTAAGAATAAGGGAGATTCGTGATCTCAATAAATTCAAAAAAGAAGTAAATAAGCTTTTGGTTGAGAAGAATTCTTCCTAGATTCAGTAAGTTGAAGTATCATCGTCAAACTAGTCAAATATTGTGAGTAATAACTGTATGTATATCTTATTTTACAAACCTATAATTATAATTATTTTATATTTATATTTTATATATTTATGCTTGTTCATTTCAAAAATTTTTTTTCCCTTTTTCTATTTCTGTATATGTCTCAAATATGTTATATATTTTTATTTTATGGTTATTTATATATTATCATTATTTAGCGCTTTGTCTATGAGATTTTTGTATCTTCTGACAATAAAGCATGATTGATTGAATATACGGACATTTCAAACAAAAACAAGTCTCAGGATCTGCACACTTTTAGGCAGCCCGAATTTCGTAACTGGGCTTTCAATCTGAAGAGGGGAGAGGAGTGCATCTCAAAATGGAATAAAATACCAAATGATATTGAAGTTTTGATCACACATACACCTCCGTTGGGTCATGGAGACCTGGCGTGTTCGGGTGTGAGAGCCGGATGCGTCGAACTCTTGAACACCGTACAACAAAGGGTGAAACCAAAGTACCATGTTTTTGGACATATCCATGAAGGTGGGGGATAATTTTCTGTAGTAGTGTTGCATATGCATATGATGGCTTTACATTTTTTCGGACTGACTTTTTAATACTCTGTCTGGAGTGGCCTAAACTAATAGTTTTATTTATTGTAGATGAATTGGGGCCGATATTAGATATAAAATGAAGAGGTAACAATAATAGCAAAAATGAAAGAAAGTTCAGGTGCATAATTTCAAAAACCATTTCCCAAGTAAGATTCACTTTTCTTTGTGATTTAACGATAAAAAAATTCATTTCATTTTTAGTGATTGAAACATATTTATTTACTGAAACATATCAAGGATGAGAATATATATAATATTTTGAACTGCCAGGTTAACTAATATTGACAATAATGCAGTGAATTGTCAGCTATGACATCCCATTTGGAAAAATGTTGGGAGCATTATGAAAATTCACTTTGGTGGATGTTTGCCAGGTTAATGCAAAAAACAACCATTTGCGATCTGTTAACCTGACAATTCCATTTGACATGATAGGAGAAATAATAACCTTTGAATCCTCTCAGATCAACCTTTATCAAATGCATCCCTTTCTTTGTATTGAAATTAGCATTTTGGGAAACATCCTCTGCATGAAATTTGACAAAGTTTGAATTAAAAAAATTCTTGTTTCAAAATATTCCTATTTTAATTAAAAAGTTTTTTAACAAATAATTTGGCCAATTATATTTCTATAACAAAGTATTTGAATATCTGTAGAAACAGCTTCTCCATTTCTTGATGGAAATGAAATCAAACACCACAGTTATGTTTGGTTTCAAACTAATTGTGTTATGTCAAGCATTTTTGACATATTTCTAATAGGTTGTTTTTTTTTGTAGGTTATGGCATCACATCCGATGGTAAGATCATTTACATAAATGCTTCAACTTGTGATATTAATTATATACCAAACAATTTACCAGTTGTTTTCGATATTCCCCTCAAAAAGGGTTTTGTGAAAGACACTTAAATGGTAGCTGTAGACACTGTTTTTTTTTGTTTCATACATTTTTTTTTACCTTTTACACTGCAAAATATACTATTTATTTAGGAATATCAGTTATTTCAATCACAAGAAAATAACCCTATGACATATAGATAATATTCTGAGAAAATATTTTTTTTCTCACTAAAAGTCGCATTGTACCTACAGGGGTAAAGTCAATTGAAATTACTCAACTTTTGTACACCTTTTCTGTGCGATGCATTCATTGAAAATGAAATGTATATCCCATTTTCTAGGAGTTGCGATATCTTTTATCACTTCTGCATAGAAAACCAAAACATTGAGGAATCATCAATAAAACAATACTTCAAACAAATCGATTTTTTATTGGTGACTTTCGATATTTTGTCTTATATTTTTCATTACATGAACAATATTCAGGTACTCGATTACTAAAAAATAAAAAACAGTTTTATAATATATAAATTATACATTGATAGTGCCTTCACAACTCATGTCCAAGGTGAAACAAGTAAATTGGTCCATTTAAAAAAAAAATATGTTTTTCTTTGCATTTTGTAAATGTATCTGAGGAAATATACCAATCACAAAATAAGGTGGACAAGTTGGTCCACTCCAAAGAATGGCATTTTTTCTTTGAAAAAATCTTAAATGCCGAGTGATTCTTAAGGATTGTGTTTAAGTGCCGTCTACTATTTATTTTGTAAATAACCTATATGATAAAATATTGCATTGGTTCACAAAAATTTAGCAGCCCTAGTTTAAAATGCTTTTATCTAGACCAACTATTAGAAATACAAATACGATAATTGCAAGCGACTGATAAATACAGAGGTTAAAAATAGATATGTTCAATGGAACTACTAGAAGTGTTTTATTGTATTTGACAAACAATATTTTTTCCTGGAATACCGATGACTATAATTATTTTTTGAAAACTGTCAAGTTGGTTAATTGAACTATATTCTTTTATTCAAAATATATTTTTACTTTTACCACAGTTTATAGCTAAAGAAGCAGTTAGCTCACTTGGCCCAAATGCATGTTCCAAAGTAACATCCACTCCAGGGAAAGAATTCAGGATGCGCAGAAGACTGTACGCGATTATCGCTCTTCGAAATATACGAAAAATGTCAGTATTAGTAACACAGTAACACGCGGTATGCGCGAGGGATAAAAGTCAGAGTTGCGCAGTGTACAAACGGGAACATAAAGATCAAAGTGCCGACGCCAAGTGAGCGAACTGTATCTTTAGCTATAAACTGTGCTTTTACAATAATTGAAGTTCCAGCTTCGGTGATAGAGGTGGAGTTATTTCAGTCAATTTCAGAATTCACAAATTCTGATTTTTAATACTTTCATAAATGGTAGATGAAGTGAGAACAGAATAGATGAACTTGACATCATGATCATTGTTGTACACTGAATTTGGCTGTGGTTTCAAAAACGTGGTTGTGTGATGAAGAGCAACAAACAATGTTGAATATTTTGATTTCCCTGCTTGTACTATTTGCTACCCTTCTAGTCAAGATTAATATATTTGATAACATGGAATTTTAGATGATAAATACTTTAAAAATTGATTTTTTTCATGAATAGATCATCTTTCAGCATCCAATAATATAGGGAACATGCATGATTTTAATTGTTCTTTGCCTCAGTTCGGTCCTTGGATATTACATTGTGTGAAACTAATTTCTTCAGTTCAAACTCGATTTGACCTTCACTTTAATAACTAGCGCCAATTGTGGTTGTTTTAGGAATATCCATGACCTCGATGATACTATTTCTTACAACCCAAACATAAATTCAACTCACTTTTAATGTTATGTTTCAGTAACAATTGAAAGTATTATGATAATAAAAATATTGTACAACATATAAACGAAGACAGATTAAATTATAATTGACAGTTCAAAGCAACTAGTGGTAAAAGTTTGAACTGTGTGAAGTAACGATGAATACGTTCATCAGAGGCCCTAGGAGTACATTTTTTAATGTGATGAAAAAATTGGCGATTTCAATTTTAAATTATTAAAAACTTTGACCATTTTTTCAATTTTAAAGTTTACTGCTGAGCTTTCTAGGTAGAAATCATTATGTGCAAATCAAAATATTATAGAAAAGGTACACATGTGTGTTCCCTATTGTTTTCAATGAATACATTCTTCCCTGATCATTAAATTCAAATTGCCTGAATAAAAAAAGTAATGGGTACAAAATGTACACCAAATATAAAATTAAATGTATCAGAATGGCCCGTTTTCAAATGACACCTTTGACTTTCTCATTGAAAATATTGGTCCAAATTTCTAAGCAAACTTTCAAAAAGCATTCTTTTGAAAAGACTTTCAATTGTGGAAATATTTTATCTTTGCCCCTCCATAAGCATGTATGTTTCTTGTGATGAATAAACATAATCATTATGCAGATATATCAGTTTTTTACAAATTATAATACCATTAATGTAAAATTCATGAAAGATTCTATTAAGCTTTTGAGAAAAAAAATAGTTTCAAAACTAATTCAGGAACATCCAAAATCCATATAAAGTCAATAATAAAACCACTATATATATATATATATATATATATATATATATATATATATATATATATTTATATATATATATATATATGAAGTCAATAATAAAACCATATAAATAACAACACTAGAAAGAAACAAATTTGAGAATATTTCAATAATTCTTTTGAGTATAACATTATTCTGATTAAATTGATTGAATATTTTTAAAGAATTTTTTTTAGTGTTATGACAATTATAATATTACTACCAAAAATGTTGGCAACAAATTCAAAGTCAGAGAACACCTCAGATTCGAAGGGGTTCTGTGAAAAATGTACCAAATAACTAGGAAAACCTTTGGAACTCTCTAAATGTACAAAAGATCTTAGAAATCGAGGTACTGAAAGGCAGCAAACCCCAAACGACCCCCATACAATTATAAGAGGTGTTCTGTGACAATTTTTTTGTAGTAAATATTATTTTCAAAAAAGTTATTTGTCTAAAATGTCTCAAACCAACCAGTTTTGAGAGCTGGAAACTATCGTTTGAAATTGCCAAAGTAACACTAGTTTTTATAAATTATATAAACAATGTGCACTTCTTCTTAGCATCCATAAAAAATGTAAAATGTCCAAATCTGATGAGAAATTAGCATTTTTTTTTTCATAGCACGAGGAAAACGTAATACAGTACTTATTAGGGAAATGCATGAAATCTGCTACATATCAATAGGTTCGAAAATTCAGATAAATGGGCCAGACCTCGATGATACCATTTTTCAGTCATCCATTTTTGTGAACCATGTGCGGGCTTCACTCAATCTGCTGGACCACGTTTATTATGAATGCTTGGCGATGGTAGTAATAAACTAGGATCCGAGTATCTTTGTCATGACTTCTGAGGCTGTTTTTTCTCTTCTTCGGTCCCTAATACCTCCTTGCTAACCTCCTGCAAATCAATCTTCTGATCTTTCATTGCCTTCTGTAACAGTAAAGGAACATTAAATGATATTGATCAGGTGAGGGGTTAATCAATAAATTGAATGTTTATGCATAATTTTGAGGAAATTGTACTTGTAATGTAATATTGATGTTTCTACCTTAACACACTGTTGATAAACTTTGAACAAAGGCGCACATATCGAGTCGTTAGTATTTCCTTTCAGAAATTGGTCTGAAAACCAATTATTAAAGCATGTATCATATTCCTTTTTCAAGTCATTACAAGCCTCCCCTATACTGTTCATAATGCCCTGTGGTTTTTGTTGGAAACAATTTTTTTCGAGGGGGTTAATGCTTAGATGGAAGTTGTACTTTGCTGAAACATTAGACAATATCAGCGCTTTCGATTTTTTTCATACCGATTCAGGATCAGGATAAAAATTGGACACCCTTCCTTGGCTCATGGTCTTTGACAGCATTGACAGTAGTAGACTAATGTGTTCATAAACCTACTCGGAGTAAAGCGAGAATACTCCGTAGCGTTGCTTTATTCTTCGAGAACGTTTATGAACACATAGACCACCTGTGGAACACACTCCTAACCGACGTACATGGACATGAGTTCAACTGGCTCACGTAACATACAGAGTGGTCCAATATACATTCAAGAGCCTGTAGCTCTCATATACACCAACGTGCGGAGTGTGTTAGTCCGCCACTGTCCAGAGAGAATGGTGGCCATTACATGTCCAGATACGTCACTATGACTCACAGATGATCTTTCATCTCTTTCTATTAGTGTCACCATTGTCTTATGGGAAATAGATATAACGTTTACTCTCTTTGGTATAAGCTCCACCTCGCTAGGGATTGAATTATTATATATTAGCGGTGTAGGCAACATTATTTCTAGTGGATATTACCAAAAAATAGCATCATTTTTATAATTCAGTCGTGTTCTCCATTTTAATTATTTTATATTATTGGTTTCAGCAGGTGAACAAACCATATTTGAAACAGTTTTTATCAACTGAACACAGTACAAATACACGAAATTAGAGAGAAATGGAATTCTATCTCAATTTAAATGCCCTGGAAGAACTGTCAGAATAAGAGAGCTTTCAGATTATACAGAACGCAGAGTGCGTAAATGTCAAAACTTATGGAATATTTAAAATGTTATGATTGGCTCAAATATTTTCGGATTCCGCATAGTCTGGAAGCACTCTGATGACAAACCATGTTCATGTTAAAATGTACTCAACTTATAAAAAAGGGCAACCCTGTTTGAGGGAAAAATTCAGAGATTACAACTATGTAATATTCAATTAGAAGGTCCAAGGGCAACGAAGCGGAAATTCAAGCATCAAAGAAACTGCGTGGAGCTTCCTATCTGTGGGTATATAATCCGTGATAAAGATTTACAAGCAACCTGGCTAGAACGACAAATTTGACTGAGATGAAATTATTAATCATCGTGCAGTTCGATACATATATCACATAGACGTGATATAGGTACAGTAGGCCTTTTAATCAGGCGAGAAGGTTGGATGCGCAAAATACCGATTTAATATAGTTAACACCCACTCCGCTGTAGACAGCGGCATGTGTGTTAGTTTGATTTGTGCTCTGGTGCGATAAACTGATAATGGCAAATAAATCCAAATAACATATACGCCTATGGGGGTCCAATGACAGCTTGTGCCGACTTTCGCCAGGATAAATTAATATTACTGTACAAAACTTACATCGCATTGAGTTCATAAATAAATTTCCATTCTAATAGAAAAGGATATGTTGATGGAAAAGGAGAACAATCCAGATTCGTATGCGAACTTAATGTAAGAATAGCACCCCTGGACGGAAATTCAGTTTTTTTATGGTATAGTTAGATGTTAAAGAAGAATTGGGGACAAGGTCTTAAAATCGGCCATAGCCAATCAGAATATCTTAGAACTTTAAATAACAATTTTGAGTACTTGTATTGTTGTACAACCCCCTTGGTTTTTTTCCTGAATGAACTTATTTGGGTTTCAAAATACTTCATATTGGATGTTTTCACGCGAAAATGAGATTCAACGTTAAATTTGATACGTCAAATATAATTTTTTTACTTGTTTTGCTGTACAACACCATCCAACTTTGGTTTAATTTTTCGCCTGAATGCACTAATTTGTCTTTCAAATACACCATATTGGACGCATTTACGTGAAAATGGAATGAAACTTGTTGAATTTGACAACGTCAAATATAATTTTTTTACTTGTTTTGCTGTACAACACCATCCAACTTTGGTTATTTTTCGCTGAAGCACTAGTTTCAAAATCACCATATTGGACGCTTTACGTGGAAATGGAATGAAACTGGGTAAATTTGAAAACTAATCAATTTAATACTTATATTGTTTACAAACCATCCAATTATGGTTTAACTTTTTCTCTGAATGCACTTATTCGGGATTCAAAATACACCATATTGGATGCCTTTCCCTTATGGTTTCATTTTTCGTTCGCATGTACTTATTCGGGGCTGAAAATACCATCATCTACTGCTTTCACTTGAAAATGGAATAAAACATTGAATTGAAATTAAAAATAACAATTTTGGTCACTTATATTATTGTACAACACCGTCCAATTACGGTTTCTTTTTTCCCCCCTCTGAATGCACTTGGGGTTTCATAATACACGTTCATGTGACATTATATTGTTGTACAACACCGTCCAATTATGGTTTCATTTTTGTCTGAATGATTAACTCGGGTTTAGAAATACACCATATTGGACGCTTTCGCGTGGAAATGGAATGAAACTGGTTAAATTGAAAATTAAATAACAATTTTAAGTACTTATTGTTGTACAACACCATCCAATTATGGTTTCATTTTTTTCACTGAATGTACTTATTCGGGTTTTAAAATGCACCATATTGGAAGTTCTCACGTGAAAATGGTATGGAATATGGTTGAAGTTGAAAATTCGAATAGTATTTTAGACTTATATTGTTGTACAACACCATCCAATTGAGCCTCACATTTTTCCTCTGAATACACTTATTCAGGTTTTAAAATACACCAAATTGGATGCTTTCACGTGAAAACGGCATGAATCTGGTTAAAGTTGAAAATTCTAATAGTATTTTTAATTATATTGTTGTACGACACCATCCAATTATGGTTTAATTTTTCCTTGAATGCACTTTTCCAATTTTCGGGTTTTAAAATACACCATATTGCATGCTTTCAAGTGAAAATGGTTGAAGTTGAAAATTCGAATATTATTTTATAATTATATTGTTGTAAAACACCGTCCAATTATGGTATCATTTTTGTCTGAATGATTAACTCGGGTTTAGAAATACACCATAGTGGACGCTTTCGCGTGGAAATGGAATGAAACTGGTTAAATTTGAAACATTAAATAACAATTTTAGGTACTTATATTGTTGTACAACACCATCCAATTATGTTTATTTTTCCTCTGAATGCACTTATTCGGGTTTAAAATACACAATTGGATGCTTTCACGTGAAAAGGATGAACTGGTTAAATTGAAAATAATATTTTTTACTTATATTGTTGTACGACACCATCCAATTATGGTTTCATTTTTTCCTCTGAATGTAGCTATTCGTGTTGAAAAGGGAAACATTCTCAATTAAATATTGATAGAAAGATTTTTCTGTGAATTGAAAAATCCACAATTAAAATATTTAATTGAGAATGTTTCCCTTTTCAACATGAATACCCCACAGGAGGTTATCTTGACGATGGAAGATAGTGACTAAAGTTTATCTTTCAGTCGCAGATGATTCCACATCTGATTTTATGAACATCCTGTTTATATTTTCAACAAATCGTACCTATTCGAGTTTTAAAATACACCATATTGGAAGTTCTCACGTGAAAATGGTATGGAATATGGTTGAAGTTGAAAATTCGAATAGTATTTTGGAGGTACTTATATTGTTGTACACCATCCGATTATGTTTTAATTTTTCCTCTGAATGCACTTATTCAGGTTTTAAAATACACCGAATTGGATGCTTTCACGTGAAAACGGCATGAATCTGGTTAAAGTTGAAAATTCTAATAGCTTTTTTACTTATATTGTTGTACGACACCATCCAATTATGGTTTCATTTTTTCACTGAATGAACTTATTCGGGTTTTAAAATGCACCATATTGGAAGTTCTCACCTGAAAATGGTATGGAATATGGTTGAAAGTGAAAATTCGAATAGTTTTTTACTTATGTTGTTGTACACACCATCCAATTAGCCTTAAATTTTTCGCTCAATGCACTTATTCGGGTTTCAAAATACACCATATTGGACGCATTCACGTGGAAATGGAATGAAACCGGTTAAATTTGAAAATTAAATAAAATTTTAGTACTTATATTGTTGTACAACACCATCCAATTATGTTTAATTTTCTCGTCTAATGACTTATTCGGGTTGTAAAATACACCATATTGGATGCTTTCACGTGAAAATGCTACGGAATATGGTTAAGTTGAAAATTCGAATAGTATTTTATACTTATATTGTTGTACAACACCATCCAATTAGGCCTTCAATTTTTCGTCTCATTGCACTTATTCGGTTTCAAAATACACCATTTTGGACGCCTCCACGTGAAAATGGAATAAAACATTGAATTTGAAACTTTAAATAATAATTTTGTTTACTTATATTGTTGTACAACACCATCTAATTATGGTTTCATTTTTCCTTTGAATGCACTTATTCGGGTTTCAAACTACACCAAATGGAACGCTTCCACGTGAAAATGGAATGAAACATTGAATTTGAAACTTTTAATACAAATTTCGGTCACTTATGTTGTTGTACAACATCATCCAACTACGGTATCTTTTTTTTCTCTGAATGCACTTATTGGGGTTTTGAAATACACTTTCATGTGAAATTATATTGTTGTACAACACCGTCCAAATATGGTTTCATTTTTGTCTGAATGATTAACTCGGGTTTGGAAATACACATATTGAAATTAAATTTTAAATTTTGGTTTTTTGTACAACACCATCCAATTAAGCCTTAAATTTTTCCTCTGAATGCACTTATTCAGGTTTTAAAATAAACCATATTGGATGCTTTCTCGTGAAAACGGTATGAATCTGGTAGGAGTTGAAAATTCGAATAGTATTTTATACTTATATTGTTATACAACACCATCCAATTAAGCCTTAAATTTTTCGTCTCATTGCACTTATTCGGTTTCAAAATACACCACATTGGAAATTTAAATTTAAATAACAATTTTTGTTATTTATATTGTTGTACAACAACTCCAATTATGGTTTCATTTTTCCTCTGAATGCACTTATTCGGGTTTCAAAATACACCATATGGGACACTTTCATGTGAAAATGGTATAACACATTGAATTTGAAACTTTTAATAAAAAAGGTCGGTCACTTATGTTGTTGTACGACACCATCCAATTATGGTTTCATTTTTCCTCTGAATGCACTTATTAGGGTTTTAAAATACACCATATTGGATGCTTTCACCTGAAAATTCTATGGAATATGGTTGAAGTTGATAATTCGAATAGTATTTTATACTTATATTGTTTACAACACCATCCAATTAAGCCTGTAATTTTTCGTCTCTATGCACTTATTCTGTTTTCAAAAAACACCATATTGGACGCTTTCACGTGGAAATGGAATGAAACTTGTTGAATTTTAAACATTAAATAACAATTTTAGGTACTTATATTGTTGTACAACACCATCCAATTGAGCCTTAAATTTTTCGTCTCAATGCACTTATTTTGGTTCCAAAATACACCATATTAGACGCTTTCACGTGGAAATGAAACTTGTTAAATTTTAACCATTAAATAACAATTTTAGGTACTTATATAGTTGTACAACACCATCCAATTATGTTTTAATTTTTCTCTTAATGCACTTACTCAGGTTTTAAAATACACCATATTGGATGTTTTCACGTGAAAATGGTATGAATCTGGTTGAAGTTGAAAATTCGAATAGTTTTTTATATTTATATTGTTGTACAATTTTTTTTTTCGGGTTCCAAAATACACCACAGGACGCCTTTACGTGAAAATGAAATACAACTCGAACTTTAAATAATAATTGTTGTTACAACACCATCCAATTATGGTTTAATTTTTCCTCTGAATGCACTTATTCGGGTTTCAAAATACACCATATGGGACACTTTTATGAGAAAATTGAATGAAACTTTTAATAAAAATTAACACCATCCAATTATGGTTTAATTTTTTTTTGTCCGCATACATTTATTTGCATTTCAAATTACACCTTTTACATGAGAAAGGAATGAAACTTGTTGAATTTGCAAACTTGTATAGCAATTTTTATTATTATATTGTTGTACAACACCGTCCACTTATAGTTTAATTTTTTGTCTGAATGCACCAACTCTGGTTTCAAAATTCGCCATATTGGATGCTATTACGTGAAAATGGAATGAAACATTGAATTCAAAACTTTGTATAGCAATTTTTATTACTTATATTGTTGTACAACACCGTCCACTTATGGTTTAACTTTTCCTCTAAATGCACTTATTCGGGTTTCAAAATACACTATAGGGGACGCTTTCATGTGAAAATGGAATAAAACATTAAAGTTGAAACTCTTAATAAACATTTCGGTCACTTATGTTGTTGTGCAACACCATCCAATTATGGTTTCATTTTTCGTTCGCATACATTTATTTGCATTTCAAAACACACCTTTTACATGAGAATGGAATGAAACTTGTTGAATTTTCAAACTTAAATAGCAATAATTGGAAGGTTTAAATTCCATATTGGAGCTTTTACGTGAAAATGGAATTAAACTTGTTGAATTGAAACCACAAATAGAATTTTTATTTCTCATATTTTTGTACAAGTCTGATTATGGTTTATTTTTTTGTCTGAATGCGCTAGCTCGGGTTTCGAAATACACCATATTGGACGGTCTCACGTGGAAATAGAATGAAACTTGTTAAATTTGATACTTCAAATAACAATTTTGGGTACTTATATTGTTGTATAACACCATCCAATTATGATTAAAAGATTATATAAAATTCTTGGTTATGGATTTTAGGATCGTATTGCTATGATTTTGTTTTTATGACTGTACCACTCCTTGGAGTCGGCTATAAATATGTTCAATTTTGCAAACAATGAAATCCAATTCAAATAAATCTTTTTATTTAATGTCAAGTATCTAAAAGGGATTGTCCGCTTTTTCTATAAAAAACAGTAAATGAAATTTGTTAATAAATGATATAAATAAAAATATATTAAATATGTAACTTGAAAATAACACGTTTAACAATTAGTATCAACATTTAAGTAAATAAAACATGACTATTCTGATGTGTAATTGGCACCTTGGGAAGATCCTTTTTAATATTTCTTTTAACTCTGTGCAGATCCGTATGTTCCTGGAGGCGGTCTATAAAGCTTTGGAAATGCTAATAATTGCATCGAGTTGAAAGCGTATTTACTAATGCCTATATTCTTCAAAGTGTTTTCTCTTCGACAACCCTCGCTGAAAATAAACTAGTGATGAGAAAATTCTCAAATAATAACATATACCTTTACCTTCTCAGACAATCTAACGCTTTCTGAAACTCGTGTTCAGCCAAGTGATATTCGTCTGCTAATATCATACATTCCTCGAGGGTTATTGACATACCAGTTCTGTCTTTGGCACTCTTACAACTCGTGAATCTTATTCCTGAAAATAATTGCATTCAATTGGATACTCAGAACTATGAACATCATGAAGAAATATTTATATTAAAGTATCTCTGATTAAGATGGTCAGGCACCGCCCAAAGGCACTGTCTAAGAGTTTTTCAGCTTTGTTTTGCAAGTTGATTAGTAGTAACTACCCTATGATGTAGTGGCAGATCTGCTGGCCACCACATTAGACTTAAACCAGGCCCAATTTTGTACCTTGGGTCCTCCTGCTGTATATCCAACTGGTGGTTTTCCAAACCCCCCCTGCTAGAACCCTACTTTTTTCCCCATCTATTGTGTGTAGATTTTGTTACTAACTCCATACACCACATTAGGAACAGCGTTGTTGATCTGTACAGGATTCCTCACCACCTGGCCAAAAAAAATTGTAACTTCATCTTTAAATTGAATTGAGAATCTTTATGGCCAGTTGTATAGTTTACGTTTATAGTAAGTTTAAACTGTAATTTAACCTCAAAATTAAAAATATTTCTTGTATATCATCCAGTTACAGAATTTGTAGCTAACTTCAAATCACATTGGGTAAAAAAAAAATATGTAATCCGCCATTTTGTGGCGGTGGCCATCTTGGATTTACAATGATATTGAATACACATAATTGTATTGTCATCAGAACTAAAGGTGTGTACCAAATTTCAGATCAATCAGTCAATAGGAAGGGGGTAAAATTTCAATGACTAATTTTGACACAAACAAGGCAAGCTTATAAAACGTTTAAATAAATAATTAATAAAAAAACCTTTTTAAAGACAAGCTTTTATTCAAATGCGCTAAAAAGTAAAAAATATAGCTTGGATGTGCGACGTAGGTTATTCCGTGAGTTATAGATTCAAAAGCTTGACTAGCAAAGTTTTCAGTTTGAATACAAAAGCGACAAGCTTTTGAATCTGTAACTCACGGAATAACCTGCGTCACACATCCAAAGCTATTATTTTTTACTTTTTAGCGCATTTGAATTAAAAAGCTTGTCTTTAAAAGTTTTTTTATTATTATTTTATTTTGTGCTTTTTAGTAAGTACACCTTAATCTATGCATTTTTTTAATGCATAGTCATTATGAGGCCTTTTTCCTGTAAGTTCTGAGCTATCTAGTTCTTCAATGAGGAGACCATCTGAAGATTAACTCCTACGCCATCTTCAATTTATGAATTCTGACAAAAAAACAATAATCTTCGACTAAATTCATAATCTCTGACCCCAAAAACCCCGACATACCAATTTTGAATACAAACCATTGGATCCGCCATCTTGAATTTATGAATTTTGAGAATAAATTCATAGTCTTTGACCCCGAAAATCATCCCATACAAATTTTTAATAGAATCGGACCATAATTACAAAACTCGTTCGCCATCTTAGAGCCGCCATCTTGAATTTGTGAATTTTGAAAGAAAATTCATAATCTCCGACCCCGAAAACCCCCACATACTAATTTTGAGTCGAATCGGACTATAAACACAAATCTCGTCCGCCATCTTGAATTTGTGAATTTTGAAAGAAAATTCATAATCTCCGACCCCGAAAACCCCCACATACTAATTTTGAGTCGAATCGGACTATAAACACAAATCTCGTCCGCCATGTTAGAGCCGCCATCTTGAATTGTGAATTAAAAAAAAAATCATAATCTCCGACCCCGAAAACCCCCACATACTAATTTTGAGTCGAATCGGACCATAAACACAAATCTCGTCCGCCATCTTAGAGCCGCCATTTTTTTTTCTCAAAAATTCCATAATGCATTGTCACGGGAACTATGAACACCTGCCAAATTTCACGTTAATCGGGCAACTAGAAGTGGGTCAAATTTAACTTGCAAGATTTGATGACAAACATCGGGACAGGCGAAACTAAACTTGTAATAAAAAGTACAAGGTTTACATGAAACGCGAAAATGTAGCAAGTTGGGAATTAATCATTCCTAGTCTTCAAAGAGTAAGAATCGAGCCCAATTCGGTATTATGTGGAATACCACAAGGATCAACCCTAGGTCCAGTTTTGTTCCTCATATGCATAAATTAGATTGAAAATAATAGTGATTTTATCAAAGCTGTCTTCCTATAAATTATTTTTGAATTACTTAAATTTCTCATTCCTGTATATTTTCAGAAGAACTTTGAGAAACAAAATAAACATAAAATATTCTACCAAAATTCATTTTTGGATTTTATGGATCGGAATTTGTCATGCTCTAACATATTGTGATATTTATAGTTCAGCTCATTCTATCAATAATGAAGTTGAGATGATTTGTTTTTAACCGACGAAACAAAAAAGGAGGAGGTTCTCTATTCGACACGTATATTTTTTTTTATGTATGATCAAGCACAACTTTTCACAGATCGGTTCAATTACGATCATTGGATAGGGTGTACTTCGAAGTTGGTCCCATTTCAATTTGAACAACAAAATCCATCCCTAAGGGTAGCAAAATGAAGGATATTGATCTTCACCCTCTGAATTTTGGTCCGTTAACCGATTCTATCAGGCATAACTTTGTAGTGGGTTTTCCAATTTGGATGATTCTTTTTTTTATTAGAAAGGGTATACCTCATAGTTGATCATATTCCAATTTGGAATGAAATGATCCACCCCTATGGGTAGAAAAATAGGGGATGATTTTTCACTTGTGAACTTTGTAGTTGACATTGACAGATCCTCCTACATCCGTCAAAATGATAACATTCTATTAAAGGATGGAATTATATACAAAGTGATGAAATCAACTAACCTGAACTTTCAAAATTAATTTATATTATATAACAATAAATAGTTAAAATGGAAAATCATATTATTTAATAGTTAAAAATAAGCTAGGTAAGTAAGTATTTCGGAAATAATAAAAAATTAAGTAGGTAGTAATTAGTAGATTTCTGCAACAAAAAATTGAAAAATAAAAACTTTTTAACAAAAAATAATAAAAAATTAAGAGGTAGAAATTTTTTCTAAACTAATGTAACTGATTTTGAGTCGGCGCCAAACAAACTAGCAATTAAATTAGGTAAAGCGTAAAATGATGGCAGCGAGATGCACGGCTGCGTTTTGATTACTTCTTTAAAATAATATAATGATCTTCGATAATTGTTTGTTTGGGCGCCGACTCAAAATCAGTTACATTAGTTTAGGAGCTCAATTATCATTTAGACTAAGAAGGTTTATTTTATTGTTTGCTTTTCAGTTGATTTTTCCTGGAAGGCGCCAAATTCAAAAGAATAACATCAATATCTCGTACGACTTTCTATTGTCAAATTCGTCCTATGGATATTAGAAAAAAAAAATGAATATCTGACTGAGCAGTGTTGTGAAAATTATTTAATAGACTTTTGGTATCTACCTATTAGTTTTTATTTACGTTAAAATGGTTTATCGCTGTCGTTATAAAAATTGTAAAAGTGACTCCAGAAAGCGTTATAAACAGCGAGAGAAGTTTTTTTCCTTTCCCAAACCAAAAAGAGATTTGGTAAAATGTCTCAAGTGGATTGAACTCTGTGGAAATAAAAACCTCCTTCCATAAAAAATAAGTGGAAATACTTATGTTTGTAGCCTACATGTTGAGGTTAAATGCAAAAACGAACCACTACCATTTTACAATCTGCAAGTGTGCGAAAATGTGGCTGAAGGAGAAATTATGTTGAGTGAAACTGGTGAAATCTCAATAGACAGTGTGGAACAGAGCAACGCAGAAATAATTTCAAATAATAACTCCCAACATATTTCTGGAACCCCTGATGACTTGAGCACCATCACTGCTAATGATGAAAACATTATAACTGAAAACTCCCACAACATCTTTCTGACACCCCTGATCCCTGATGACACCACCACAGCTAATGATGAAGAAATCTCCTACTTAGAGTCTTATACGCAGACATTGGAATGTGCTCCGAAGGCAAACATATTTTCATATAAAAATTAGAAAAATAATTCAAAACATTTCAAATATTTCACAGGACTTGAATTCTGGCATTTTGAGGCACTCTATACTCTTTTAGATGAAAATATTATGGACATGCTTGTATATCCTTATAAAAATTATGAAAGGAATAATGTAAGGAAAAGATATATTTGATATACATATATCCAAATGTGATATTTATATATTTTCGAAAAAAGCTACAAAATGGAAAACCAAAAGCAGAAATAATGAGTTAATTTAAAACTAAATATGAAAAAAAACATGTAAAACTAAACAAAAAATTAAGTATGCTACTAAAATGTGAAAAGATAAGACATTACGCTAAAGCGAAAAACCAAATAAGGAATAACCTAACCTGTCATTGCTCATTGATATATTGCCTGCTAGTTATTATATGCTATTTCGCTACAGTTCTTGAAAAAAAAAAATGTTCGACAGCAATTAGAACATTGAAGTTTCTAACACACTTTTATATATGGCAAAATATGTAATTTATAGATCATTTTTGTCAAAAACACTAAAAATATTCGTTTGGTCCTTTGCTCTCTATTGCAATGTCAATAGTGTTTGTAAACTTCATGATCTTCAGATATAATGTTTTTTCTGGCGTTAATAATGGTGTGAACCGCTGGAAAGTTTAGAATGTCTACAAGTGGTGTGCAATTCCATTTTTAGTGATTAAGGGTTCTTTCTAGTACCTCTTAAATAAAAAACCAACACGTTTTGTTTAAACTCTCATTTAAATATAGCTTTCAAGATACTTAATGGAATTTTTATTTCAAGTTACGAGGGGTTCTTCAAAATTTACTATAAAGCAAACAATAGCAAAAATATTCGAAACAATGGGCATTAGTAATATGGGATATTTCTTTGAAAACATCTTATATGATTTAATTAGATAGATAGCCCTCTCAACATGAATTCTTGCTTTGGCAATTTTTTTAGTAATTATTTCTTCTTCGGCTGTCAGTTGTTGCCTACCCATCATAAAAGGTGGGATATATAATTCAACTCCCATTTCATCTAACAAATCCCTGATTATGAAACCTCTATCAGCTAAAGTAACATCATTTTCCATCAACAACTGTCTAATATCGCTCTTTTCAAATAAATCTGTTTCTGAAATCAAGCCCTCATAACCCTCACTACAGTATATCACTGCACCAGTTACTGAAATTGCAACAAGAAATTTATTGTTTACCTCTTATGTTTATAATTAGAAAAGGTATTTCCTTGTTGCCTGAAATTTCTAGGCATTTCATCAACAACTCTGTGGCATCTATAACAAAAGTAATACTGTCGCCAGAAAAATTTCTGAAACATTTAGGAACGTCTTTAATATCTCTGGCACTGGAAAATATTTTTTTTCCATTCCTTCTATCTTAAAAAACATAAATTGTATCCAAGTATATGATGTAGTGACGGAGACATAGTTTCTACTCAAATTGCAGAAAAATGATAACTCATCTAATGTGAATCCCCTTTTAATTTGCACTAACGTTAACGCTAATTTATTCCGATTGCTCCATTTTTGACTTTGCTTTCTTTTCCTTACATTATTCATTTCATAATTTTTATAAGGATATACCTACAAGCTTGTCCATAATATTTTCATCTAAAAGAGTATAGAGTGCCTCAAAATGCCAGTATTCAAGTCCTGTGAAATATTTGTAATGTTATGAATTATTTTTCAAATTATTATATGAAAATATGTTTGCCTTCGGAGCACATTCCAAAGTCTGCGTATACTACGTAGGAGATTTCTTCATCATTAGCTGTGGTGGTGTCATCAGGAGTGTCAGGAAGCTGTTGGGAGTTTTCAGTTGAAATGTCTTCATCATTAGCAGTGATGGTGCTCAAGTCATCAGGGGTTTCAGAAAGATGTTGGGAGTTATTAGTTGAAATTATTTCTGCGTTGCTCTGTTCCACACTGTCTATTGAGATTTCACCAGTTTCACACACCATGATTTCTCGTTCAGCCACATTTTCGCAACTTGCAGATTGGAAAATGGTACTGGTTCTTCTTGTATTTATCCTCAAAATGTAGGAAACATAAGCATTTCTGTTTATTCTTGATGGAAGGAGGTTTTCATTTCCACAGAGTTCAATCCACTTGAGACATTTTACCAAATGTCTTTTTGGTTTGGGAAAGGGAAAAAACTCGCTGTTTATAACGCTTTCTGGAGTCACTTTTACAACTTTTATAACAGCGATCAACCATTTCAACGTAAATAAAAATTAATAGGTAGATACCAAAAGTCTATTAAACAATTTTCACAACAATGCTCAGTCAAATATTTTTTTTCTTATATCCATAGGACGAATTTGACAGTGGAAAGTCGTACGAGTTATTCATGTTATAGTTTTGAATTTGGCGCCTTCCAGGAAAAAATAATCACTATAAAAATACAAATTCCCTAAACATTTGTGTTTTATGAAATAACTAAATAATTCAACAATTCCGCACCTTTTTAATATTGGTTTGGGGTATCAGAAGGTGTACTTCATCTTAAAATTATAAAATATAGCTAAAAAAATGTGTCAGTAGATTTAGGGCCAAAATTTTTGTTATGGTATCACTGAACCTTAGCCGAAGTCCTCCATTGAATCAGTATCATGTGGAATACCACTAGGTCCAGTTTTATTCTTCATATGCATAAATTAGATTGAAAATAATAGTGATTTCATCAAAACTGTCTTCCTACAAATGTTTCTTGACTTACTCGAATCTTCATTCCTATATATTTTCAGAGGAACTTTACCATATTCCTATAAAATACCTTTGGAGATAAAAATATTCTGCCAAAATTAGGTTTTTGGAATTGTATATGGATCGGAATTTGTTATGCTCCAAACATATTGTGTATTTATAGTTCAGCTCATTCCATCAATAATGAACTTGAGTTGATTTGTTTTCTATATGTGTATTAGAAAAAATATTCAATTAGCACCACCAATCCAATATCACTGCATCATCCAAGTGGAGTGAAAAATATTTCAAATAAAAAATTAAAATACTCACCATTAATTTGCCTACATATTTGTGCAGCTAAGTGTAATATATCGACATTTTTGGCTTTCGAACTATGTACAGACGTCCTAAGATACTCCATCAACTCATTCAGTGATTTCAACTGGGGCGAGCAAGCAGACATTCTATTGGCGTACAAGTTACTCGGGATATTCAACTTTTTATATCTCAAATAGTACTCGTTCAATCTCTCAAAATTATCTACGTTGGACCTTTCCTGCGGCCTTGTGGCGCCTATACCTTCCGCTATCGTCGCCATTTCGTTAATTCCTATATTGAAGAATACAGGGGTAACGTGAAACGATAAGGTCTGCCTCGTGGGAATCAGACTATACACTGCATCAGGTACTGGAAGAGAGACGGTAAGGGAATTTCTGGTACCACTGACTTTCGGATTCGGGTAGGGTTCAGTCGCGGGGCTGGGGCTCCTCACTAGAATAAATAATACTGTCCTCAAGTCCTCGATGGCGACAGACATGTCTCCCCACATATCTATCTCGTTCCCGTAGTAGCTGAGCAGTCCTTCGAAGCAAGCCAACGGTCCCAACGTGTTGAGTATCGCCACAAATGCTGGATCCGGTTTATGGCACCATAGCCTGGTCATTAGTCCTGCTACCAACGAGGTCAACTAAAATTTAATGGAAATAAGACGGATACAAAGATCAACATAACAAATTTCTTACCGCTTGAGAGAAACAAACGTCACGTCTGTATCTGACATTGCACACCCTTTGAGCTGCTTTGGGATCTTCCTGTACCCTGAACACCGAGTGTGTCAATCTGGCAGTTTTTAACAGCCCATCCATTGCTTGCCGCAATTTTCTCATGCTTGGTCTCAACTCGGCGCCCCAATCACTGATTTTGGTCAAATCTAACCCATCAGTGAATTTGTTACCTGAAAAATATCTTGCTATGAAAGTTTTCATCCTTGAAATGAATTAACATTGATAGTACTATCATACAAAAAAACTTTAGGATCAAACTGTGGGTACAAAGCTATTCGATAAAAACAAATTAGTTAAGTATAACTTGTCTGGTCACCTATATACACTTCACACATTCAATCTCTCGAATCCGTCCAACGACAGTTCATGATATACGTCATGTACAAACTCGATGATGTCTACCCCAGTCAGGGAACAGATAATAATATATTATTAAGGCGTTTAAATTTTCTTTCTCTTGAGGACAGAAGAACATATTACCTTGCATATTCATTTACAAACTGGCAAACAGTCTTGTCAACTCACCCAAACTACTATCTCAACTAGACTTTCATGTACCAAGAATCAACGGTAGAAAAGAACAATGTTTTTATTTACCAACACCAAGAACAAATATATTATTAAAATCGCCTTCATTTGCAATATGTAATAAATTCAATGAAGTCTGCCACAAAGTTGACATATATTCATCACCATTACACGTTTTCAAAAAAGAGATCAGAAACATTATGTTTGCGAAGCAACAACAACTATATATTATACTAAAAATCAAATAGTTATTCGAATCCCGATCGCTTTGTTGTTTTTTTTTCTTTCTCATTTCTTGACTTTTTTCTGGGAATGTTCCATTAATGTATTACTACTATTATTATTTTGTAACATGTATATATATACTTCATACTTTACTTTTACTAAAATTGTATACTGTGTCCTGTAATTGGGCCTGTTTGGACAATAAATGTTTTTTTTATAACTTTATCAGGGTATCATGGCAACTGAAGCTTGGAAGTCTCACCAAAACTATCGGGAGCTCTTTAGACGTTCAATGCTTGCAGAGTTCGGATCACAAAATTTGCAGTGGCGTAGTTATTTCATTACTCTCATTGAATTCTGTTTAACCACGATTACAGCCTCACCCCAAGATATATTAATATACAAGCAGAAGGTCCGACGAACGAATCTCGGTCAGGGTAACATTTAATAATTAATCCGTGTGTCTAATAAATAAGCATATATTAAACTTTACTGCGTCTTCTTCCCACTATAACACCCGGAACAGCAGACCACTCTGAAACTCACAGTGCCAACTAAAAACATCACCAGAGACTCCATATTTTTCAAGGTGGGAAATGTACAATCATTTACCTCTGTACATAAGATCTGCCAATATAAATGATTTCCAATTCAGGAAGTTAGTCAAACAATTTCATACTTTGCAGGAATATTTTAAAGAAAACTTTCAACTGACTCACTGATATTTTTTATATTTATTAATCAAGTTGCATTTAAATTGTTACCTTCTATGTTTACTCTTTTATAAATTTGATTATCATACACTTTTATATATACATATATTCTTATACTCTATTTACTTTTATATCATCCATATTAACCCTTTCACTGCGGGAAGCAAATAAAGATGAAAATTAAAATGGTGCCCACAGTGCGGGAGTCAAATATATTTAAATGCATTGTTTGGGGGTTTACTGCGGAAATCAGTTATATTGAACTGCTAATATAGACAACTGTATATACAAAGAGGTGTTTGGTAGGTTGCAGGAACCGAATGAAATACATGAACTAAAAGGGATTCTACACTGCGGGAATCAACTATATTTATGCAGTGTTGGGCGCCTCCTCTTTAGTTTCTGTTTACGTTTTGGATTGTGTCCTGTCATGTTTGTGAAGTATTAAGGATTTTTGTAGTTTAATTGTTGAAATTGCTTCTGGAAGCAAAAGGGGGCTAACATGATTACTTCTTATGATATGTATAAATAATATAATGTTTTCTGTGTTAGTTTAAATTTTTCTTATAACAATTTAAGAAAGGAAATTTTGAAAAATTTTCAAATTTTGTATATTTTTTATTTATATGCAGAGAGGTTTTATTTATGTTTTAATAACTCTTCACAATATGAATGAATAATAAAATACGTTTTGTGTCAGTTGGAATTTAAACTATAACAATTTGAGGAGAGAACAATAAATAAATTAACTGTATATATTACATCATACAATTTCGAAAATCAATTGATTTGCCAATTCCAAAATACTCGCGCACGTACAGCGACTTTCAATCCACATTCCTTCCATTCGTGCCATTTTATAACAATTGGCAACTTTACAACCACCTCCCTAATCATATAAAAGATATCACTAAGGCCCGGTATTTTCACCTCCGGTTATACTAGGAATAAATTAACCAATGGTTGGAATATGCTTTTGATTAACGTTTATTGATTACAGAAGCACATTCTAACCATTGGTTAATTCATTCCTAGTTTAACAGGAGGTGAAAATACCGGGCCTAACTCAAATAAATTCAGAAAAGCTTGAAAAAACTAATGATTGAAAAAGCCTACTACTCGGTTCAGGATTATCTTGCAGATGTATTCTAATATTAAATATTTATTATACATTCTTAACATATCTGGTATCCTATACACCTTATGAAATACATTTTTTACTTTTTTTTATTCGCTACATTCAGGAAATATACAAACAGTGTTACTAGTGTGTATCTCGTTCTATATGTGTACCATTTAATTATTATAAGCAGATATGCTATCAGTTATATAACAATATTTTTTAATGATTAGTTTCAACTAACACCACTTAGACTCATGTTAGTATATATCACTCATTTAGTATTTATCAACCTGTGACTGTATTTTATGTTATTTTACCCGTCTTATGACGGTTCTTCTTGTGAATTTTAATACTTTTATCATATTTTATTTATATATATTGTACAAACTTTGTCCACAAGATCCTAATTCTTATGACATTAAAGTATATTTTGATTGATTGATATATATATATATATATATATATATATATATATAATACATTATGATACGATACATCAATTGACCATCGACCCGGGTCCTTCAGCCAGTGGGTAATTATATTGAGTATGTTATAACGTTTTAGTACAAGATGACTGCCGTATTCTTAGGAAAAAAAAGTCAAACTACATATTAATTTGTGTCAAACAAAAATATTGTGTTACTGTCTTTCCGCCAGCTCTTGCAGAATGGTTATTAGTGGCTTTGCTGGAAATTTATGCCGAGGCCTGGCATTATTCCTGGGTCCATTAATTGCATATTCATAGGTTTTTTGAGAGCATTTCCATTCTCTCTTGGAGTTTTTGCACTTTGGACTTGATGTAGAGTAAATTGTTGGAAGGCGTTATGGAGTGGGTTGTTTGGGTGTCGTATTCTGGTTATGGAACGAAGTGCAGAGGTTTCTGCAACTTGTAAGTTCCTCTTTGCAGTATTTCTGCAGTTGAGGTATAGGGGTAACATTTTTGGTTTAATTTTATAAAAACAACGGTTGGACCGATTTGGCATAATTGTTTTTTGTGAATGATCGTATTACTCCGATTAAGGTTTTCAGGGAAAGAAAGGATTTTTAGAAAAGTTATTGGCAATTTCTTTGTGCTGGAAAAGTTTTCAGGAATATATTAGATACCGGGTGTCAACGAATCTATTAGATAACTCATAACTTCTAGAATATCAGGTGTATCAAAATGAGATTTGGTATAGAGGAGAGTTTTCGCATATTTTTCACTTTCCGGTCAATTCCGGTTTAACCGGAAATAGCTTCGGATTTTGAATTTTTAAATAGAACACCCTGTATACTGTAACATTTTTGTATTTCTGAGACAATTGTATCAGAATGTGACATTTTAAAAAGTTTTTATGCCTACTTAATATTTTTAGAATCACTTTTAATATTGCATCTAGGTGGTCATGATCGGACGTAAACTAATCTGAGAACCTCAGGTTATGTCAGAAAATGACAATTGTTTTAGTGACTAGTATGATAGATAGGAATAAGATAAGTTGGCAAAATTACATTTTCATGACTAATTATATTTTTCACATGGCGACCATTTTTTACAAGCACTTTCTGAAAAAAGATTTTTTGACGAATCTAACGATACTAATTTATTTGCAATTGGATTTAAAATAAGAACATGAATTAAATATTACTGAGGAAAATACTGGATAATTTATTTACTTTCACAATAGTAAATTTTCAAAGTGCATTTCAGCTCGTTCAATTATTTCTCTCAACACGTTTCGTAACATTTGAGGCGTTATACTTCTAAATGCCCGTAGAATTATTCCTTCTAAGATTTCAAGAGTGACTGGGGCTGTTGCATAGTAATCCTTTCCTTTAACATATCCCCAAATAAAGAAACCGAGCACAGTGATTCGTCGGAAAATGAATAAAGTTGATAAAATTTGGATATTTTAAGGTGGTTCCCCCACGAAACAGTTAAATTAGGAAATTATTAAAATTTGGCATACGTATTGTTTAACATGTGAACAACACATCTATGAAATTTTAACAAGTTTCCCCATCCCGAACCCGAGATATATATATAATTGAAGTTGACTCAATTAACATGTAACATACATATGGACCATGCATAGGCAAACAGCACATTATTAATTCTACCGTTAGTACTAAAATTAAGAAGTTTATGAAAAACGAGGAGGAGCTAGAGCAGGATATCACAGATATTGTGAAAAAATATCAAAGTGATTGACCATCTAGTTTGACAGATAAAATCAAAACTACTCTCGTTATTCAAAATAGTCCACGGGGAAGCGCACAGCCTAAAGGGGGGGTCGTAGAGAAATGCGGATTGTGCCAGGGGACTTTTTAAAGAAGGACAGGGGACCATTTGAGGGTCTGAACGCGAAAAAAAAACTCCTTCTCCTAGTTGACCCCATCGATTTTAACGACACCCCCCCTTCCCCCCAAAAAAAAAGTTCAAAAAGAGTACTACAAAAAAGTCCATTGAAGTTTTATCAAAAAACGATATTTTTTTTTCCCATGAAGTATAATTTCTAGTGAGGGGGGGAGGGGGGCCCGGGTCTGAATTTTTTTTTTGCTGCGCCTTTCGGGGACATCAATTTTTTGAGTTGCCTATTTTCTATAACGAAGAAATTTTCTATAGTCGATTGGGGGGACAAGTGCCCCCTTGAAAAAAAATTTTTCGCGTTTTAAATCGAAAAGTCCTTCGAAATTTTATGATTTTGTTTAAAATAATATTTTTGTCTCGTAGGGGAACCACCTTAAAGCAGCCAATCACAAAACACTACCTGTCTATCGCCATCGTCAGCATACAAATGTTGATGTAACTGATATTTAAATGCTTGATATCCTTGCTTTTTCAGTATTTTTCTTGCTAATTCGTTACTTATCTGAATTTCTTGACAAATTTCTCTTAAAGATGGGCTGGATGTTGCCGATTGGGATATCTCTGAGCATACAACTCCTTGAATTTCTATGACATTCTCCAAATATTAATAACATATCCACTTTTTCACTTTAAGTATACATTATTTTGAAGAAAAATTAAATTGAAATTTTACGAAAATTAAGAAACATTTAGTGTGGATTTATGCAGCACGAAATAACAAATATCAAATAACAAATATCACGTAACAAATAATAAGTTGAATTTCTTATTTTTCAATGACACTGTTTATGCAGCCAAGTATCAAATATCAATTAACAAATAAGAAGTTGGCCACCTTTAACTTTCTACGTTAATTGAACGTGATTTTCTTATTGTACGCAACAAGTACGCAGGTGACAGTTGATTGGCCTGTCCAGTGAAGAAACTTAACCTAACTTCTGTCAAAACAAACGATATTATTTATGTTTGCTTTTATCTAGGGTTTTGTTTGGAACAAATATATTATTTGGAAATGGAATTCGACGACGCTGTTCTTGTGGACCTTGTTCAACAATTTTCAAAAACTGACTTGTGCGCCTGCGTACCATTTATTGCTAATTGTTGATTTGGTGTGCATAAATGGTAACATTTTCACTACTTGTTATTTGATATTTGTTACGTGATATTTGTTATTTTGTGCTGAATAAATCCACACTTATTGCCTGCTCATAAAGCTTATGTCACTGTCATTACCTAAGTGAATGTTTTGTTTTCCAAAGAAGACTTGATAAAAATAACTGCAAAATATTATGCATAGCACACTTGACAAACGTAAATACATTATTCAGTATGTTCCTTAGTAATATTTAATTTATGTTCTTATTTTTAATCCAATCGCAAATAAATTAGTATCGTTAGATTCGTTAAAATATCCTTTTTTCAGAAAGTGCTTGTCAAAAAATGGTAGCCATTTGAAAAATAATAGTTAGACACGAAAATGTAATTTTGCCAACTTGTCTTATTCCTATCTATCATACCAGTCACTAAAACTCTGCAATTGTAATTTTCTGACATTATCTGAGGTCCTCAGATTAGTTTACGTCCGATCATGGCCACCTAGATGCAGTATTAAAAGTTACTCTAAAAAAATCAATTAGGAGTAGAAACTTTTTAAAATGCCACTTTCTGATCCAGAATTGTCTCAGAAATCCAAAAAATGTTACAATATACAGAGTGTTCCATTTAAAAATTCAAAACCGGAGCCATTTCCGGTGAAACCTGGTAAGTGAAAAATATACAAAAACTCTCATCTTCACATACTATTTACCTATACCAAATCTCATTTTGATACACCTAATATTCTAGAAGTTATGACTTGTCTAATAGATTCATTGACACCCGGTATAATAAAAATGAATGTCTGTCTTTGTTGGTAAGCTCATAACTTGAGAACGGCTGGACCGAATTGGCTAATTTTTTTCGGGATAACGAACGTAAAAACGGGATAACAGGAAAACGGAATAATGAGAGAAAGCGATAACGGGATAGCGGGAAAACGGGTTATTGAAAAAAGAGGACAAAGGGATAACTTGGTAACGGGAAGCGAGCAAAGACAAAGGCATAACCTAGACGGAAAGGAAAAAGACTTTCTAATGCTAATGCTGATGAGGAGGATCAGTCTTCGGACTACATTCAAATCAATTATGAGAAAACTCCAGATAAGTTAAAAGAATTAATGGAAATAATCACTAAACTCAAGAACAAGAACATACATTTATGGAAAATTAATGAGGAAAAAGAGTTACTTCTTAATGAAAAAGACAAAAATATTAAATTTTTATCGCAAGAAAATGAAAGAATTCAACAAAATTACAATCTTATTGTATCAAACATAGTTGAAAAGGATACCATTATGGATAGTCTACAGAAAATAGAAGAGGAGTTAAGAGAAATGAAAAGGAAAAATACTGAAAAAATAATTCAAAATGATGATATGTCATATGCAGAGATCACCAAGAATAATTTGAAAATATTACCACAAAAAAATATTGAAACATTCACAATCCGTCCAAAAACAATTCAACCTACTATCAAAACCCAAAAAGATTTGAAAAATAATATTAATATAGGAAAACTGAATACCTCCATTGACTCTGTAAAGTTTGCGAAAAATGGGGGTATAGAAGTGAGGTGTAAAAATAATAATAATAATAATAATAATATTTATTTCACTTGTTAAACAGTATGAAAGCATTACAAGAAATATTTACATACAGTAACAAGGAAGACGTCTGTGTAAAAATAAAAAATTGATATAAAACAACAAAACATGACAGATACTAATCAGGACATATAAAGATAATTAACAATAATTTATCGAGATAAGTTATTAAAACTCGTCAACGGTGTAGCAATTTCTTTCTATGAGATATTTTTTCAATTGTCTTTTGAATATAGAGATATTCATTGAGTCCTTAATAGAAACATCTAGCTTGTTATATAGTTTGGGTGCGAGATACAGGTGACTCTTCTGATAGAGAGAGGTTGTGGGGTTGTATCAGCAAACCTTTGGCTCTAGTTGCATATGGATGGTCTTGTTGGTTTGCCATAAATTTTTCTTTATTCTTATAAACGTAGAGACACATCTCGTATATATACAGACCAGCAACTGTAAGATTTCCAGCTCTCTGAATCGTTTCTGCATGTCTGTCAGCCATCCTAAGTTAGCTAACTATTCTGACCGCTTTTGCAAAATGAATACTCTTTCAGCAGACGAGCTCATACCCCAATTCAGGATTCCATAGCAAGTGACAGCCAATAGTTGCATAATACAGATTCAGCAGAACCTCTATTCCACAATGATTCGACATAAATCTCAGTGCATAACAGTTCTTCTGTAGTTTATCACATAATGAATCTATATAAGGACTCCAAGTGAGCTTATGATCTAAAATTAGACCTAGCATTTTGTTTCTGAGTTGGATGTCACCTCTAGTTGGCTATCTTCATATATTTTGAGAGTTTCAGTAGTGTTATGCATTGAGAATTTTACTAATGCTGTTTTGCTGATATTTAGTGCTAGATGATTTTTTTCAGCCCATTTCATTATTCTCTGTATATGGTTTCTGTTGTTTCTGCAAGTGCTAATGTATTATGATCAGTGACAAGAACATTTGTATCGTCTGCATATGCAACTATATGTACCTTCGAAAGACTATGTAGATATTGTATCAATGTTGCATAAATAAGAAAAAGCAGAGGTCCGAGTATGGATCCCTGTGGAACTCCTTGTTTGCAGGCCAAGGACTGACTGTGAACACCTTGGATTATCACTCTTTGAGACCTGTTCTCTAGATAGGACCTCATCCAATCTTAGGCAACTCCACGGACCCCATAGCGATGCATTTTCTGGATCAGTAAATAGTGATCAACACAGTCAAATGCCCTAGAAAAATCGATAAACAGACCACAAACTTGTAGTTTGTTATCCAAGGCTGTTACTACGTGCTCAATGAAATCATACAAAGCTGTTTCCGTGCTTTTATCTTGCATGAAACCATGTTGGTTTGACGAAAGAAGTTCATTTTTAAGGAAAAATGCTAGTAACTGATTTTTAATATTCATTTCATACAACTTGGATATACTAGAGAGAAGACTTATTCCTCTATAGTTCTCATAGCTATTTGAGTCTCCTTTTTAAAGATTGGGGTAACGATTGCAAATTTCAATTTTCGGGGAACACTCCTTGTTCCATGGAAAGGTTTATCAGATAGGTCAGGGGTAGACTAATTCTTCCATGCATTTTTCAGAAGATTGTTTGAGACCTGATCATATCCGCTGGCATTAGAATTTTTTAATTTATTCATTAATTCAAAAAACTCATATTCCTTGATTGGATGGAAAAAGATGGAGTTTGGGCAAAGTGCGACTATATTCTCCATAAAATTGAGATCATATTCTCTTTGTTCTTCAGCTTTCGTGAAATGTGCATTAAAATTATTAGCCATGTCAACACATGACACCTTGTGTTCTCCATCAAAAATGGAGATATCCTTGGGTTTGTAGTTTATTTTCTGGATATTATTTATAGTTTGCCACATGGTTTTTTGTTTATTGTGAGAACTATTAATCTTATGCTCAATGCATCTTTGATTATTCTGCTTTAGTTTCTCCCTGTATGTTATAGTTACTTGGCAACATATGTCCTTGAAATTTTCGTTTACTCTCGCGCATTCTGAGTATAGAGAGACCATATTCTTGAGATTATAGAGTTCTGGGGTAAGGGGGCTAGAGTTGACTTTCTTTGTTTGTTTTGTCTGTTTAAGTGGAAAAGATACATCAATATAATATTGAAGGATTTCGTGAAATCTATTATATGCTTCATTTGGACATGTTTCCTTGTACACATTCTGCCAGTTCTCATTTCCCAATAATATTTTGAAATCTGAGATATTTTTCTCTGAAAAGCTTAAATAGTAAGAAATTGGCACAGGGGAGTTTTTGGTGGTATTTTTTATGGGGAATTTGATTATTTGCCCATAGTGATCAGATAAATGAAAATCCTTGATCTTCACCTTGTAATCTGCCATTTTGGTTATAAGAAAATTATCAATGCAAGTGCTCGAGGAGGCTGTCACTCGGGTTGGTTCATATATTGTACACATTATTATGTTGTACTGCCGGATACTAAATCCTCTAGCTGGTTCACATTTGCGCCACCTTTTAGAAAATTTATATTAAAATCCCCTCCTATAATTACTTTCTCATTATCCTTGCAAATTAGTGTCAATAACCCTTCAAGTAGGTCTAAGAACAGCTTAAAATCTCCCATTGGTGGTCTATACATACAGACAAAGGTTGTTTTATTTTGTTGTGATCTGATGCCACAGCATTCAAGTACACCCTCAAGACATACGTTTTTTAGGTTTAAGACCGCAAATTCCAAACTAGTTGCATCATTTTTAAAAATTGCTACACCGCCATTTTTGGTTTCACTTCTACAGAAACCAGTACATAAACTGAAATTTTTCAGCTTCGTTACAACCAGCTGCTCACTATTCTGCCAGTGTTCAGAAAAGAATAGTAAGTCACAAAGTAATTCACATTCTGTTATCACATCTAACTGAACAATCTTGTTGCCCAGACACTGAATGTTTTGATGGCAGACTACAAATTTATTATTATTATTTCTAGTATATACATGTTGTTCAGTACTTTTTGGGTTGATACAGAACTTGTCACAATTAGGTTTATTTAGTTCATCAGAGATATCTGGGAAAGTCGTGGGTATAAAAAATTACTATTGTTCTTACTAATTTCTGTTTCATTACTAGAAGATACACCAGAAAGGGTTGCAGTGTTGTTCTTCACGCTATCAGAAGAGATTCTTGGTTCGTTTGTGTTTTGATTGAGTTCTTTATTCTGGTTTTTCATCCAATTTGGTGAATTGATTAATTATATATTTAATGAGCGATTTACTTAGAAAGTATGTTCCGGTTTTGTTTAGAGCATTACTATTTCTGTAAAAATTTGTCAATTTCTGGTGACTATTGCATTCAAACAATTTTATCGTCGATCTGTAGTCGTGTAGTTTTTTGGCCAGGTATAAATTCTTTTCATAAGTTATGGTTGAGTAATCATGATGATATTTATATTTTTTGGGTATCAACAAACATTTTCAGCTTCTCAATATTTGTTTCTTTTAGCCAGATAATTAATATGTCGTTTTTGGTGAAGTTTTTTGTACTTGCTATTGCAGTTTTGAGAATTTCATCTACTCCTGCATTAGTTTTTAGAAATGATTCTACAGAGAAGTGTTCTTGGTTCTTGAGTCCCAAAGCAAAATTTTTTCCATGGTAATTTGAGACAAACGTTATTTTATTTTTATTTTTTATTTCAGTATCATTATTATGTACTGTCACATGATTTTTATTTTCACTCCTTTCCATTGGTGTATAATATATTATTTTTTTCTTTTCTTTGTCAACAATACTTGTTTGCATTTCCATAGAAATATCTCCGCCACTGGCTTGTTCCCTGGTCTGTGCAATTGTACTTGTGGATTTATGACTCACTTGAAGGTTTGTTTGAGTATCAGTATCAGTAGTTTTTGTTTGCTTTTTTTTTTTTCCAATTTTTTCCATTTCACTGTTGTTTTTTATGGGATTCCAATAGTGTATTCATTTCAGATTCGATTTTTTTTTTTTAATTTAAAATTTTTTTTTTTTGCTTTTCAATATGCCTGTTTTTCATATCACCTTCATCTTCCAGGTCACTAATTGTTTTTTCTAATTTACTGGCCTGTTCTTCTAGTTCGTTAGACTTATCTTTATTACAACAGATAATTTTGTTATCTTCCACTAAAGTAACCTTTTTTTTTTAAATGAGTCAGTAAGCAGCTCTTATGAAATACACTTGAACATCGGATGCACACATAATGAATAAATGGTTTGGTTTTACAGCACTTGTAATTTATATTTAGGGAGCATTGCGACAATGTTGTGCCAGCCATGATAAATCTATATTCAATAGAATTATATTGGAATAAATTGTTCACTACACCACTGGTTTACTGTATTTCACGAATTTCAGTTATTCTGGTCCAGGTGGTAGAGTTTTTGCTTACTTTAATTCTTATCAGTTTTTATGTTCTTCTTTCACTTTCTTCCACACTTGTTCTTATAGATATGTTTTTTATTTTGACCACTTTTTTTGTCCGATTTTGGTCTACTTGCACTTTTATGCACTTATCTAGTTCAAATGTACGTTTCACAAAATAGGTTACAAGATAGCAGAGTTTTTAATGCACATTTTGGTATACATTTTATGATTTTTAACACTTTATTTTCTTAAGAAAGGATGCAAAAGGCTGAGCACTGAATAAATATGAGACCTCTTACTTTTAATGTCCATTAACAAAAACGAATAGTGACTCTGTGAAATTGAAAGGAGAAATAGAAACGAAAATGAACAACCAATATAATATTATTACGCAGAAACTGACAAATCCCAAAATCATAATTACTGGACTTCGATTGGAGAAAGAAATGGATAAAGAAGAATTGGAAAAAATAATTAGAGAACAAAATGATATCAATGAAAAAGATCATCTGAAGATAAACCATATGAAGTTCGTAGAATCAAAAAAGAGCTATACAATTTACCCTGAAGTCAATGGAAACCTATTTCATAAAATTATCACTAACTCTGAAAAGTTGTTTTTTGATTGGCAAATATGTAAGGTATTTGATGGAAACAAAGTAACACAATGCTTTAATTGTTTCCAGATCAACCACAGTGCCCATAAATGCCGAAATATTTCCTTGTGCCCCTACTGTGCTGGCAATCACAAATTGGAAAGTTGTCCACAAACGAACACTAGCAACCACCAGTGCGGAAATTGTATATTGTCCAATTCAAAATATAAGACGAAATATGACACCAAACATTCGGCAGATAACCAATTGTGTCCTACCTTTGAATATTACAAAAAAAATATTTCAAAGTCGAATAAACTATGGCCTTACAAAGTAACGTGAATGTTCCAGACTACTCTTTTAGATTAAATCATAACATCAAACTTCATGAACTACCATCGATTTCGGACTTCAATTATATTGAAAAAAAACATTTCAAAATATTATACCTAAACTCAAGGTCAATCAAAAACAAAATGGATGATTTAGAAGTGATGATCAATGAACTGAAATTGAATATAATTATAATAACGAAAACTTGGTTAAAAAAGATAAGAAAAATATTACAACTTTGAAGGTTTTTCTTCCATATATTCTAGCAGAGAAAAACATGGTGGCTGTAGGTATTTTCATCAAGGAAAATATTGAATTTGAAATTGAAGAAAAAAAAGGAGATGTACTATCGTTTATTGTGTTGAAGATCAAATTTTTAAATTTGTTGTTATGTGGCTAATTTAAGTAAACAAAGATTTTTTGAATTCATGGATGAAACCCTTGAAAATCTTAACCATAACAACTCTGAGATATATTTTTTTTGGCGATATGAATATCAATATTCTATCTGATAATAAGAAAACCAAAGAATTGATTGATATCTATAATTCGAATTCGTTTAATATTGGTCAATAAGATAATTCCAACAAGAGAAGTAAATAATAGTTCAACTCTAATTCATCATTTTCTAATGAATTCAAAAAGACATATAAATCACCAATACTTCACTCAGCGACCACAAAATGTATATCACATGTATAAATACACAACCTACAACAACCAAAAATAAAACTGATTATATTTCAGTAAAAAAATTCAATCTTCAAAGATTAAAAAAGGAATTAATAAATTTAAATCATATAATTCAATTTTATAATAATCCAAATGAAGCATATATCAAATTATTAGAAGTTTTTGACTCCTGTTCATTCATAAAAAAACATAAATGTAAAAAAGAATCTAAGCCATGGTTTGATGATCACATAGCAAAATTGATAAAAGAACGTGACAAATACTTCTACAATAAAAAAAGACCCCCTTTCAGATAACTTTTTAGAAAAATATTCTCATTTCAATAAACTTGTTAAAAAAATCTCTAGAGAAAAGAAATTCAAATATTATCGAGAGCAATTCACCAAGTCCACTCCCAAGGTAGTATGGAATGGTATAAATTCCTTGTTGCATAATACATCAAATCACAATAGTCATAAATATGTTAAAAGTTTGTAATCAAACAATTTAAAAATTGAAGATCCAATCAAAATCTGTGAGGCATTCAATATTCACTTTGTAAATATCGGAAATAAATTATCATCTGCTATTCCCAAAACGTTTGAACCTGTTAATGATATATCAAGTATTTCATCCATGTTCCTAAAACCTATCAGATATCAAATCGAAGAAGTCATTGAAAATTTAGATAAAAAAATTGTGGTTATGATAAAATTAGTGTAAGAATTGTTAAAGCAGTCAAATTCGAAATATTACCAATTTTATTCTTTATCATCTCGAAATCATTTGAAAAAGGTATAGTACCAAATGATATGAAAATTGCGAAGGTGTCACCAATTTACAAAAGTGGTAAAATAAATGATTCAAATAATTATAGGCCAATTTCTATTCTTCCAATTTTTTCGAAAATTTTAGAAAGACTGATGCATGTAAGATTTTTTATTATCTTGAAAATAATAATCTACTATACGAAGGTCCATATGGTTTTCGCAAATCCAGGGACACAGAGGTGGCAACCAATGAATGCTATTACCGAAATTCAAATTCAAATTGATAATAATAAAAAATGTAGTATGTTATCCTTGGACTTGTGTAAAGCCTTTGATACTGTTGATCATGAAATTCTACTAAAAAATTTATTTAACATTGGAATCAGAGGAAACCTTCTCAATTAGTTCAAAAATTATTTGTATTAACAGAAAACAGCATGTTCAAATGGGAAATCATCAGAGTTCTTTAAAAAATATAAAGTGTGGAGTAACCACAAGGTTCCATTCTTGGTCCTGTACTATTCTTAATATATATAAACAATCTTTCAAAATTAAAATTAGAAGGAAGAATGAAATTATTTGCCGATGACACTACAATAATGTACTTTTCGGACGATTATAAAAAAATACAAAACTACATGAATAATGATATAAAAAAAAAATTCATTTGGCTACAGCAACATAAATTGACCATTAATTTCAATAAATCTTCCTACATGAATATTTCTAAAAGAACAATTGACACTCCCACCAATTCCATTCATTTCGAAAAACATATCATAAAGTACACTAAATCAACAAAATTTTTAGGACTTTATATTGATAAAAATTATCATAGAATAAGCATATTGAAAAAATTCGGAAAAAATATCACATCTTATAGACATTCTTTATAGAATAAGAAATTATATACCACTAAAATTTTTAAAAACTATCTATTTTAGTTTAATTTATTCACACTTGCAGTATCTCATTTCTATATGGGGAACTGCAAATAATTCCATTTTAAAACCATTAAAATCATTACAAAATAAATCAATAAAATGTTATATAAATTACCACATCTGGAAGCAACAATAAATTTGTATAAACCAAAAAGGCTTTTGGATTTAAATTCTCTTTACAAACTCAAAATATGTTGTTTCATTCATTTTGTCAAAAATAAAAAACATCTAATATAAGTTTCACTAAAATGGACAAAATTCATAATTATGCCACTAGGCAAACAAATTTTTTATCCATTAGTAATGTTAAATCCGAAATTGGAAATAAATGTATTTACCATAATGGAATAATCATTTATAAAAAAAATTAATTAATGGGAAATTCAAAATCAACTGAAATATACACTTCACTCAACTGGAAAAAATTTATAAATATGTTTTTTTTATTTACACATTAAAATAATTAAAAATGTTTATTTGGTTACACCTTAGTATATATTAAACTTTCTCGAACTATTGTGAATTTATGGCAATGCACAATTCGTTTTTGACTACTTCCATGATGTATATATGTATTTTTTTTAATCTTATAACTAGTTTAGTTCCTAACCATAAACATGTAATGTTTCTTGGGACAATAAAGTTATTATTATTATTAGATGGAACGACCCCAATATCTGTGCTACGATACTTTGTGATCTTAAATCACTTCATCTATATATGTATATATTTATTTAATTTTTTTCTAACAATTGACCAGTCACAAACAAATGTAAATTGATGGAAATAAACTCTACTCTACAACACAAAAAAAACATAGGAAAAAAAGAAATTCTACGCGGACGAGAGTTTTCAGGAAAACAATTTAGGTAATATAGAAATTTGTACTGGACATCTGTCGGGTCAGCTAATGCAAAATAACATACTATTTATGTGTGTTTTTACAAATGATTTTTTATAATTGTAATTTGTTAAGTGCTTCAAAGTATGCTGACTTTATTTACTAGTTCTGACTTCATCTACCAGCTAGGATATAATAAGGTTCGTTGGTTTTTATTACTAACATTTTCATTACAATTGTTTCAATACATATCGCCGGTAGCCTGTATCGAATGTTAATAAGGATTCTCAGATTATCTTCCTACATTTATTAAATAATCAGTTCAAAATTCCACATATTTAAATGTTCATTCCATCCGGCCAGTGTTTTTTAAGGCTTAGGTTAGGTGGACAGTGGTTCCCAAAATATAGTTGAATTTGACAAAAAACAGAATTTTTTCAAGCATTAAGTTAATAAACGTGTAAATCAATAATTCGTACTCACCATTTCTCACAACTTTATTCACGGCTTTCGACACAGCATCAGCTTCCTTGTTGATAATATTGCCACCGCTTGGCCGATCGGTTATCACAACTCTTTTAGCATTCTTGGCGTTCTGTTTCAGACGCACCGCAGGACTGCTACATCTACCGCAAAGAAACTTGACCTTACTGACTAAACACATAACGCTAGCCTCTATATTCAGCTGGGTGATGTCCCACGGTTCCGGTTCGTCGGTCGGTTTGTAATAGTTGGCCGATGGCGAGTTGCACATGACGTTCGAGTCAAGAAACGTTCGGCCAGTGTCGGGATCCAGAGAGCGGGGTTCTGAACTGTTGGTGCTATTCGTGAGGCTGGTCGGTGCTGAGCTATCAGAGGAATTCTGGAATAAAACTCGATATGAGAATTTAGTGTGAATTTTTCGAAAATTTTAGGTACCTACCTCATGTTGATTTTCCTCGCAATCAGGAAATAACACAAAGTTAGCCTCGTCCGGACTCTGCATACTCGAACAGAGACTCTTCACTCCTTCCGAAGTATTCAACAGATTACTATTCTTAACTTGCGATGAATCGTTTTTTTGTTTGTTATCAGACACCTTCCAGATATCCTGCACGTTCCTAGGAGTGCACGGAGTTGCAAAATCCTCCAAGTCAGGACTCTTCAAGTCGAGGGATGTGAGCTGTTGGGTGATGCGTTTGAATGGTGACAAAACCAAACTCGGCCTGCCGCCGCTTTCCAAACTCAAATCCTCTCCCACTCCCGAATCTTCGTTGGCGATTAGTTTGTACTCTTCGATGAAATTCAAAGCTTCTTCAACTAAGCCTGGATCCCAAAGGCTCAAGAGAATTCGGGTTTTACTTATCATGTCTTCGCAAATCGGTAGCATGCCGTTGGTTTGCTTTTCTTTGGCTAAGCGCATAAGCGTTCGCATCGCGTCAACGACTTCTTTTCTCAGCTGTTTTATTGCCTACCGTGGAAGATAGCACATTAGATGAATTTTCAATGAAAATATAAATAAAAGTTAGTGGAAAAAATATATGAGCTATAAATTTGGAAAAAAAAATGAGAGATATTTGGCGCCATCCTACCAGTATTTTTTTTTTGAAATCTCAAAACTTTGACCTTTCTCAAAATTTTGGCTTATTCTTAAAATTTTTAGATTTTTTTCTCAAATTAAAACTTTTTTTCTCAAAATTTTGGTTTTTTTTCTCAAAATTTTAACTTTTTTATTCTCAAAATTTAGACTTTTTTTCTCAACATTTTGAGATTTTTTCTCAAAATTTTGACTTTTATTCTCAAAATTTTGAGATTTTTTCTCAAAATTTTGACTTTTTTTCTCAAAATTTTAACTTTTTTATTCTCAAAATTTTGACTTTTATTCTCAAAATTTTGAGATTTTTTCTCAACATTTTGACTTTTATTATAAAAATTTTGAGAATTTTTCTCAAAATTTTGAGTTTAAGTCAAAATTTTGAGAATTAAATAAAAAATATATACTGGTAGGATGGCGCCAATACGCCGTTGTTCCTGAAAAATGAGATATCCTAGAAGTGGAAAGTTTTTGTGCGAGATCTCTTTTCAGTTTTTCTTTGGTATTCAGTACTACAAATGAAGTTTTTAATTTTATGTGATAGACCTATCATTCATTGGAAAGTAGAGGAAGGATTCTCAAAACCAAAAGGCATCCTAAGGCACCCAAATATCTTTTCTGAATAACTGGTCATAGTATAGTAGTTATACATCAACAATGATCACGATAAGTTCATCTCATGAGATGTATGTTGTGAAAATGTTATAGGGGTAATTTTCAGCTATTTAAAAATAAGAATCTAAATATTTTTGGTCTTAGTTTTTGAGCCAGACTCTTTTCAGTTTTTTCTTCTGGTATCCAAAACTTCAAATAGTTTTAAATTTTATGTATAGACTAATCACTCATTGGAAAGTAGAGGAAGAACTCTCCAGACCAAAGGGCATCCCAAGGCCCCCAATATTTTTCAAGAATCAGATGACTGAAATGAATAACTGACCATAGTATGGTATTCATACATCAACAATGATCTCAATAAGTTCAGCCATGATATATATGTAGTAAAAAAATTGTTATTGGGGTAATTTTCAACTGGCTTAAAAATTATATATCCTAGAAATGTTTTTGCTTTTAGTTTATGAGCCCGAGCTCTTCTCAGTTTTTTCTTCTGGTATTCACTACTACGAATAAAGTTTTGAACTTTATGTGATAAACTAATTACTCATTGGAAAGTAGAGGAAGAACTATCGAGACCAAAAGGCACCCTTATATTTTTCAAGAAGTATAGTAGTTTATACGTGAATAATAAACACAATTAGCAAAATTGTGAATGTTATGAACTCATTCAGCTTTCGATATTATTGTAAAGTATTACTGGTTTCTATAGGTAATTATCGTATTAATAACAACCATAAGGGGTTCTTTTCTTTGTTGTAATTCCTTCCATGGACGGTGGTTCATTAGAGACATATTTGATCCCAAAGAGGAAAATGATTGGTTAAGTGAGATATATTGAGTGATAACATTGATTGTCAAAGATTATTCCATTTTCAGTTGGCTAAAAATAAGATACTCTAAAAGTGAAAAGTATTTGTTGCTTTGGGAATTTGGAATAGATCTCTTTTTGATTTAATTTACAGTACAAGTTACAATGTTTTGATTTTTATGGGATAGGTTTATCACTCGTTGAAAAGTAGAGGGAGAGCTTCTAAGCCCGATGGGCATTCTGAAGAACCCAAATAGTTTTATGAATCAATGAAAATTTTTCTTTTTTGTAATAATTCTTTGGCAGGAGGTAACTCTAAAAATTCATAAAAATTGTGATGATGATTATGTTAATTAACCATAAATGATATTAACGAATGATAATTGTCGACATTCGCTTCAATCAAATAGAAATTACATAAGCCTTTAATGGGACCAGAAAAAAATAAAGCAGTGAGGGGTAATGAGTATTGTTGATCTAATAAAAATTACATTGTGTAGACATACGAAATTTGTTCATTTGCTAGGTAATTCTTGTAAGGTAAGTGGCGAAATCAAACACAAATAATAATAGTTACCTGTATAGCATCATTTGCCATCGCAATTTTAGTGGTGATTTGATAATTCGAACTAGATTTACTAGGTGATTCCTTCAACTGTTGAACTAATCTGAAAATATAGCAATATTAACAATCAAATCAAATCAAAATATGCTTTGTCGGAAAAATTAATTTTTTGTTGACAAAGCGAGTACTTAAAGGTAAATATGTAAATATATAAATAACAATGTAAATAGGAAAAAAGTATACATATAGCGTCACAATCACGTTATTACATTCGTAGTCACAAAATTGTTAATTAACATAAGAAACATAAAATATATAAAACATATCATACATATAAAATATATAAAATTATATAAAACATATTATAAATAGTCACAATTTAAAATAATTCAAGATTTTATGGTGATATTCCTATCAGAGTAGAATTCGTCTAATGAATAATAGGCCTTCGATATCAAAAACTTTTTTACTGATTTTCTAAATTCAGTGGAACATGGTTTACCTTTAATTTCATTTGACAAGTGATTAAACATTTTCTTGCCGTTGTAAATGAACGATCTCTAAATTTTTTAAGAAATTGGAATTGGTAAACATATATTGAACGTATTTCTAGTATGACGTCGAGATATATTAGAAATTTCATCTTTGTATTTTTTTTGCATTAGGCATACCATTTCCAAAATAAGAATGCAAGGCAAGGTCAGGATATTGTGTTTTTTGAATAAGGACCTACAGGAGTCCCTGAATCTTGCCTTACACATATTTCTGACTCCTCTTTTTTGCAGTACAAATACCCTATCAAATAAATATTGGCAAGATGTTCCCCAAAAACATATACCAAAGCATAAATGGGAATCAATCAGAGCAAAGTACACCTTTTTGGCCGATATAGTGCCCAATTCATTTGCTGATACTCTGACAGCAAAGAAACCTGAAGAAAATTTCTTACAAAATTAGTTATATGATTTGCAAAAACCAAGTTTTTGTCTATTTGTAATCCTAAAAATTTTGCAGACTCCTTGTTTTCAATTAATTGAGTACCTAGGTAAATTTCCAGCGAGGAGCACTTGAGTGTGATAATGCTAGTCTTAGCGATGTTGAATGATAAAAGGTTAGCATCACACCATTCTTTGATTTTTTTTATATCTTGGCTAATCCTTTGCTGCAGTTGCATCTCATTATTGCTGTGCCAAAATAATGTAGTGCCATCTGCAAATTGAGTTATATTTGCAGATATATCAATGCAAGCTAAATCGTTGATATATAGCAAGAGAATTAGGCCGAGAACCGACCCTTGTGGAACTCCACGAGTTACTGTCTGGGATTGTGATATGTTGCCATGGAGTGTGACTTTTTGAGTGCGTTCTGATAGGTATGATCTGAACCATCTCAACGATACGTCTCTAAAGCCATATACTTCTAGCTTTTGCAGCAGGATTTCGTGATCCACACAATCAAACGCTTCCGAAAGATCACAAAAAACTGCTGCTGCCATTTCTCGATTATTAAGACGTAGATATACATCTTCTAACAGATGGAACATAGCATCTCCCGTACTTTTTGAGCTTTGAAATCCAAACTGACTGGAACAAATAATATAATTTTTATTTAGTAAAAACATAATTCTTTTTTTAACAAGTTTTTCTATGATTTTCGCGAGGGTAGGTAGCATAGAAATAGGCCTGAAGTTAGCAGGATTGCTGGTGTTACCACCTTTGTGTAAGGGAATAACAATCGCTGTTTTCAAACATGCAGGAAATATTCCCAATGTAAAGCTTGCATTTATAGCTTCCACCAGGGCAGTGAGAGCGGAATTTGGTAAATTGGAGAATATCTTTATGGTCATGTCATCCCAACCGGAAGAGTTTGTATTTTTAATTTCTTTAAAGATTTGCTTAATTTCTGTAACATCTATAGGCATGAAAAAAAATTTCTCTGTTATGGATCTGTCCTTGAGAAAACTTAATGGATGAATATTAGATTTTATTTCTTTTGATAAGTTGTATGCCACAGTGCAATAATAGTTATTTATAAAATCAGGGTTTAGATCAGTTTTTAGTGGAGCCGTATTGTTTTTCCCCCTGAGGTCATTTATAATTGCCCAATGATGTTTCATTTTTCTAGTATATACACAAAATAGTTTCACCACAAAAATATCGGAATTCAAAGATAGATAATAAGATGACATACCTAATCAAACCTCCGTTTTTGGACTTGTGAGAATGTGCAGTGAAGGCTCCTACGGTGATCCAGTCATAAAATCCGGATTTGTTTAGCGTGTCGTTGTGCACCCACATTCGTTGCAAGTGTAAGTTGATAGGAGCGAATTCCAAACTTCTGTCTCCCTTGCGGGAACTCGCTTTAAAGAGACTACCTTTGTGCGAGAGTAAGTTTTCCTTAGCTTGAGAATAGAGACGCAGAAGGTGCAAATGGCGATCTAATAGTTCTACTTGTCGAGAATGCCAGGGTTCGCGAAGTTCGCCCATACCGGCGACTTCTTGGAGCAACTCTTTTTCTTGTAGGATCCATATATCTCTGGAATTGAAACATGAAGAAGCCTCAAGAATACAACGGATTTTCCATACAATCATGTTGTAATGGTTGTTGGAAATCTTATATATTACACGACGGACAACTTACAGCGTTTGGCGGGGGAATGAAAAACAGAGCCGACTCTCGGCCATGTATTCGTGGACACATATATCCCCTCCTAAGCCAGAATGAAAGCGATAAGTTTGTAAATATGGTGAGGCGAAGAGAAGTTTCAATTCGGCTTGACTAGGTAGTCTCATTTTAACTCCTAATCGAGGTGGTAATGACTGAGATCTTCTGTGAGACCATACCTGCAGATAAAAAATCATAGAAATTATCTACATGAAACCTCATAAATATTTTTACTGAACAGGTTCTGAATACTATGAACAAATAATTGATGAAAATAAGGGAAATAACAGATCAAATAACATAAAGTCTAGTAAAAATTTCAGTGGAATATTAATAGAAAATGAAGAAGATATACCAACTAACTGTAATTCGTATTTTTGTAGAAAGTTTACAATAAATCACTGTTAGCATAAAACCATTTATAAGTCAAATTGTATACTTCAACCAGAAAACGTTTTAAGACAATTCAGGGATCCGGATATGAGTCAGTTGAAGAAGATAATTAAGAGCCCAAAAAAATACAGTGATAATAATGTTTGACATAATTGGAGATCGTTTTTTGACTGTCATTAAACCTCTTTAAACAAAGAACAATGCCAGGGGATTGGAAAATTTCTACTATAGTTCCAATGGAAGAAGTATCAAATACTGTCTTGGCTTCTGAGTATAGTGTTACCTGCTTATGGAAAAATATTGGAAGTTGCTGTAAAAGATTTATTGATGGTGTTTGTGACAGAAAATTAATAAAAGAACAATCTGGATTCACATTCTTGAGAAACTGCCTCCAATTCTTATTATCGTCCTGGAAAGTTAATATTGCAAAAAAAAATTCATGGGTGTGGTATTTATTCTTAGATTTTAAAAAGGCTTTCGAAACTTTTGAACATTGAACTACTTTTAATGAAAATAAAAAGTATGGGTTTGTAGATGATACACTAAAGTGGATGACATCATATTTAAGTAATAGAAAGCAATTGGTAAAATATGGGAATTCCTTTTCAAAGTACAAAATATAAATACTGGAGTGCCACAAGGTTCAGTTTTGGGACCTTTATTATTTTGTATATATTAAGATATTGATACATGTTGAAAGTGTAAAATTAAAATTGTAGATGATACAATGTTGTATTGTTCTGGAGGAAATAAGATGAAATTCAACAATGTTCAAAGAAGATCTTGAAAATATGTTTCAATGTTAGTGATGCGGGCAATACTGTGATAGGCAAACTCCCATTAAACACAAGTTAGACTCACTCTCCCTTATGTCTGTTGAACATAAATATATATTGGTGTTTATATTTAAACTCAAAAACAACAAATTATCTATTTGAGTGACCAGTTGACATATTTATCCCAGGTGCATACTTATAATACAAGAAATAGTTTACTACCTAATTTTTACATAAGGCCAGATTACGTAAAAACGGATTCTATATTTAGTACAGGGCTAATATTATTTAATAATTTGCCACACCACCTCAAGGAATGTAAGGATTCGAATAATTTTAAAAAAGAACAGCATTGAATATGTTTTGCTATGATGTTCCTGTCCTTGTAATAAACCTAAGTGCTTTCCCCTTTTGCTTTTATTAACCGACGAAACCAAAAAGGAGGAGGTTCTCTATTCGACGAGTATATATATATTTTTTTAATGTATATCAAGCACAACTTTTTACAGAGCGGTTCGATTCCGATGATTCTTTATTCATTGGATAGGGTGTACTTCGAAGTTGGTCCCATTTCAATTTGAACAACAAAATCCATCCCTAAGGGTAGCAAAATGAAGGATATTGATCGTTCACCCTCTGAATTTTGGTCAGTTAACTGATTCTATCAGGCGTAACTTTGTAGTGGGTTTTCCGATTTGGATGATTCTTTTTTATTAGAAAGGGTATACCTCATAGTTGATCATATTCCAATTTGGAATGAAATGATCCACCCCTATGGGTAGAAAAATAGGGGATGATTGATTTTTCACTTGTGAACTTTGGAACACATATGGTGTTGACATTGACAGACCCTCCTACATCCGTCAAAATTATTACATTCTATGAAAGGATGGAATTATATACAAAGTGATGAAATCAACTAACCAGAACTTTCAAAATTAATTTATATTATATAACAATAAATAGTTATAAAATAAACCTTCTTAGTCTAAATGATAATTGAGCTCCTAAACTAATGTAAGTAACTGATTTTGAGTCGCGCCAAACAAACAATTATCTATGAAAGAAGTCATCAAAACGCAGCCGTGCATCTCGCTGCCATCATTTTACGCTTCACCTAATTCAATTGCTAGTTTGTTTGGCCGACTCAAAATCAGTTACTTACATTAGTTTAGGAGCTCAATTATCATTTAGACTAAGAAGGTTTATTTTATTTTTTGCTTTTCAGTTGATTTTTTCGTCGGTTTAATTTTTTGTTAAAAAGTTTTATTTTTTACTTTTCAGTTCCGTATTTCGTCGGTTTAATTTTTTGTTAAAAGTTTTTATTTTTCAATTTTTGTGGCTAAAATCTACCAATTACTACTACTTTTTTTTGATTACTTCCAAAATACTTACTTACCCACCTACTTCAACTATTACCAGTTAAATAATATGATTATCTACTTTTACTATTTGTTGTAATATAAATTATTTTCGTTGTTCTGGTTAGTTTATTTCATTACTTTGTATATCATTCCATCCTCTCATAAAATATACTGATTTTGACGGAACAAGAATAATGTCAGTAGCGATCTGTCATTGTCAACTACGTATATGTGTGCCAATGTTCACTAGTGAAAAATCAATTATCCCCTATTTTTCTACCCGTAAGGGTGGCTACTTCCTTTCGAAATGCAAATATAAGCTATACCCTATCTATTAAAAAAAGAATCATCCAAATCGAAGAACCCAGTACAAAGTTATGCCTGATAGAATCGGTTAACGGACCATAATTCAGAGGGTGAGTGATCAATATCCTTCATTTCGCTACCCTTAGGGGTGGATTTCATTTTTTAAATTCAAATGGGACCAAATTCGAAGTACACCCTATCCACTGAAAAAAAAAATATCGGAATCGGACGCTTCAGTAAAAGTTATGTGATCATACATAAAAAATATGATGGAAAAACATAAAATATGAAGTGAATAGAGAACTCCTCCTTTTGTTTAACAATATAGGTTAAAATAGAAAATCATATTATTTAATAGTTAATAGTTGAAGTAAGATAGGTAAGTATTTTGGAAGTAATCAAAAATTAAGTAGGTAGTAATTAGTAGATTTCAGCAAAAAAAATTGAAAAATAAAAACTTTTCAACAAAAAAATCAACTGAAAGGCAAAAAATAAAATAAACCGTAGTTTAAATGATATGATATGATAATGTGAGTAACTGTGAGTCGGCGCCAAACAAACTAGCAATTGAATTAGTTAAAGCGTAAAATGATAGCAGCGAGATGCACGGCTGCGTTTTGATGACTTCTTTCATAGATAATGATCTTCGATAATTGTTTGTTTGGCGCCGACTCAAAATCAGTTACTTACATTAGTTTAGGAGCTCAATTATCATTTAGACTAAGAAGGTTCATTTTCTTTTTTGCTTTTCAGTTGATCTTTTCGTCGGTTTAATTTTTTGTTAAAAAGTTTTTATTTTATTATATTTAATCCTCTATTTTGAAATGTTATATCTGTGTTTTTTGTGTATTATAAATATGAAATTTTAATATTATGTTGAGAGCATATTTTCTGCTAACAAAGAGTGACATATATACCCTGTTGACATTATTAATTTTTTATGCTCCAACGCCAAACTAGAGAATCACGTATGAGATATACATATATTTCTTATTATTCAATTAAATTTTAGTACAGTTCAAAATTATCACATTATATTCCTTTCTGTAATTTTACGTTAGTTACCTAGTCACAGAATAATTATAGAAGCTGTTAAAGTTAATATCTGTTCCAAGCTCAAAAGCATGTATTTTTCTTTACGACAGAGATTCCTAAAAAATTGTATAAAAGTTACAGATCTCAAAGAAGTTAAACAAGTTTTAGTAATTGAGATCCTAAAGGTATAGAATCAGTATGCGACCAGTACCTAGATTTCTTCCAGTTACGAGATGGTCCAGAGACTTCAGATTCAGTCATATCCGGTGAGTGAAAAATATCTTTGTGATTCTTTAGCAAAAATCTTCTGCCCGCATTTCCGAATCCACACAAGTTGTATAATTTTTAGAGTTAAATTTGATTAGCAACCGCTTGGTGAAAACAAAATATTCTGTCTACCTACTCACCTGAGTATTATTATGGGAGGACATCCTACACGGCGTATGTTCTGTACTGCTACCTCTATCTTCGACTTCTAGTGACCAAGCGCTTATGGTCAAGAACCCGGCAGTGGCCTGCGTTCGCGAAAGCAGCGGAATACGAAGACGCGCCGAGTCCTGTATGGCACTCAGTAGAACGCACGCCGATCCAAGGGGTATGGCCGTATGAGATACCCTTTCTCTCACGTCGAAAACCGTGAATCTGACCCTGGTGTCACCCGAGAGACTGTCAGAAGCACGGAAGCTGACGGTGCTGAGGAAGCCGGGATTGCTACATCTCTAAGAAAGGAAGGAAATCAGTCATAGTTATTAATTTGTATGTGATACAAGAAAGTAGGGAGTTTCAACATTCCACCAATGAAATTTTTATAAGGTATCACCATTATGGTCCTCCTGAAATTTTGAAGAATGTCAATGCGGCATAATTTTTTATCTCCAATTTTTTTTATTATCCCACAGAATTTGACGCAATATTGGGCAAAATTTTGCTCTTTGCTATCATATTTAAAATAAAAAATTACAAGAACTAAGTCAAATTTCTTTATTCATTAAATAAAAAAACCCATATGGTGACCCTATATACAAAAACATATACACACAATATTCACTTCAAAACAATACAAACAAAACTAAACAAATAGTATTGTAGAACCTAGTAAAACATTGTGCATGTAGAATGTTACCTCAATTATTTCAGTTCTACCATATTGCACCCAAAACTTGGTAGAAGGCATATAAACGTCCACAACCAAGGATGGGTTCGGCGGTCTTCCATGACCATCACAGAGTAAGTTATCACATGCCAAAGAGATTTCACAAAGTGGAACCTCAGTTATATCTGTAAAAATAATCATCGATCAAACAAATTTCTTACTGAAAAATCCTTTGTCAAAATGCATCATTTTGCTCTCCATTACGATGGACAATTCTCTATAACTCACCAAACACATGTGTTTGTTGCAACCGCCATGTGTGTAAATCTACGTTCGGTTTGTGGTTCCTCCTCCTCTCGATGCATTGCCTGAGAGCATTGTATTCGGCCCTAATGCCCTCATAGCTAGCCTGTCTTATGCAGTCCATCCAACTAGAGCGTTCTATGTCTGAAGTTGAGGCCAATGCCTGACTCAACCCCCCATCGAAAACTAAAATAATAATAGGTTTGTTCTAGGTGATTTTTTAAATGGGCAACAGAGAAGCCTATATACCATAGTAGAGTATGGCAAGAACAATTTCATCCATAACATTTTCGAATGTATTACAATCTCAAGATTAAAACGTTATTGGAGGATACAAGCATTACAACCGAAAGATCTTGTTATGCCCCGAGAATATTCATATATAAACCAAAAGAATTTATATGGGAAAGAAGTGGCAACCTCGAATATAAAAAAATCATTTTAACAAATAATCCAATTTCAAGACGTCGAAAATACAGACGGTAAATAGCTAGCAGATGTGGTTAAGAAAAATACATTAAGTAATAAACATTTCGAAAGATGACATCCGACCTAATAAAAAGGTTCTTTATGGAGTCAAACTTGTCAGCACTTATGGAAAGTGCATACTGTGAAAGTAATTTTTTCAGAAAATACATACATTAATATCAAATTTATAGCTACTAAAAGTCAAAAGCACGTGAACGACTCCCGCTAGCAATTAAAAAAAAAACAAAAACATTTCAATGTATAAAAAATGTCATTGAAATACCCCGCGGACACAGGATGCACTAAAAAATTATCTACAGCTGAATGAAATTATTTCCATGTGGTTTAACCCTAATAAACACGTAATGGGTTGGGAGATAAAATAAACAACAAAAAAAAAACAACTCTTGTTATAAAACGATTAGGTCGGTAGACAAATGGCTTAGTCGGGAACCACGACGAATAAGACGTCATAAGTATAAAAATAATTGACAAATGAAAACGGTCTCTCACTCTCAGTCAAGCGTCCAAGCTCAAACACTCAACTCGACTCAACCAAGTTACGTCTATATACACAGTTCAGTATGTAGTTAAATTGAAATTAAGTCTTACTACCAATATAAATAATTAAAATGTTACTTAACAGTGTTAGAAAATTATCGGGACAGTAAAATGTTTTATCTGATCAAGTGGCGTTAGAGAACAGTCGTATATAATTACTAAAAATAATAACTTGATAATAACAAAGAAAACAGAAGAGAAATTGATAAATAATACTCAAGACATTTAGAATCCGATTGAAATTGTGTGTGTGAACCATCAACTGTAAATTGATAAGCTATAATTTGTTGTTTGTTTTAATTCGCACATTGAATCTTTTCCAACTATTATTAAACTAAATGGCATTTTTCGAATTTTCTATGAAATTTTAATTTAATTATTTGAGTATGGAAATTCGTTATTATTTTCAAAACAAAAATGGAATTAGCCTTGACTTTTTGAACTACTCTATATAATTACAGTTATCTGTATTACAAATAAAAACTAGGCTTATATCACAGTGAAATACAATCCGCAAGATTTTGATCCATTGGTGTAATGGAATCTATACCTAGAAATATTTCACAGGTTATTATTGAATCAAATTGATTTTATATCTATATGTGTAAAGAAATACAAAATTTTATGAATCTTCATCCAGTGTTGTTGAATGATACTTCTCATTAACCAGTATTAATTTTTTTCATTATTGTTTTATTTTCTCAATTAGTAGATTATATATCTTTTCAAGATTATAATAATAATAACAATTTTATTTCCCAAGAAACGTACAAGTTTATGGAAGGGAAAATATAAATTCTAAACAACAAGAAAGTAAAACACTATATACTCCAGACATTATAGAAGAATAATATAAATGATAGAATCAGAAAAAAAAATGAAGACGGTATTTCTTTAAATGAATTTTGAATCATTTTGCCATTTGTTTTCAAATGGTTGGTAGATCATTGTAAAATTTTATTCCATTGAATAAATAGATTTTGTCCAAAATTTTCTTATTTTAGATTATTGGAAAATCTGGTGGGTAGTTTTTGAATACCAAATTCGAATGCTTTATATTATTTTTAACGAAATTAATGAAGGTGCAGTCTCATTTTGTAATGTGTAAGCATTTGAAGTTAATCAATTGTAAAATGATTTGGGAATGATACTTGTTCATTCACCATTTTTTTTTATTAATTAATAAAATATTTGATATTATATCAGTGTGGTTGAAAAAGCTGAATTTATTTGTAATTGGTTTAAAATTATTTTATATGGAAAAATTGTAGTTCATCTTAGTCATTTTGAAATTGTTAGATTCTTGAAATTTTAGTTCTTTTATACAGGGGCTTTAGAAAATTGATTCAACTTACTATCAGTTGTAAAACAATTATTATACAGATTTATTATAATTTTGGAACATGTATGTAGTACTATGGAGTACTTAATTTTATTGATTAGAATGTCATATTATTTGTGGAAATGAAGTATTTTTTTATTATAAGTTTGTGTTTTTATAAGGCTTTATTATTTGCATAGTATCCTAACTAGATTGGCAGGTACATAATTTGAACGATTCCAGCTCTCTAAAAATTTATAACATCTATATATTGGGAAGACGTTATATATTGGCAAGACGCTCGATAAAAATCGCCATTGAGTTTTGATAAATGATTCACACCCAGTATAGCCCTTCATAAACTTGGTAACAACATCTCAACCAAGTAAAATAAATCATGCTGGGCCAGTTCATGATAATAGCTAGGCAGGTGTGGGGTTTCTAATTCTACAACAGTCCCAGGTCGTATCAATGATACAGGTGTGGTGTGTTTATTCATAACACCCTGTATATAGCCGGATATTACAATCTTACCGCAAGAATTATTGCCAGTGGCTTCTGAATCATCATAATAATGACAAACACACACACGAAATGCAGTGAATCCTCATGTTTGTCAGTGAATATAGTGGAAGAAAATCCTTGTAAAATGGGACTTTGCTTCGTGGACAAATATTTAATTTTACTGGGGATAGGATAGGATAGGAATTCAACCAGTAGATTTTGTGCCGTCGTCATTTTTAAACTTGTATATAGGTTATTTTTCGGGAAAATGATCTATTTTGACAAATCCTCAACTTGAAAAGATGCCTCAACTCTCAGTGCTTAGCTGCTGCTGGAATATTTGATTCTCAGATGTTGACTGACCTTTCGGTGAGCTCCCAGAAATCTAATCATTTGTTTTTTTGCAACACAAAAGTCAAGAAATCAAGAAAAAACGGATCCTAACTAGATATTGACTATAGTAGAGAGAGTTTTTTTTGGCGTATGAGTGAAATGCTCATTCAGCCTATTAGTATTGAGAAACGACTATTACCTAAATAGAAGGGGTAATGCCCCTCAGTTGTCAGAGGTGGAGAAGCCATGGGAGGATCCACCCTGACCTGACACTGCTCCAGAACAATCACTCCCAACGGTTCTGACCACTGATCCCTATTTTTGAAGTAGAACAAAAGGTTTCCTCTAAGACGGCACCATCGTTCTAAACTTACTGTAAAATAAAAATATTTTAAAAAACCAACGATAATGCAGCATTGTTGATGAACTGTAGCAATCACAATAACAATGGTGCTACAAAAACTACAACTACACACACTCCAGATGCATAAAACAATTCTAAGACTAAGCAACATCTAATATTTTTTATAAGCAACCCCTCACTACAGGGAATATAAACTAGATCATGTAATTAGGTAAAACTGTGATGGTAGGATATCCTTCGATTAGGTACACCAACAATTTCTATTGGAGATTTGTGAAGCAGACCATTGCTGAAAGAAAAGTGTATACTTTATAGGAATAAAGAAGGCTCAAATGGTAAAAAGGATTATCAGTTGATTGGCAAAACATGTTTCGAGTCTATGCTAGACTCATCTTCAGTCTAAAAACTATAAATTTTTCTCTGAAAAATTGCTTAAGGGATTACATAAAGAAAAGTTAGATTTGCAATATCAAAATCATGTAAGTGATGTGAACTGAATCCAAACCTTATGATTGTATAGCAAAATATAAAAGAACACCATTAGTTTCTTATAGCGCTGTTTTCTTCTCTTTCTTTTTCTTCGAAAAAAATAACTAATAGACTAAACTTCTAAAAACTATTTTCAATAATGCTAAGGAGTTTATACTAGTCTCAGTCAAGTTCTTAATGGGGTGCGAGAAAACACACACTTAAGTTTTTAAATTTTATGGAGTAAATTTCGTGAACAACCAGTTCATAACCATCATTGGGGAGGTTGGTTTATTCAAATCCTGAGTTAATATTCGATTAAAACAATTAGAGGAATCACCTAAAAATAAAAAAGGAACACTAATAAGATCACTGGTCTTTCTGTAGGAACTTTTTTACTCAGAGACAGTTTGATGTGGTAGAATTAAATATGGTGTGACTAAAATACGTAAAAAATGTCTATTTCAAAAACTACTGAAACTAAAATTAGTAAAAAAAAATTACTAGAACTTTTTAGGAAAATTAACATTGTAATCTTTCAAGTAGCAGTGAATCCTTCCACCAATCTTAAGCAATAATTATTTTTTTCAATAAATGAAAAATATATTTCATTATCATTAAACAGTTATCATATTTCCTTAGTACATAAAGTTAGTCGTTAAAATCAGCACTATTAACAAATATACATTATAAACATTTTTACACGACGCCTCAACAAAACCTGAAAGTATAAATTTTGACTAATGTGGTAAATAAATAAGCAAATAATCCAAAGTGGGAATACCTGAAAATGAATCATAGATAAGTTCCAATTTATAAGAATTCTAAAATGATTCACAGGGATACATATTCAATATGGGAAACAAATATTATACAAAACAATATAGTTATTGAAACCTTCACCAACGCAATCAATATGCAAAAACACCTGAAAAAAGTTAAACAAAAGCGTTTGTTAGTGTTAGCTGGTGTACAAAAACATATTAGCAAAGTGTGTGTTATATGTTAAAGGTACCAGGTTATCTTGATGCCATTTTCTAACGATTCTTTTTGGTTAATACTAGTTTTATAATTTTGATTACCGACATCAAAGATTTAGGACATAAAAAGCAACAAAAATGGAATGATTAATTAGAATGAAATTAAAGTGGTGGAAACAATGAAAAACTCCCATTTTCATATAGTATATTTGTCTTTGAATCAAAGGTCTTGCACCTTATGGGAAAATGTGTTTTAATCGAACCTGGGGAACTTTCATTATCTATAGTTAATTTTCTTCTCTTCGGTTTTAATAGGTCCATTCTCGAAAAATAGGCAAAAATCCATATTTAATATAAAAAATCCATTGACACTTTTAACATTTATACGATTTCAGAGATTTTGCACCACATTTTGGTTTGATGACTTTTAGGATTACTATTTACTCTATTGTAGCAAATCTGACAGAATAATTGAAAATGAACACAATAAAAAATTATTTTATATTATTTTAAACTGTCCATTTTTCAAGATTTGGTCCAATGAAATTTTCTTTCTAAATAAAACTACAAAATATCGAAAATTCAGCAGATTTGTCAAAAAGATTTCTCCATAAGGACTGTGTAGGACTTTTTTCTGAAATAATCCGAAAATCAAGATAACCTGATATTTTTACTCAGGTGCGATTTGATGTAATACCTTTGCTCACGACACCCACACAGCTGAGATTGCGAAGTCGTTTTTCATGTTTTTGTCTTTTTTCCTTTCCTGTAATGCATGATTATTAAAACATATTATATTATTAATCTGGTAGTAAGGAGCTAGAATTGACTAAAAATAGGAGACTTATTCGTTCGCTTCTGATCACATCTTGAAAAACGAGCAGGAAGAACCTCAACCAAACCTTTTCTCATTACCTTGGAAAAAACCAGAGACCACATAGATTGGGAAACAAAACCAAATATGAAAACCGAAGACCAGTAGAATGAGTTTGTTTCTTTTAAATAAGGTCAAATGAATATAAATGAATGAAAATCACAGTTTTTTCTGAAAGTGGTCATTTTATACAAGATTTTTTTGCCAGATTTTATCGCACATCTGCCTTCCATATGAAAATTAATAACAGAACGGAATTTTGAGTGGAAAAATAGGAAATGCAGAACAGATAAAGAGATTTATGCTTTACACCATCCTGAAAAATAAATACATTAGTTTCGGAAATAAATAATGAAATTAATGAACATATTTGAATTTCCACATACAAACATGCCAACATTGGATGCACCTGTTTGCACATGCAATTTTTTAAAACATTCTTTTCTCGCCTTAAATTATAATGCAGATATAATTTCATGCATATATTCATATGACAAATCACAAACATTGTTATACAAAAAGTTAACACATATGCATTGTTTGAAACATACATCATCCTAATGGATTTTGATGACTTTCATGCATATTGGGGTTATATTCCAAGTGTTTTGGGAATAAATGCCCAACTTTTGATATTCTATATATTTTTTCTTTATGTAGCATTCTTATTATTAATTATCTCATCTTGATTGGATGGCCAACACTGTGATTTTATTTCAATGGCAAAATGAAAAATCAACTATGGAAAACAGGATGTTTTTTGAAATAGGATTATTCTTTGACTTTATCAGGATGTACAAAAAAATCTGGAATTTCAATAATGAAGTGATAACATACATCCAAGATATCATTTAGTATTGATTACCTCAAAAAGAATTGAAATTTATGAGATCATCTTGAAGTTGTAGAATGACATTATTTACAATTTGTTCAGATTTTGGTAATCTAATTTTGGGATAGGACAGATATACAGATATATACAGAATAATATACAAAATAAATATCTGTAACAGGAAAATATATTTTAACTTGATAGAGAATAATGCAGTTTTCTGGGAAAATCTCAAAGTGATGCAAATAAAGAATCACTTCTCAGAGTCCAATCAATAGAAATATTGAATAAAAAAAATTCAAAACACCTGAAATTCTGGATTCAGGAAATTGCAAGTATGAAGTATCCATTGAGCAATTCTTTACTTTGCCAAGGCGCTGAAAATCCAAAAACTCTACGAATTTTCATATTTTGAGCTATAACTTCAGAAGTATTGGAGATATGAAAAAATGTCTTGTATAAAAGTTGTAGCTCGTCATTTTCTACAAAAATGGTTCTAACAAATTTTGCAAAAAATCATTTCTGTAGGAAGATAAACGGGATTTTCCACTTGTAGTAAAAAAATGCGGGAATGAAAGATGTCATCAATTTTTATATAACCAGACTAGTCAGTTGATGTTCCTCGCTACTGAGAGCTGCTTAAAAAAATCCAAAGCACATGAAATGTAGGAAAAACTCCCATATTCCACATTCAAAGTTCATATAAAATTCATTCATAATAAAAAATGTGTTCAAAGATTTCCAATTAAATATCTGTACACATTTTGGTTAATAAATTTGAAATTAATCATTGCCAGTTGGGGCTTTGTGCTCCTTGAGGTGAATATATTAGCCTTGTTCAACCGTATTACTCTCGGTTTTGTTGGAAAAACGTATTCTGACACATAATTCAGGGGTATTTTTCTTGATGAAGAGTAACCTTAAATTTTGTTGTACATTTGATGATCGAATCAATAACGATCCTTGTAGAAAAATAATCAGATGGTTTATAAGTACATTGAAATATGGCCTCTCGAATTTTGTGAATATGTATTGTACTTTTTGAATTATTTCAAAGTCCTGGAGATATGTACAGAATCTGTTTTTTTTCCAGGAAGTATCCATAACTTTTAGGTTTCTAAATATTTTACCTAGGAGTTTTCGAGGATCCTCAGGTATGGAAACGATTGTATGCCGTGGGGATGGGGCTATTGATACAGGTTATTGTTAGAGGGAGTAAGACTGATTTTCGTTGGTCAATGATCTTTTTTTTCTTTGCTCCATGATAAGTAATAAAGAATGTCGTACTTTTGTAGTTTGAATTGTCTGATCTCCATCTCTTATCCCAACTTTTCCTACCTCTCCTTCCACTGCACGGAAAATGAAAATAGCATGTTGCAAGATAATGGTGAGTTACTGAAGAGTTTCTCGAAATTTTCGGCCAAATTTAGACCATAAATCTTCTCCCTGTTAAACTTAAGAAACATTCATTCTCATGTAACTCGACTTTAAGTTCGAAAACGCCCTTACCATTTCGATTACAGTCAATACGGAGGAGAAATCATAAAAAACTATATTTTTGAGTCATAGAGTAAGAACGTTTTGGGTCCAGTTCAGCCCGATTTTTGAGTCATGCTTGATCAAATATAAGAAAAAGTATTTCCTAGTTGACCAAGGCAAATACATACTTTATAGACATAAAATTAGGAATTTTGATATTGTTGAAAAGTACTAATGGTATTATGTCTATAACTCTGAATTTTTATTTTTTTTCAATTTATTCATTCATTCATCAATAATATTTACACAGTAAAGATCTTTATAATACATATTTCAGATAATAGTTGAAGTCAATTTAGGTTGAGCCAGTTAGGCAGACCCGCCTAAGCCTAAAAGGCTTGTGTTGCGGTTACAACAACTAGCCCAAGGATTAAGTATGAGTATCAAAAGATCACTCTTTACAAAATAGAGTGTAGCAAATAGAGAATATAAGCCTCTTAAACATGGATGGTTTGGAAAAAAAAAAGACTGAATGAAGGAGAGTGGATGGAGAAGGGATACAAATATATATAAGTATAATTTTTGGTTGTTTTCTGGTTTAGTCGAGATTATCTTTGTAGGAAAAATCTAGTTTCTAGCGGATTTTGTCGGATGTGTAACTTCATGAGTTTCTTGAAGATTCTCAAATGAATGAACTCTTTTACTTCGGTCGGTAAGCTATTGAATATTTTAGGGCCAAAGTAAAATATGCTTCTTTGCATATGAATTTTATTAAATCTTGGGATGTACACAGTATGATCAGTGGTATGTCTTGTGTTTCTGGATTGACTAAGAATTCTGTTTTTTTTGTTAAATATCCAGATTTGGCTCTGCAAAATGTAAATTTTTCTGATATTTAGGATTTGTGATTCTTGGTATAGCTGTTCGGTGGAGTATAATCTACCTTTTTTTAATATAATGTTTAGAATTGTATTTTGTGTTGTTTGGCGTCTGTGCATGACATTGTTGAAGACTCCTCCCCATGCTGTTATGCAGTATCTGAAAACGGACTCAATTAATGAGTGATACACTATAAGTATTACTTTTTTGGTTAGGATGTCCTTAAGATTATAAAGTTGGTGAATGAGTTTTCTTGCTCTATTGATAACATAGTTTACATGTTCGTCCCACTTCATATGTTGATCTATCATTACCCCTAAATATTTGATGGTGCTGGTTTGATCTATTATGGGACATGTGCATTTACCATAGCCTTGGCAGTCATTTTTATGTATATTCAATTTTTTCCCTGGTGGTTGATCTCTTTGGTCAATAGAGAAGGTTATAAATTTCGTTTTGGAAATATTTAAGCTTAGAAGTTTTCGATTTAGCCATTTATGAAGCTTGGCAGTGATTTGGTATAGTTCTGACCAGCAGCTATGGGAGAAAACAATGGCAGTATCGTCTGCTTAAGAAATTATACGACCGTAGAAGTGTTTAATCTGACTCATGTCATTTATGTAAATTAAAAATAGGAGTGGGCCCAGAATTGTACGTTGTGGTACGCCCACGGTGACCACCGCAGACTCGCTTAGGGCATTCTGGATTTTGACTCTTTGTGTCCTATTTTCAATGTAGTTACGAAGTACCTCGAGTGCTGGGCCTCTTATATCATTGTCATATAATTTGTCAATTATAATTTTATATGATACTGTATCAAATGCCTTTGCTAAGTCAAGAAAAACAGCCAGGCACTTTTTTGAGTTATCTAAATTTTGAACAATCTGCTCCGAAATATTTATTTATTTTTTCTTTCAAACAGTATTAAAAATTTTAGCGAGATTATTTATTATAGATATCGGTTGGTAGTTTGAGAGTAAATTTTGTTTCCCTGATTTATAGATTGGGGTGATTATGGATTCCTTCCATTGTTTAGAGAGTTTTCCCTTTGTAAATACTAGCTTTATGAGATGTAATAATGGGGTTAAGAATTCAGTGTGCAATGTTTTTATTAATTTGGATGTTATACCGTCTGGCCCAGGGGAGCAGTTGTTTTTTAATTGAGATATAGCTACTGTGATGTCATTTTTTGATACGGCACTTAGGTAAATAGAGAATATTTGTGTGGTTTTATTGAATTCATTGTCTTGTAAGTAGTTGTGTTCAATTTGTTTGGCCATTGTTTCTCCTATTTTCACAAAGTATTCGTTGATGATATTTGCTATATTTTGATTACTAGTTAGGTACCTCTATTCCATTTTGATCAATTATAAAATTGTTACTGATGTTTTTTTTTTTGGTTTTTGGTTTTTTAATTTCCAAGTTTTCTTATAATTAGTATTATTTTCTTGTTTCTGTGATAATATGAATTTTTTGTATTTCTAATGTTCTGTTTAGATAGTTTCTTAGTTTTTATCATTTTTTTTGATTTTTATATTTTGCCTTTTCATTATTTGTTTCAGTTTATCCCGATGTTTAATGGAGGTTATGAGCCCATTTGTAATCCATGGCTTAAGTTTTGTAGTTTGAAATGATATATATATATATTATATATATATATATATATATATATATATATATATATATATATATATATATATATATATATATATATATATATATATGAGAATTGCTTAATGGATACCTACTTCCAACATTCAACTCAATGTTTGGTAGTTTTTGTTAGATTTTGGTAAATTTTGTTTCTATTTATTGGATTATCACTAGATGATGGATTTTGGATAGATGACCTACTTTCAATTTGCCACAAGATTGACTTGTGGGTTTTGTTCTGTCCTATTGTGGATTGAGACTGAAGTATTTTATGAATGAATCCAATTTTGTGAAACTCAAAAACATAATCAATGAAATTGGCAATTACTATTTTATATTTTGGAGAATTTATTTCTATCAGTATACTAATGAACATTAATTGAGAGTTCAAGGTGATTTTACACTGCACTTCCTGCAAATGTTTATTCAAATGCATTTTTCACTGAGCACGCATATTCATATCTTCAGAAAAATTGAGTGGGACCTGGGTAATAATAGTTAAATGACTCACTCTCTGATTTCCTAAAAAACCCTTCCTGCCGTTCACGAATGTACAAAATGCCCTCCTTTTCGAATTTTGTCGACGGTTGCGTGGCCAGTGTAACCAATTCTTGCTTGTTGAACCGCATCGTTGGAATCGGAAGAGAAGTTCAACTAAAACACCATATAGTTGAAATAACATTCGATGATTCGCTCCTATTCTCATTAAATATTCATGGGGGTAGTAAGTAGGGTATTTCTTTTTGCAGCTCGCAGGGGCAAAATTACTGTGGGATTCCGAATAAATGGCTGAAAAGTAGGTGTAGATGAACTAATGAGAAATTATTTAAATAAGGGAAGTCAAAATGAAGCCAATATACAGAGATATATTTTGTGGGTAGGGTCATGAACTCACTTTTGTAATGACTTCATGGCATCGTAGATACTACACATGGGATTTCTGTGATACTTTCGGTTTAATACAATCCATCGAACTAATACATTTTTTGATTACATTTTTAGAAACATATTTTGAAAGAGAACAATCCATGAAACGTCAACAAATGCGAACGAGCTGTCACCTGTCACATTTCCAGATATTATTTGTATTCTAAAACAGCAAGATGGTGATTTTTGTACCATGAGCCGTGGTGTGTTTTCGCACATGTTGCCAACTTAAAAAAAACCTTAAAAGGCAGTTGTTTGACCATGATTGTAGAGAAAATCGCCAATTTGATATACCAATTCGAATACGTTTCGACATGAAGCGCTTAGATATTTGTGGTGTCAAATGTGTCCTTCATAGAGATTTTGTGTCCAAAAATGTAAAGAGTTGGTAGAGCAAAACATATTTCGTGAAAAAAATATTGAATAAGAGAATGCACAAAAAATAACAGCTGATAACAAGGGAAGTCAACCTACAAGCAAAAAAACGGCGTTCTTTTGCGTTAAGGTTCAAATGGCATCGTGACAGATGACAGTCGACAATGCACGAAAACACGAATCAGAATGGGACAGATACCAACACTCGAGAAATAGACACAAAATTCCCTATTAATATAACTTTTTATATACAAAAACACTTTGGGACTTGAAATAAATAATCCAGCTTATTCAATTGGTGATTCTTTACACAACCCTGATGGAATTATTACATGTTTTTTTTTATTTAATTATTGAAGGTTTATTGAGATTGCCTTAGTTCAAAAATAGCGGTATTTTCACATTATGTCAACAGTCAACTTCATGACAAATGCACCTGCATACATTGGCGTTCGTTACTTTCTTTGTAGGTTAAGTACTTATTACCTATTTTATACCGCCAAAACCCTTTCATTCTCAGGTAAAATATTGTACACGGATATTTTCTGAGTTGTCTTCTCCATGTAAATTCAAGTCAACTATCCATAGGAAAACTCGGAAATATTTTATTTCCTTAAAAAAAAATCGCCGTCAATGCCGTTGGGTCTGACAGGTAAACAAAGTTAGTCATTTGTCATCTAAATGAAAAAGCCTATTCAAACAAACTTTATTGAAAGACAAATAAGTTCTAGTTAATAATTATAAGATACATACTGTTTAAAAAATAATACCTACATTTTCAATATATCAAGTGATAGTGAGAACAAAAATTTAACTCCTCCCAACGTCATGGCAATGGCAAAAATGGCAACGAATGATTTACTGCCAAGTGTCAAGTAAATCGCGCGAACGCTACGAAAATTGTTACACAGTAGATTCATGGACTCGAGACTAAAAAATAAGGTGAATTCCTTCTCCGAAAATGTTTTGGTAACATATTTTCAACACCTATCGGAAAAAATGAAACTTAGCTCTCTATGGGCCTTTTACTCAATGCTTAGATCGACTCTTAAACATAAAAACAACATAAATATAGAAGCCTATTCCAAGTTAATAGCGCTATTAAAAAGGAAATCGGATGGCTTTAGAAACACAAAATCTAAAATTTTGACGGCCAAAAACATTCAAGATTTTCTCGAAACGACTCCTGACAATCAGTACTTGTTTATGAAGGTAAAATATGTCCACTAATACTATTTTTTATTTTTAGACTGTTCTTATAATTGGCGTAAGTGGTGCATGCCTGAGAGATATGAAAATTGAAGATGTTGAGGACACAGGAAAATCCTTCATTATTAACACGTTAATCGCCAAGTGACTCGACATTTGGTTCCCAATCTAAATCGCCACTTAGACCCGCTATATGGGCTGTACTGCTTGCTGAAGCTTTATGCTCTATGAACTACGGTATGGGTCTCGCATTGCATTGCCGCATATGGGATATTTCATGTTATCTCCTAACTGCATATTGTAAGTAAAAAAAAGTTGTGGCCCAGAAAAAAATAAAATAAGTTGTAATTGGGCGATTAACGTGTTAAAATTCCAAATACAAAAACCAAAATTCAACGTTCTTTTGTGATCTCTGACCATTTTTATTCTAGAATAAAAAATTATTACACTATACGCAACTAAATGAAAATTTTCTTTTTTTTTATATTTAAATGGAAAATGCACCAAACAACCCGTTGGGATAAACAAATTAGGCAGTATATCAAAAGATATTGCAAAATTTTTTAAACTAGGCACTCCTAATCGCTATTTTATTCGATGCTGGCGGGGATCTATTGGATTTGAAGAGACATGGTGGCTGGCAATCGTCTTTAGTAGCAGAAGGTTATGTTGACAATTCCTAAAAAAAACAAAGAACTCACCTCATCGAGAATATCCTCCGCTATTTTACATAATAGTAATACAACCTCAACAAATGAAAATATTACAATGTCATATGATTCGACACATCGAAATACTTCTAATAAATTTAATAATTGCACAGTAACCATAAATAATTATAATGTTCCTAATTTTAATTAAACCAACGTAGTAGTAAATAGAACGAATTATATCCTAAATGATCATCAAAGTTGTAAAATAATTTTGTAAAATCGTTCGAAATAAAATTGTTCAGAAAATCTAAAGATGCAATAATATACAGGGGATCCCATTTGAAGAAATGAAGTACCCTGTCATAACTAGTTTTTAGATATCTCTGTATACATGAAACGAACAACAAAAAACGACAACTAAAATAAAAAATCGACATGTTTAAGCATAATTTACAATACCTAATAATAATGAAAATATTAAAAGTAGTCCAGACTTTTTTGGCATTGTATATGGCCGTAGGTAAAGTATAGAACGTAATGGGTGTTGTAAAACAGTTACGCACTCATGAAATTACACACTCACCGCTACGCGGCTTCGTGCGTAATATGCTTTTTAGAACACTTGATACGTAATATACTATTATTTCATTTTGAATTCCTCCATTTTAATACCGATACCTGCTATTACACACACACACAAAATTCCCGCCATGTTACAATTTGGCCATTTAGTGTGGTACTCCTGATGAACCTCGCAGAATAACACTGGACGACTGGACGGAATGGACTGTATGGCACATGGACATGGAACACTGTAAAGCGTCGGTTGAAGTTTTTTTTTGACTGAGAAAAACGTGGAACTGAATAAGTAAATAAGTATTACATGAATTAAATGTATTAGCATAGTCCAGAAACATAATATAACTTCAAAAGCATACAATGTGTATTTATGATAGGGTGTTCGAATCTGTAATGACACTGTCAAACTGTATCATTGAAGATTCTTAAAAAAAAACGACCCGTTTTCTCTATACATTTGTCCATGAGGAACTTTGTTAGTTTTCAGATTATGGAGAGTTGGAAAATAAAAAACAACTCCTCATGTGTTCCAACAGACTTATGCAAACTGAAATGTATTGACTCTTCAAATAGAAGAATTCGGTTTGTGATAAAACTGAAAAATCACTGCCGAAATCAATATTTTTCTAAATATAATTTCAACAAAATTTTCCTTCCTAGAGATACAATTGAAAATATCTAACCATATTGCAATTATCTTCAAAGTTGGTGGTTGGTATATTTCATATCGAATCTGTTTCATGAGATTAAATCTTAATTTCAATACCCTAAGAAATGTAAAAGCCTGGAAAGTTATAAAAAAGTTACTTTTATTGTTCAACATCAACACTATCATCCTAATAGAATAAATTAATGGAAAAGTTTCACTCTGAATGTGTCAAGTTCGTTTTTTCCAAGAAGAATATCCATTTAGATTACATAATAAACATCCTAAAAGAGGGATTCATTTCTGGTGGTATAAAATAAAAAAAAAAACTCAATTTCAAATAGAATGTGACACCTTCAAATGTCCAAATGAATAACAAAAGGCTTCAGAAAGTGATATCTAAAAATGTTTCATTTACAGCGATTTAATGTACGTTTTGGGAATGTTCTGTTGTGTCTATTTTCATTTTCGAAAAGGGAGGTGATTCAACAGAGATGAGACTATTCAGTGACAGAATCACACAGATTACATACAGTGCATTCCATTTAAAACGAGCCACCCTGAATAACTTTTGGTACAATGATTTTCAGGAAAAATAAACACGTCAACAATAGTATACAGGGGACACATTTTGTTATATTCACATTTGATGTTACTTCCACTATCGCACCCCCAGAGCATGTCACCATTTTTTTAAAATGGATCACCCTATATTGGTTTCGCCTTATCAGATGCTCCATGATGAGCAGATTTCAACAAAGTATAAAACATATGGTCTGACGCATATGGTTCGAGCTACAAATTATTTGGTTGAAAACGAGCCACCCTGAATAACTTTTGAAACAATGATTTGCAGTAAAAATAAAAAAACAGGTCAACAATTTATACAGGAGGCCACATTTTGAAATATTCGTTCTAGAGACAAATGAAGCAATAAATCAGAAAAAGAGATTTTTTATTAAATTTTGAATCAAAATCTGATGACTTGACAATGAGAAGAAAAAAAATTTCTATAGTAAATGTTCAAAAACGTTTCCACCAACTTCCATACAATGGTACAAACGAGCTTCCATTGCCGCCCTCACATGGTTGAGAATCTCGGGAGTTATTTCTCTGCAATGCCTAATGATATTTTCTCTCAAATCTTCTAATGTTGTTGATTCTATCTCATACACTTTAGACCTCAAATGACCCCATAGAAAGAAATCTACAGGAGAGATCCGGAGACCTTGGTGGCCATTCTGTAGGATCTCTCCTGCCAATCCAGCGACCAGCAAAATGATCATCCAAAAATTGTCGCACTGGAGCTGCATAATGAGGAGGTGCACCATCCTGCTGAAAAACAATTTCTTGTTCGAATAAATTCATATCCTCCTCAATTGCCCTATTGATGCACGGTATTATTCGATTCTCCAACATAACCAAATATTTCTCACCAGTCAAACTACCATCGATAAAAAAAAGGTCCTATGATGTGGTCACCTGAAATTCCTGCCCAAACATTCAGTTTTTGAGGTCGTTGGGTATGAACTTGACGGTATAAATGAGGGATTCGTATCACTCCAATATCGACAATTTTGCCGATTCACCTCTTCCATTCAAACTAAACGTACTTTCATCCGAATAACAAATTTTATTCAAAAAAATTCTGATGCAAGTTGATCCGTTCAGTGAGACTTTCACAAAACTCGATACGTCTATCGAAATAATCTTCGTTCAATTCATGAACTAGTCTAATCTTATATGGATGAAATTTGTATTTATGAAGGATCCTGAAAACATTTGTACGACTGATTCCTGATTCTCGAGATAACTAAGTAAGAGATTGCGTATTTTCCATCAGTCCAACGTGCCCTAAAACTGCAATAGAAATAGCTTCATCGTTGACAACTCCTGAACGGCTATGCTTTTTATTGCTAACAGATCCAGTTTCCATAAATTTGTTCAATAATTACGAAATGTATTTGTGTCGTACATTTCTTCCTGGATGATTATCACTGAACATACGGGCAGCAGCTCTAGCACTATTTCCATTCTGGTAGTACAAACTCACTATTTCAATCCGTTCTCGAAGCGTATAAACCATTGCTTCTCAAGAATTCACAAAAACAGAAACACCAATTGTAACTTCACCTGGTAGATAATCGTTATTGTAGAATGAGACAAATACAAAATGAAGAGAATATCGAATTCAAACTTAACTAGGCAAAATAAGACTTTTTTGAAGTATACTTCAAAAAAACACCTATGAAACCTAGGTAACAGATTGTACAGAAGTTCATTCAGGGTGGCTCGTTTTCAAATAATTTGTAGCTCCCGAACCATATGCGTCAGACCATAATTTTATACTTTGTTGAGAAATCTGCTCATCATGGAGCATCTGATAATGCGAAACAATATAGGTGATCCATTAAAAAAATGGTGACATGCTCTGGGGTGCGATAGTGGAAGGTAACATCAAATGTGAATATGTCAAAATGTGTCCCCCTGTATACTATTGTTGACGTGTTTTTTTATTTTTCCTGAAAATCATTGTACCAAAAGTTATTCAGGGTGGCTCGTTTTAAATGGAATGCACTGTATAATAGGTAGATTTAACTAAAACAAGACTATACTAAGTTACATAACGGAAATATTGTAAAGTACCCTGAAGGAAAAGAAATAATATTCTAGACTGTGGAGACAGATAGTTACAGTTGTTGTTTATGTAGTGTTTGATTGACCACAATGAAATATGACAACATTTAGGAGAGTAGGTAACAGAAGCAATGGTGTTAATAACGAAATAGAAAAAGTTTTACATATCTTCAAATTATCAACAAGAGAAGTCAGATATAAATTATAAATTATTCAGCGCAATATTGCGGGAGCAACTACTTAACAGTTATACAGCACATACTACAATTTTCTCTTGAAACTTATCAACCTGGTCGAGAAAATATCAAGGTCATCATTAGTTAAACAATTACAGAATTTCATACATCTATATAGTGGTGAATTTGACATAAAATTGGTAGTTATCCTACCAGGTACAAAAGTAGCCGATGTCGCACAAATATCTAGTACAATTCAAGAGGAAAAACTTGTACAGTATGGGGAGTCTATCATGTCATTAATAATTTTATATACAAAGCATATGTCAAAGAATTGCCTTCTCAGGTTTAGATTTTCAAGCTTGTAAAAGTGACATTACATTCATATGAGAGGAAGTGACGTCTTTATTGAAACGAAAATTTAACGTATTGTAACGTAAATAAACTTAACTTGGTTTTAATAATTTATTTCACACTTAATCTACAACTTAATTTATATTACTACGCCACTGAATAGCTCGATCGTATGGGCTCGTTCAGACTGTTTTCTCCCTCTTGAGGGCTGTCCATTTATCTCCGATACAGCATTCCTCGATGTTTCCAATTCTGGTGGTTGGTGCCCAGCATGTTCCAGTTATTTCCAATATCGACCGTTGTTATTGCCGCGTCGTGACTGGATGGTTCTCGAATATCTCCGGGATGATCTCATCGCTGTCGACGGCAACGCGCGAGGCGACAGGTCCGGCCTAGGTTCGTTACATTGCCCTCTTCTTAAAGACATTTCGTCCCGAAATTTCATCCTGGGGTGTGACGATATCTGCATGACTCCCCATATCTGCACCGTGAAGTTCGATGGAAAAACACTCCACGGTCCTCATGATCGGTCGTGGAAGAGGGTTACAGCAAACCAAAATCTTGACGCCGCTGGATCTGAATATCGCCTCCAGCATACTTTTTATGACTCTCCAGTCCAACCCATCAATACCACAGGATAATTTTGGAATTGCTAGATCCACCAGGTTCTGGTCCACCATAGTATCTCTTAGTTTGGTGAGACTCTTCCAGACATCTTCATAGGACTGTTTATCTTGGGAATGCCTCTGGTAACTAGGTAGTAGATGTTTCTCTGGCCTTTTTTCAGCTGCAGCACCCACCAACTTCTGGATTCTGCCCCGCAGTGTTTGGAGTTGACCAAATTTCTGAGAACACTACGGCGATGCCCCTGGACATTCGAAGATCTTCTGCCACACAGTGCCTAGTGCGTAGTCAGCAGGCACCTCGAAAAGGTCTCGTGACTCCTCTCTAGTAATCCCATGTAGAACTTTCGCCCGTTTGAATACAAGGACATAAACTTCTCGAACGTCATATCATCCTCCGGTGGCTTGAGGGTGCGAACTTGGTCATGGTTTCCAGCGTAAGGCCAACCTGTTGAAATGGACGACCCTTTGGTTTCCCTGGGGCTTATGGATTCGGCACAAGGTCGTTTATCCTTTCACGATTTTATACGGGCCTTCCAATGAGTTCCGCAACTTTGGTGATAGTCCACGACGACGTTTGGGGTTGTACAGCCAAACCAGGTCATCAACCTTAAACCTCCAGCGTCGGCCTTGATGTCATAGGTCTTCTTCATTTTATCGCTGGCACTCTGATGTTCAACCGACTCGTTCGTGGATGTCGTCCATTCTCTGCCGAAGTTGTGACGTAGTCCTCTCCCGCAGTGTCTTTCCTGGCGGTATCCCAAACTTCAGGTCAAGGCAGTCGCAGTTCTCGGCCCATTATAATACTAGCAGGAGTTTGACCGGTTGACTCGTGTACTGCGGATCGATAGGCATCAGGAACAAATGAAGATACTGGTCCCAGTCTCTTTGATGGTCAGAGACAACCTTTGACAAGTGGCGGTTGATCGTCCTGTTCATCCGTTCCACCATTCCATCGGACTGCGGATGTACCGTGGTTCTTGTCTTGCGGATGTTCAGCAGTAGACATATCTCTTGGAAAAGGTTGATCGAAATTTCTGCCTTGATCCGAGGCAGCCCAGGAATACCGAATCGACATATCCACTTTTTTCACGAAGACGTCGGCGACGGTGATGGCTTCCTGGTTGGCAGGGCATAGGCTTCCGCCCACTTACCGAAGTAGTCCATTGCCACAAGGATGTATTTATTCCCGTGGTCGGATACGGAAACGGGCCGGCGATGTCAATGGCGATTCCTCGAACGGGCTGCCTGCTGTACTGACGCATCGGGGCCTTGGGTCGTATTCGAGGTCCATTGTTAGCAGCGCATACAGCGCACTTCCTGCACCAGTCCTGACGTCAGCTTGACAATTGGCCCAGTAAAACCGTTGCCTCACTTTCTGCAGGGTCTTCGTCACTCCCAGATGTCCTCCGGCGACCCATCATGGATTTCCTGCAGCACTTCCTCTCTTCTGTTCCTGGGAACAATTATTTGGCGTCTGTTTTCCCCCACCAATATCGGCCTCCAACACACGTTTCAGGATCCCATTGTCCAGAATAAGAGAGTTCCATTGTGCCCAATGGGACTTAACAGCCGGCGAGTAACCTGCGACTTCCTGCCATGATGGTCTTCGATTGCCCTTCTTCCAGCTGACGACTGCCAAGGTCGGGGTCTCTCTTTGGTCTTTCTGGATCTTGCTGTCATTCCAGTGTCATCCATTGCCGCGGTTCTACAAAGTGTTGCTTCTTTTTTCTGCTCGTCGGCAATGGAGCAATCATCTGGACATGGTCTTCGCGACAAGGCATCTGCATTCTTATGGTAGTTCCGGCTCGATGTTCGATCTCGAAATCGAATTTTGGAGTCTCTCGATCCAACGTGCTACTTGACCCTCAGGATTTTTGAACTGTAAGAGCCATTTGAGAGCTGCATGGTCAGTTCCTCAACAGGAATCTTCTTCCATACACGTACTTGTAGAAGTGTTCCACCCTTTACAACAGCTAACAGCCTCGCCTGGTGACACAGTAATTGCGCTCTGGTTTGCTAAGCGTCTTGCTGAAATAACCAATGACCTTCCCTGTCCCTCCTGGATCTGAGATAGGACAGCTCCAAGTCCCACGTTGCTGGCGTCCGTATCCAAAATGAATTTCCCTTTGGGTAGGGATAGCTCAGTATAGGTGCGTTGATCAAAGCCCTTTCAGCTTCCTGAATGAGTCTTGACATTCTTCGGACCACTGGAACTTTGTTTGGCCTTCCGAGCTTGGTCAGTGGTTTAGCGATGTTGGATGAATCCCAGCACATATCGGCGATAGTATGTGCATAAACCAAGGAAACTTCGAAGTTGGTGAATGTCTTTGGGATGGGCCAATCCTTAACAGCTTTGATCTTCTGGTCGTCCACTGCTACCCTTCCCCAGAGACAACGTGGCCGAGGTATCGTACTTCTTTGGAACAGATGGCATTTCTTGGGCTAGCTTCAATCCGGAGTTCCTCGTCGCAGGAATACTTCCTCCAAGTTTTTACGTGGTCTCAAACGATCTGCCGACCACAATTATGTCGTCAAGATACACTAGACACGTGTTCCATGAGAGTCCCTTCAGTACTGTTTCCATCAATCTTTCGAATGTGGCGGGAGATTACAGAGCCCGAATGGCATAACGGTGAACTGCCACAACCTGAGCCGATGGTAAAAACAGTCTTTCTCGATCTTCCTGAGCCAGTTCACTTGCCAGTATCCACTCTTCAGATCAAGGGTCGAGAATATCGTGGAACCAGCCAACGTGTCTAGGGTGTCATCTATTCTCGGGAGAGGGTAACTGTCCTTTTTTCGTGACATTATTAAGTTGGCGATAGTCTACACAAAAGCGTGTCGATCCATCCTTTTCTTCACCAGTACGACTGGAGAGGACCAGGGACTCGATGGTTCGATAACTCCTTCTTTTTCCCATATCGTTGACTATTTTGTCAGCCTCTTCCTTCTTGGCAAGAGGAAGTCTTCTTGCTGATTGCCGGATCGGTCGGGCACCCCCAGTATCAATCTTGTGCTGGACCACATTAGTTCGACCTCCTTTCCTGTCCGGTATCGAAGATGTCTTGTACTTTTGATCAAACCTTAGTTTGGGCTGTTGAGCTGGTTTTATGTCTTTGGAAGAGATGGCAACCAATTTTATAGTTCTGTGGGCAAGTTTGGTTGGCTAATCATACCCGTACGCCCCGGATCACAGATGAAACTGACGAGCAGTGCCCAAATTGTTCCTTTCTTTAGGTCACTGGAAAGTATGACATTCATGACCCTTACCGGTACAAATTTTTTTCAGCACGTAACAGGGGTTTTCCCTAGGGCAATCCTCGTCCAATTTTCTCATCATGAAGTTTGGGCTCGAACATCATCACGTCCCCACTGCCTCGCATTCCCGTCCAGGCGAGCCTCCAGATGGTTTCAGCCCTCTCAGGTACGCACATCTTCAGCCAACAGCACACGGATCAACTCTTCACTTCTCCCATGAAGTACCAGCTCTCTCCGTTGACACGTAGGACGCCGTCTTTGAAATCCAATTCAAACCCTCTGGAATTCATGATGTCCATTCCGATGATTGCATCGTCTTCGATGTCCGCCAGTGCCTGATGTTTCCTTTAGTGCTGCCCAAAATTATTTCAATCGGTAGCTCGCCATACAGTAGCTGGCTCCCTGTTGCTGTGCGTAGCTTCCAAGTTGTCGGTTCAATTCGTTCCGGTGTTCTGGCAAAGGAAGGTCCGAGAACGTCCTAGTCGACCTGTATCTAGCAGCATGGTGCAAGGCCGTTATTGATGAGACCGTCTACGAAAACACCTCTGTTCTGTCGTTTCAGGACAGCGATATATGCGTTGTTAACCGGGGCTTGCTGGACACAGGCCGACGATTGCCCCTTCTCGTCGACCTTCTTTAGTTTTCCCTGCATCGGAGTCGTAGCTGAATGTTGGACATTTGCTACGCACATGTCCAATTTTGCCACATTCCAGCATCTTATCTGTCTTTTCTCCGGCAAACTTCCTTCATCACTTTTCTTATGGCAGCTTCTAGTCAGCATGCTCCGTGAGTCTTCTTCAATACTTCGAACTTTACTTTGGTTTTGCAGGATTGCTTTGCTGCCTCAAATTCCAAAGCGCGGATGTCTACAGATGTGTTGACGAGCTAGTGTCAACGCTTGTCTGGTTTCTTGGTCACGGAGTCCATCCAAGAATGCCTGAACCGCTAATCGCTCCATTACATTCTCCGGTGTGGCTGGATATGCGAGACGAACCAAGCGTGCAATGTCAGCTTCGAATTTGTGGATTCGCCCGATTTCTGGCAGCGATTTTTCAGTTGGGAGTGGTATACGTGTTCCAAATGGGCGTGGCCATATCGTAATTCTAGATGTTTAATCAGCTGATCATAGTCCTCCTGTTCTTGGGCGGTGGAGTTTGTAGAATATTTGTCGCTTCTCCACGTAATGCAAGTGTCAATGCTACAGCTCTTTCCCCTGCATTCCATCCGTTTGCTTTGGCCGCTGCTTCAACTGCGGCGGTAATTTGCCCATGGAGTTTTCCGTCGAACTGAGGCGGTTCATGGAAAGCTTCCCTATTTCTGAAATGACCTTGACCTCTTTTATCCCCTCTTGAACTTTATCCACGTTCAAACTCAAGTCCAGCATTGCATTTTCGTTAACCATCTCTGTGGAGGACGCACTATTAATTTGTTTTTCCAGCTTACTGATCGTTTCCTTTATTTTGTCCATTTCTGTCTCAACGGTTCCCATTCTTTCTTCTAGAAAATTAGCCACACCACACAATTTTTTTTTTAGGCCTTCTGTGTTTCCAGGAACTTCTCTTCCAGGCTTCTTGAATTTTCTAGAAGCTTGGCTCTTCTGTGTTTCTCCAGGAATTTCTCTTGCAGGCTTCTCTTGCAGATTTTCTAGAATCTTCTCTTCAAGCCTTTCCAGATTTCTAGCATTTTCTTCCGGCTTTTGAATTTTCTAAAAGTTTCCTTCCAGATTTCTAGAATTTTTTGAAGCTTCTCTTCCAGATTCTAGAAAGTTCTCTCCAGATTTATAGAATTTTCCGAAGTTTCTTCCAGATTTCTAGAATTTTCCTGAAGTTTCTTCCAGATTTCTAGAATTTTCCTGAAGTTTCTCTTCCAGATTTCTAGAATTTTGTTGCAGTTCTTCTTTCACGGATTTAGTAGTTTCTTCGAGTTTATTCATTACCAAACTTAAATCACCTCCGGAACTTCGAATAAAAATGTTTCGGGTCCTCACCTTCTTGTATAAGTCCTTCTGCAAGTCTTTCCTGGAGTATTTGCTTTTTTACCTCGTTGTTTCCAGTTCCCTTTCCCAATTCCTGTTTTAATTCCGCTACCTTCAAATCCGCAAGGCGCACTTTTCTTGAACACATTTTGTCTTTGACGAGGTATCAGTCTGTTTTAACGAAAAGTTATCAGTTTGTTAAAAAATTCACTTCGCGAATTCTTTTCCACGGGCCACCAGTCTATTGTCTGTTTCACGAAGAGTGTATCAGTTTATATTCCCACGCACAATTGTCCACTTCGCGAAAAACCCGGGGCCCCTGTCTATTTTGGGCGTACAGAAAGGTCTATCAATTTATTTTCTGACTATCCACTCCACGATCACTTGTTTATTTTCAAAATCTCACTTCCGACACCAATTGTAACGTAAATAAACTTAACTTGGTTTTAATAATTTATTTCACACTTAATCTACAACTTAATTTATATTACTACGCCACTGAATAGCTCGATCGTATGGGCTCGTTCAGACTGTTTCTCCTCTTGAGGGCTGTCTATTTATCTCCGATACAGCATTCTCGATGTTTCCAATTCTGGTGGTTGGTGCTCCAGCATGTTCCAGTTATTTCCAATATCGACCGTTGTTATCTGCCGCGTCGTGACTGGATGGTTCTCGAATATCTCGGGGATGATCTCATCGCTGTCGACGGCAACGCGCGAGGCGACAGGTCCGGCCTAGGTTCGTTACAGTATTTATTAATTTATGCTGTATTCTCTCAACTAATTTTGTCATTATAAAAGGGGTTCCATACTGTAGAGGCATATTCTAATGGCTACGCACGATGGAATTATACAGCGTAATTATCGTTTCAGTGCGTCGAAAGGATTTGGTAACCCTTAAAATAAAACCAAGGTTACGTGATGCTTTTTAACCGACGAAACCAAAAGGAGGAGGTTCTCTAGTCGACCCGTATTTTTTTTCCATCATTTTTTTTTATGTATGATCACGCATAACTTTTCACTGACACGTTCGATTCCGATAATTCTTTTTTCAGTGGATAGGGTGTACTTCGAAGGTGGTCCCATTTGAATTTGAAAGATGAAATCCACCTCTAAGGGTAGCAAAATGAAGGATATTGATCACTCACCCTCTGAATTCTGGTCCGTTAACCGATTCTATCAGGCATAACTTTGTACTGGGTTCTTCGATTTGGATTATTCTTTTTGTAATAGATAGGGTATACCTTATATTTAGATTTCGAATGGAATTATATACCCTTACGGGTAGAAAAATAGGGGATAATTGATTTTTCACTTATGAACATTGGCACACACATATGTAGTTGACAATGACAGATCGCTACTGACATTATTTCTGTTCCACATCCGTCAAAACCATTATATTCTATGAGAGGATGGAATGATATACAAAGTAATGAAATGAACTAACCAGAACAACAAAAATAATTTATATTACAACAAATAGTAAAAGTAGATAATCATATTATTTAACTGGTAATAGTTGAAGTAAGGTGGGTAAGTAAGTATTTTGGAAGTAATAAAAAAACAAGTAGGTAGTAATTAGTATATTTTAGTCATAAACAATTGAAAAATAAAAACTTTTTAACAAAAAATTAAACAGACGAAATACGGAACTGAAAAGTAAAAAATAAAAATTTTTAACAAAAAATTAAACCGGTAATAAGAACTGAAAAGTAAAAAATAAAATAAACCTTCTCAGTCTCAATAACTAAGCTCCTAAACTAATTTAAGTAACTAATTTTGAGTCGGCGCCAAACCAACAAACAAATGAATTAGGTAAGGCGTAAAATGATGGCATCGAGTGGCGCGGTGACATTCTGATAATTTTTTGGAAGTAATTTAATGATTGTTCGTTTGGCGCCGACTCAATATCAGTTACTTACATTAGTTTAGGAGCTTTGTTACTGAGACTAAGAAGGTTTATTTTATTTTTTACTTTTCAGTTCCGTATTTCGTTGGTTTAATTTTTTGTTAAAAAGTTTTTATTGGATCATAGCCTCAATATGGGAGTCAAAATTAAATTTAATATCAAGAATCACTCCAAGGTCTTTGATTGATTCAACATCATTTATTGATTGCCCGTTTATGGTGAGATCAAAATGAATCGGCGTTTTGTTTCTGGTGAAGAGGATTGTTTGACACTTTAGTTTCAGCTTGTTCAGTTCACAGTGAATGAAAAAATTATCAAGGTCTGTCTATGAAAAGGCTATAAAAAAAACTTACAACAAGTTCTTTTTGTGACATCCCAGGGACATCCTGAAAATCGCCACCTGCGGCGGACATTGGCTGTTCTATAAAAGTTCTATTCCCGTATAAACATAACATCGCCGCAGTGGATGTTCAATGTCTCAAAATCTCGTACTTTTAACATCTCTGAGATGTGTTTGTGCTCGCTGGGTAAGGAATATTTTATTTTGAAAAATAATTGAAATAAGAATAAGGCGAACACTATTCAACCTATAAAAATCTATTGGGCGTTGTCGAATTCCTCACAATGTGGTTCCTCTTCTGTGAATTCGAAAAATTCAAATTGGTTTTGGTAAGTGAATGATAGAAGATAAAGTGATCTAATGGTGTACAGTAAATAGAGATCGTTGGTCGAATCAAATACAAATGCACGTATTATAAAATAATTGATGATATAAGTTGTACATAAACATAATAATGAACTTTAATCGATGTTCATTTTAATGAGTTTGTGTCAATAAGCGACGCGGAAATATTTATATTAGTGCAAGGCTACTTTTCGAGTGAATGTCGGGAATTTGTTATTTCGGAATGATGGAATCGTCCGTTGATAGCGATGATTGGTACGTATGAATTTTGTGGATAATTTCTGCTTGGATTTTTTTTTCATATTATAGGTTATCATCTGAAATATATCGAAGTACACCAAATGCGTTCTGTTCTTAAATATTATGCTGGTGTACTTACCTACAATTTTTATTTAACTCATGAAAATGTATTTGTCCTCGAGTTCCTCCTAACCTTCTACGCCAATTGTTATAAATATTATTTTTCAAAAATTCACAATGGTTCTGAAACACCGGTGGAGTGAAAAAATTTTTAATAATTTTATATATTATGATATTGACAAGCTATATCTTTGGTTCTGATATAAACATCATACTTTATATTAAGCTTAAAAATAGAGAACCAAAACATCAAGTTTATTAACTCTAACTTAAAAACTAACGGAACCCCCATAAAAAATTTCACCCTCATTTATCCCCTTTTATGGTTAAATTTCTGAAAACACTGAAACACGTATTCCTTCATTTGTAACAAAGACCCCAAATACCAATTTTTATGACACTAACCTGAAAACCAACGGAACCCCATACAAACTGTTACACACTGAAATATGCATTTCTTTATTTGTAACAAAGTCCTCAAATACCAATTGTTATTACTCTTACTTGAAACCTAACGGAACCCCCATGCAACATCCCCCCCATTTGACCCCTTTATGTGTTGAATTAAAAAAAAAAACTGAAACATTTATTTCTTATTTGTAACAAAGTCCTCAAATACCAATTTTTATGTCTCTAACTTGGAAACTAACGGAAGCCCTAAACAAACATCCAATCCCCATTTAATCCCATTTCACCCTCTTTATGGGTTGAATTTCCAAAGAGCACTGAAACACGTATTTCTTTATTTGTTACAAAGACCACAAATACCAATTTTCATGATTCTAACTTGAAAACTAACGGAAGCCAGATACAAACTTCTAATCCTTATTTAGCCCCCATTTCACCATTTTAGGGTTGAACATCCAAAAATACTGCATCGCGTATTTCTTTATTTGTAACAGAATACCAATTTTGATTACTCTCACTTGAAACCTAACGGAACCTCCATGCAACATCCCCATTTGACCCCTTTATGTGTTCAATTAAAAAACACTGAAACATTTATTTCCTTATTTGTAACAAAGTCCTCAAATACCAATTTTATGTCTCTAACTTGGAAACTAACGGAAGCCCTAAACAAACATCCAATCCCATTTAATCCCCATTTCACCCTTTATGGGTTGAATTTCCAAAACACTGAAACACGTATTTCTTATTTGTTACAAAGACCACAAATACCAATTTTCATGAATCTAACTTGAAAACTAACGGAGCCAGATACAAACTTCTAATCCTTATATATCCCCATTTCACCATTTTAGGGGTTGAACATCCAAAATACTGCATCACGTATTTCTTTATTTGTAACAAAATACCAATTTTTATTACTCTTACTTGAAACCTAACGGAACCCCCATGCAACAACCCCCCATATGACCCCTTTATGTGTTGAATTTAAAAAAACACTGAAACACGTATTTCTTTATTTGTTACAACGACCACAAATACCAATTTTCATGATTCTAAGCCAGATACAAACTTCCAATCCTTATTTAGCCCCCATTTCACCATTTTAGGGGTTGAATTTCCGAAAGCACTGAAACACGTATTTCTTTATTTGTTACAAAGACCACAAATATCAATTTTCATGATTCTAAGCCAGATACAAACTTCCAATCCTTATTTAGCCCCCATTTCACCATTTTAGGGGTTGAACATCCAAAAATACTGCATCACGTATTTCTTCATTAACAATGATCTCAAATACCAATTTTTATTGCTCTTACTTGAAACCTAACGGAATCCCCATGCAACATCCCCCCCCCCCATTTGACCCCTTTATGTGTTGAATTTAAAAAAAACACTGAAACATATATTTCCTTATTTGTAACAATGATCTCAAATACCAATTTTTATTGCTCTTACTTGAAACCTAACGGAACTCCCTTGCAACGTCTCACAAGAAAAGACTGATGTAATAAATTATTCTTAATTAATTTACGAAAATGCGACGGGTGTAATCCTTTATATTCTCTTAGTAGTGAATTATACAGCATAATTTAATTGTATGTAAAACTGCTTTCAAACAGAGACGTGGTATGATGAGGCATTGTTAATGTTCGCTGGTGTCTAACATTTATACTGTGGACATTTTGCCTAAAAATCAGTTTTTCTTTAAGATAAGCAGGGGTAGAACTCACAAGCAACTTATGTATGAAATTCAGGAAAAAATATCTTGTGGTAGTGCTCATATCTAGCCATTTAAGTTCCCTAATTTCAAGAGTCACATGATCATATTTTCTCAAATTGAAAATCCGACGACGACATGTATTTTGTATTTTCAGGATTCTGTAAACTGTTATTTGTTCTAAACAGGGAAAATAAACGATGTTATAGTGCTGAAAAACTGACAATACGAGACACTCACATAATTGTTTTTTCAGACCTGAACGCATTATACTCTTATTTGCGAAGAGCAATCTTAAGCGTGCATAAGAGCGCTGTATTAGTGTCTTGACATGTTCAACAAATCTTAATTTTTCATCGATGATGAGACCTAAGTTTTTCGATGATGTCGAGAATTCTAAACGTGTTTCCCCTATGTACAAGCGAATACTTCGTTTGAGCTGTTCTCTCACTCCTTCTGAACAAAATAAGATAGCAACACTTTTGGTGGAATTTAATGTTAAATTATACTGAACAGAATAATGACTTGTACACAGGTATCATTTGAAACAGAGGGGTCAAAATGATGCACAACTTGAGTGTCGTCTGAGGTTTGAAGATTTGAAAATTTGTTTTTTTCGTAAATATAAAAACAATAGAGGGCCCAGAATAGACCCTCGAGGAACACCGGAAATAATATGAGCTGGACTCGACGTAACATCATTTATTTTCACCATCTGATATCGATCAAAAAGGTAGTATGTGAGCACTAGAGATAATGTAAAAAATGGTTCCTTAATATTCATTTTTAGCACCAAAAAAAATTGAAACGATTTTGTCCTTAAAAATCATAATTTTTATCAATGGTCAAATTCTCAAAAAGAGTTTTTTCATAAAGTCATAAACAAACATTTATTGGAGTCAAAAATAAAAATAAAAATTACAAGTATAGTTTTTTTAGTGATTATAAAATGAAACAATCGAGATATTTACATTGTTTTGTCCCTTAAATTGTTAATAAAATCGTGAAAAATGACGAGGCAAACTGATTTGTTTGCCCTCTACAGATGTATAGATAATCTTCTTTTTATTTCAAGATTAAGATTAGAAGGTTGCGATCCCAAAAAATCATATCAAGAATCATTACTCCACAAAAAATAACTTCCAATCAATACTTAGTTCTGTTAATTTCGCCAAACTAATTGGAGGCTTCACATCACCCGAATAAATTACATTATCCCTCAACATGTATCTATATTTATTCAAGGATGTTTAGGTAATCAGCATTTGGCCGGGACAGGCCTCAGCTATCTGAATAATGACGTCAATAATACACCTATCATCCGCAATTCTTCCGCTAGGTATATATCGGAGACAAAAGGAATGAATGTCATGAACAGGCGAAAACAGATGCATGGTTAATCGTTGAGTAGATATATTCGTAGGATACCCTTTATTATTTATTATAAGAGCTGTGAGCATAAATGTGTTTGTTTAAGAAGAACACTGACCACGGGGTGCTTTCCTTGAAACATATGAATTAATCTTCAAGTGAATAGAAAAGGATGTGTTGATGTATATTTTTCAACCGAATTTAATTTCTTTTGTTAGGTAGACAGACATTCAAAAAGTTCACCAGAACACCAAATTTCAGGGCCAACTATTATTATTTTTCAATATCAAAAATCGAAAAATAATATCATACTCTGTTTCCTAATGCGAGAGAGTAATAAATCATTATTGAACTGTACAATCGTCTTCGCCGTATTCCATAGGCGTACGAGGTTAAATTTAAAGTGATGTCATTGGATAGCTTGTGAAAAACTAAGATAGGTATGTGCAAGTAGATATAGGACATCATGAATGAGACAAATGTAGAATTTTCCGGAGAACCCAAAAATGCAATAATATACTGGGTGTCCCATTATAAAAACAAAAGTTTATATCATAACTGTTTAATGCGACGTTCAATTGTTTTTCTATTTAGATTTCCTGGCGGTTCAGAAAAATGGTACAACTTTTCTAATTATAATTTTTTTCTTCAAATAAGGAGGATATCTATTGGTTTAAATATAACCACAATAACCCTGTAAAGTTGGTTCAAAGATATTTCGTACCAGCTTAGTGACTGTTAATATGATTAGCCCCTAACAATGGACAACGCTTAAGTATGCTCTGTAATTTCCTGTTCCAGGTTACAATAAAATAATAAATGTACAATCAATTATCTTATCCTTACTTCAAAAGTTTTTTTTTAACAAATAATATTATGTAGATACAAATCCGTCCCTGCGATAACAATATGGTCGGATTTGTTTTACACATAGAGGGTTTCTCTAAGAAAACTATTATAAGCTTAGGTAGAGGCACAGGTAGATGAGAAACGGATTAGTAAAAGTGAGCTTTCACAAGAATGCTTAGGGTATGAATTTGACGTTTAAGTAAATAGTTTTGGTTTTTTGTAGGGGGCGCCACCTATTCTATTTATTTTTACTCGTTTTAAATATTTATTTTTGTATCAAGGGTGCAAAATCTGTATTTGTTTTGTTAAAATTTGAAAGAAATATCAACATGTTATTTCAAGAAATTTTGAATACGTAGAATAAAATAAAATAAAGGAAATTAAATTGTATTCAAATGAATTGTCCAAAGTGTCCACCTTCAGCGAAGATACAGGCACATTCAGTCTTCTAGTCATTGAATCTCGTACCCGCACAAAAATTATTGGTGTGTTTCTTATTGTTTCACAGGCGTCTACTATTCGGTTTCTTAGATCTTCCACGTTCGCTACTGGAGTTTTATGAACTAGTGACTTCAAATGTCCCCAAAAATAAAAATCTAGCGGGTTTAGATCTGGGGACCTTGGTGCCCACGCCTGGTTAGGTTCTTCTACACCCCTACCGATCCATCGATTTGGATAGACAGTGTTAAGGAATTCCCTGGCTACAACGCTGAAATGGGCCGGAGCCCCATCATGCATAAACCACATGCGGATACGAATTTCTAATGGTACATTCTGAAGTAGTCCCGGCAATTCATTTTATAAAAAGTCTCTGTAAGTTGCGCCATTCAGTCGGAACGGAAGAAAGAAAGGACCTATCAAGTAATTATCAATTATTGCCGCCCATACATTTACAGAAAATTGATACTGATAATGTCTTTCACTAACTGCGTGCGGATTTTCCTGAGCCCAAACATGGTTGTTATGAAAGTTTGGATATTTGGGAATTTGCGATGTAGTTATCTTTAAAATTGAGGATTTCCAGCAACATTTCTCAAAAACCACTGACACATAGTAATGCGTTGGGAAAAGTCTCGAGGGAAAAGAGCTTGTACCCTTTGAATATGGTATGGATAAAATTGTTGATCGTGGATAATTCTCCAAACGACGGTGGAGACTGGTAAATGTTGGAGCCAAAGGCAGTACTCGATTAGGAAATCGCTCCTGGTAAATACGTCTTGCTTCGCGCGCATTGCCATCCTCAAGGCCATAAACGAAATGCATATCGGCTAAATGAGCATTGTTGTTTAAATAATCCTTTTTTTCTAAATTAGTGTTTTAAAACTTACAGAAACTTCAACAAAACAACAAAACGTTTAACTGTCTAAGCTAAGCTAAGCTAAGCGAACGATAACTCATTCAAAAGTAGTGTGGGCAATAAACTCCTTCAAGCCTTACAAGTCTCCGGGCCCAGATAGAGTATTTCCCATACTACTTCAGAGCGGAGTTGAATATCTAGCACCAGAACTGTGCAGACTGTACAGGCTGAGCCTAGCATTGGGATGGCTATCTCAAACCTGGAAAACTGTAAACGTGGTCTTTATTCCAAAACCTGGACGGGACTCATACGACCAGGCAAAAGCATACAGACCAATAAGCCTATCGTCATTTCTTCTGAAAGGCTTAGAAAAACTGATAGATAGAGACATAAGGGAAACCGCTCTTGTAGAACGGCCTTTACATAAAAACCAACATGCCTATCTAACAGGAAAATCATGCGAGACAGCACTTCATCAGCTTGTTTCAAGGCTTGAAGAGTCTCTAGCAAACAAAGAAATTGCACTATGCACTTTTCTAGACATTGAAGGAGCCTTCGACAACACTTCCTTTGGAAGTATGGTCTCTGCGGCCACTCGAAGAGGCATTAATGCTTCACAATAGACTGGTCCAAGCCAACATGTTCGAGGAAACAGAGCTGGTTGAAATTTCCAGAGGTACCCCACAGGGGGGCATACTATCCCCCCTTCTGTGGGACATGGTTGTAGATGAACTGCTAATTTCTCTGAATAACCAAGGGTATTACTCTCAAGGCTATGCAGATGACTTGGTCATCCTCATCAAGGGAAAGAATACTCGAACAACCTCAGAGCTAATGCAAAATGCACTGAGGACAGTAGAGGAATGGTGTAATAGAGAGAGCCTAAGGGCAAATCCGAACAAAACAACACTAATTCCCTTCACCCGGAGAAGAAACATGGGAGATCTCATACCTCCCAGACTATTCGGTGAAACATTACAAGTAGTAGAGCAGGTGAAATATCTAGGGCTGATTCTTGACAAGAAACTAACCTGGAACCCGCATCTTCAACATGTAACCAATAAAAGCAAGATAACCTTCATGATGTGCAGGAGAGCTTTTGGAAAAACCTGGGGGCTTAAACCGAAAGCCATGCACTGGCTTTACACAGCGGTAATAAGACCAAGAATAACTTATGGCTCACTCTTATGGTGGCCAAAAACAAATCAAAGACAGGCAAAAACTAACCTTGGGAAAATCCAGAGGCTTGCCTGTCTCTGCATCACGGGTGCAATGAATAACACTCCAACAGCTGCAATGGAAATCATCCTAAACCTCGAACCCCTTGACTTACATGTCATTGGAGAGGCCAGGATGAGTGCATACAGACTGAAACAAACAAAAACTGAGAATCCGAACAACTGACATACCAGAATCACTCATGTAATCAACATCGAAGAACTCGAAATGATTTCCAGACTACATGCAACCCTATACTCATTCGAAAAACCATTCGAAACACGAATTGATGAATCTGGATGGGCCCCGAGTATAGAATCACAATCAACTGCGGACATAGTCTGGTATACAGACGGTTCAAAGACAGTTGAAGGAACGGGAGCAGGAATACATGGGGTAAGGCCAAGAAGGGATTACATAATACCACTTGGCAAATGCTCCATGATATTCCAAGCTGAAACACATGCTATCATGGTATGCATTCAGAAGAATCTAGAAAGTGGTTATAGGAAAAAACACATCTACATTCTATCTGACTGTCAAAGTGCTATCAAAGCACTCAACTCTATACAGATAAAGTCCAAACTGGTCTGGGACTGCCTCCAGAACCTCATCGAGCTGGAAAAACACAACAAGGTCACCTTGATGTGGGTGCCAGGTCATAGAGGCATTGAAGGCAACGTCAAAGCGGACCAGCTAGCTAGACAAGCATCTGAAACGCTATTCACAGGGCCAGAACCTGCACATGGGATTAGCAAAAACCGATGCAGGACCCTGATCGACGAGTGGATAAAAAGAAGACACCAACAATATTGGGATCAAACTGTCGGGCAAATACACAGCAAAGTCATGGTAGGGCATCCAAACCGGACCCTGACTGCTGACCTTCTGAACCTGAACAGAACGAAGGCTCGAATAATAATAGGTATGTTGACTGGACACTGCGGCCTAAGAAAACACCTAAACACCATGGGAGTACGCAGGGAAACCGTGGAGTGTAGGCTATGTGATGAAGAGGAGGAAACAGCCTCTCATATTATCTTCGACTGTGACGCCCTAAGTAGTAGGCGACACAGAACCTTTGGAGAGATCAGCCCGGAAACAGGCATGAATCCGAAGAACCTCATCAACAGGCTTCTAAACCTAATTGAAGGCACAAACCTGTTTGAATGAGGAACCACTGACGACAGAGTGATACAATAGACCCCAGCTGGTCGCAGTGTCAAGGGAAGCTAAGTGCCAACCCTGTCTCTGGCTCGTCAGCTTTCAACCAACCAACCAACTGTCACATAATATGTAATTACCAAAACTACTTACTTAAACGTCAAATTCATTTCCTAAGCATTCTTGTAAAAATTGCAAAATAATGGTAATAACTTCAACACGCATCGATTATCAAATAATCGACTTGAAATATTCAAGTCCAAATATCTAGAAAACGGTTGCTTATAGCGACTTGTAACAAGGGTAGCTTTTTTACGTAGAAATGATAGAGAAATATATTTTTTTACTGAAAAATGTGCTAGAAGTACGCTCAAAAAAGTTATGAATCTTCGAAAAAGAAAAAGACGTGTAGGTGGCGTCTCCTACGAGTAAGAGCAATAATAACATCAGGTTCTTATTCGACACCTCAAAAAACCTCTCAATACCAATTTTCGTTCAATGAAGGTCAGTATTTCGAAAGTTATTGAAAAAGGAACATAAATATAAAATTTTAACACCCTGTATCTTGGAAACGAAGCGTTTCCGGACATATATTTATTTGAACAATTCATATCAGAATATTGTGAGGAATTACCTCCTGAAGTTTGTCAAAGTACTTCTGACCCACCCTGTATATGGAGCGAATCGAAAATAAAATCTAATACCCGATCACAAATATCATGCACCTATATTCTATTTCACATTGAATAACACCGAAATGTTACGCGATCGCTCGAATCGAATGTGTGTCCATCAGAGTAGTTGATTGAAGAAATCGGAGACGCGCACCTGAGGTCTGGCGTAGGGGCGTCAAGACGCCCGAAAGCGTCGAAAATCAAGACGTCGTTCACGCGCTTTCTTCGCAGCTGCATCAGATGTCCGAGGAATAACGAACGGTTGCCACGGACGACGATCATGTAATTATTTCGAAATTTCCTTGAATTCCTCCATAGTTTTCAGATGCTCATTATTAAGGAAGGTGATTATATATGAGTTCTTTATGCAAGGGGTTTAACGAGACGATGTATTGATTGGGGTGTTGTATACGTAACTCTTGTACTAGATGGTGATGAACTCCGATATAATGCCTGCAACGGTTCATATATTACCTGCTTAGTTTTCGATAATATTTCCACAACCATTTGAGAAAGTACACAGTGCTTCTCAAAAGTCCCCTCCCCCCTCTTATTTTTGGAACGATTATACATAAACAAGTGAAATTTTGAAACTGAATATTGAAGGTTTTAAACTTCCCTACTAGTCATGATAGATGACGAAATCGTCAAAGATGACGTCACAAGGCCATTGTGACCAATAATTTTAAATGGAACCCTACGGCAAGCGACACCTCTTTTAAAAGGTAGCGAAAAAACCTATTCAATGATACCAATTTTGTTTGTGTTTATGGCAGTTTTGGCAACTCGCTTTTAAAAAACGCAAAGCTGTGATGAATTAAATCAGTTAGTACTAAAATTCCAAATTCAAGCTCCGCCTCTGGATAGTTGTCAAATAAGCTGACGTTTTTGTTAGTCTCCCTAATTCGACGTTTTTGTAATGGTCCAAGTTTTTGTACATTTAATAATTTGTGTATTGTTGATCGAACGTTTAACTGTTTTAGCAGCTTTTGGTGCTTTTAATAGTTTTGTACATTTTAATAATTTGTTAAACTGTTGTGAGCCGAACGTTTAAGGGCTTCAAGAAGCGAAATGGTACGTGCTTTAGGTGATAAAGTAGCAGCGATCCTAATTCTTGGTGAAACTGGACAAAATATTCATGCAGCAGAACGCATTTTTAATGAGAGGTTTCCCGATCGCCCCGTTTCGAGGACTTATTTAAGGGAGCTTCTTCGTAAGATTGAAACAACGGGTAGTATTAATGATGCGAAACGATCTGCAGACCACAAATTTCTGATGAGAAAAAAATTGATATACATACTGGCAGAAGTAATAGTTAATCCTACTTCTTCAACAACTCACGTTGCATCTACCTGTGAAGTCAGTCGAAGTACAGTACACAGGGTGTTGAGAAGAAACAAATTTCATCCATACAAATTAAAAATGGTTCATCAACTCTCAGACGACGACCCAGACCGAAGACTAGAATTTTGTGAAAATATGGAAACTAAAATTAACCAACAGCCAGACTATGTCAAAACAATTTGTTTTAGTGACGAAAGTACTTTCTATCTAAATGGAAATGTAAATACACAGAATGTGAGGTATTGGAGTGACGCAAATCCTCACCTGTTTCGTGAAACACATGCCCAATTTCCCCAGAAGGTGAATGTTTGGGCAGATATCCTGGGAAACCACATCGTTGGGCCTCTTTTTTTAAATACTAATTTAACTGGTGGGGTTTGTCTGGAGCTGTTGCAAAACGCAATAGAACCGTTAATCCTTGAAATTTTGGAAGATAATCCAGATGAATTCGGCAATTTGGAAATAACATTCCAACACTATTACGGTGCAGTAAGACGGTATTTGGATGAGGAGTATCGTGGTAGATGGATTGGACGACGAGGTTCAACGGAATGGCCAGCTCGATCACCGCACCTCACACCTTTGGATTTTTTTCTGTTGTGGTACCTTAAATCAAAGGTTTACGCCACTGAACCTGACAATATTGCCGTTTTAAAACAACGTATTGTTGCAGAATGTGAGGCTGTTTCCGCAGACACATTTGCAAAAGTACGAGAAGAGTTTAAAACTAGGATATTTCACTGTCAGGAAGTAAATGGAGGTCACTTCGAGCAATTTCTTTAAGTAGATACTGATTCTTAAATCTGTAAATGATATCATACTGAATGGAATTTATATTTTAATGTTTACTAATGAGCCATTAAAGCTACCATAAACACAAACAAAATTAGTATCATTGAATAGGTTTTCTCGATACCTTTTAAAAGAGGTGTCGCTTGCCGTAGGGTTCCATTTAAAATTATTGGTTACAATGGCCTTGTGACGTCATCTTTGACGATTTCGTCATTTATCATCACTAGTAGGGAAGTTCACAACCTTTAATATTCAGTTTTCAAATTTCACTTGTTTATGTATAATCGTTCCAAAAATAAGAGGGGGGGAGGGGACTTTTGTATGTATGGTACATACATAATAATAGGCGAGATCACAAACTCGTAAATTTGCTTCATATGTGCTTGAAGTTGAACATAGGGATACAATATTATGTATGCATAGTTTTTCCTGGAAAATATATTGTAATATTCGAATAAACCCTCTAAAACTCTCCAATTTAACGAGACATTCAAACACAGCGTTATTGCCGCTTCTTTTGGCGTCATAAGTCCACTGATCTGGCATTATCTTGAGTTGCCAGTGTCACTATTTTGCGGAATTTCTGAGGAAATGTTATTCTGTTTTACCCTATGAATAAAACAGAACAGCATGTGTTATATTGAAATTAAGACTTTGTATTTGAAAGCTGTTTTTGATTTACTTATTCTTGAATAATATGTATGTGTACCGAGTCCGCTCATGTTGTCATGAAATATTATGAATAACACACGGCAACGCTGTGAATATTTGCACACTCGGCGATCGGCGAATTGCCAGTGTCACTATTCTGCGAAACTTCTGAGGAAATGTCATTCTGTTTCAACCTATGAATAAAACATTACTTGTGTCAGCATGTGTTATATTGAAATTGAGACTTCGTATTTGATAGCTGTCCTTTATTTAGTTATTCTTGAATAATGTATACCGAGTGCTGTATCATTATTTTTTCGGCTTGCACACATTGTAAAGAAATATTCTGACTAACGCTTGGCAACGCTGAAATTCTCTGAACTTGTCACGTCACATCCTGGCGCGGTTCTTTGGGAATTTTTTTTGGAAAAACTATTTTGAAAAAAAAATGAATAAAAAATCCATCCACTTTTCTTGTCGTTCTGGACATTGTGGTATTTTTTCCAGAAATTCAATATAAGCTTTTGAATCTATAACTCACACATTCTAAGCAATTATTTTTTGCTTTTTAGTGCATTTGTCTTCAAAAAGGTTTTTTATTAATTATTTTATTTTGTGCTTTTTAGTACTTAAGTACGCCTTAATCTATGCATTTTTGTTTAAGCATCGTTATTATGAGGCCTTTTTTGCCTGTAAGTTCTGAGCTATGTAGTCCTTCAATGAGGAGACCATCTATTGATGAACTCATCCGCCATCTTGGAGTTGCCATCTTCAATTTATGAATTTTAACTAAAAATTAATAATCCTCGACTAAATTCATAATCTCCGACCCCAAAAACCCCGACATACCAATTTTGAATCAGGGTAATTTTGGGTTAGCATTTCAAAATGTATTTAGATTACTTTCATTGTATAATGTTACCGTTTAAAAATTATTCTTTAAATCAATTTTTGTTTAAAGTTACATACATGTTTTTCTAAGTGGTCCAGCAGGATGCAAATGAATGAATTTTAATTTTTTTTGCAAAAACCGTACGTCAAACTAAAAAAAATCACGAGACCAGATTTGCTCAGAAAGGAATGGGGATTTCAAACATAATTTTTACTTTGAGAAAAAGCAGTAGCGTATCACTTTTCTCTTTAAAATGATTCAGTGCAAATCCCGCACGAACGCCACTGGCTGGAATAAAAAAATATGTTGTACAGCAGAAAATGCCTTTTGATGTATAGAAGATGCATACTACGTCTCACAAAAACATCTAGGCCATACCAAAGAAATCATTAAAACAAATCTCAAAACTTTAGCACCCTGTAGTTCAAAAGTTAAGATCTTTAGGACATATGTTCATATGAAGTTTTTTCTCAAAATGGACCCGATAATAATTTCCTTTAATATTAGCTTGTTATTAAGAAACACCCTGTATATGGACAAATCCTATACAGTGCGCGTCAAAATTATGGAACAAATTCGATATTTCGCAAGCCATGTACTTTTGACAAAAATCCTGAAATAGGTCGATTTTTATTTTAAAATGCCGATTTTCTTATGTATATTCTAAAAAGGTTATGTCACTGGTTTTGACATGGTGACGTAATCGGTAATTTTTTAAAATTGGAATAGATGTCTTGTGATACCTCATCTGAAAGGCCTTTCAATACTGCATTCAATGATAATAATTAATTAGATATTTTTTCACAGGGTGAACAAAAATTAATATTTTATTTCAATAAGAGAATAACTTTATACCCAACAAAATAGAACAGTTAAATAAGATGTTCGAAATGCCATCCACCAGTCTCTTGACAATAAGCAAATCTACGGACACATTCCTCTTGCACATTGCGAATAACTTCCGGAGTAATTCTGTTAATTTCGATCCTAATTCGATTTCTCAACTCTTGTAGATTTTGCGGTCTATCTACATAGACCTTCGATTTCAAATAACCCCACAAGACAAAATCCAGGGGCGTAAGATCTGGAGATCTTAGGGGCCACTCTATCGGTCCACGTCTACCAATCCACCTTCTAGGAAAACAGTTATTCAAAAACTCGCGAACATCACGTGCATAGTGCGGGGGTGCACCATCTTGTTGCAACCAAATACTTTCATTTGGTGAGTTAGGATTGTTGGCGTTTGGAAAAATATATTTTTATTATTATTACATTATGATTATGAAATTCTTGTATTGTCATCGGTCCTTGATATGTGTGACAAATTTCAGATTATTCGGAAGATTGGAAGTGGGTGAATATTTACTTCCAAGATTTTATTACATTGTGAGTTATTTAGTTACAAGTAAAGATAATAAAAGCGTGTTAAAAAATGCAAAATTTTACTTTTTTGAGCCAAGGCTCTAATCCCTTAGACAGCCCTGGCAGACTAGTGAGTCAGTGCTCTACTACACCAATGGATCCTTTCCAAATATTAATAGTTAGCTATTTCCTAGTCTAAAATGCAAACAGAAGACAATCACAAATTAATGCCATAATAGGCAAGTTAGTGTCAAATAAATGTTAGTTAAAATATCAACAAATATTCTTCACAAATTCTAAGTGAAAAGGTTCTAAAAATAAACTATGGGTACTTTAAGTGAAACCCAAAGCATAGAAATTTTAATTTTTATTGGATGCGGAGATAGAACCAGAACTCAGCAAGAGGTATGCGACTTGTTCAATGCAAAGTATCCTAATAGACCTATCAGTCGTTCAACAGTCAGTAAGATTGAGAAAAAATTTAGAGAAACTGGTCATGTCAAACATATTCCGAATGCTGGACGTCCTAAAATAGAAGAAAACGTGAAACTTGATGTTCTATTGGGTGTAGAGAATAATCCTCACAATACTTCAGGACAAATTGCAGCAGACCTTGACATATCCCAAAGTTCTGTATTACGTATTCTGAAAGCAGAAAAGTACCATCCATACAGAGTACAGCTACATCAACAACTCAATGATGATGATCCCGATCGCCTTGTGGAGTTCTGTGAAATAATGCAGGATTTGTGTAACCGCAATCCACGTTTTATAAAACAAATTATGTTTTCCGATGAGGCTACGTTTTGCCTAAATGGTTCAGTAAATCGTCAGAATTGCAGATATTGGAGTAGGGATAATCCTCACTGGATGATGGACGGGCATACTCAATACCCTCAGAAAGTCAATGATTGGGCAGGGATAATAAACGACAGGATTATTGGCCCGTATTTTTTCGAAGGAAATCTCACAGGGGAGCGTTACTTGGAATTTTTAAGAAATGAACTCATACCTAGCCTTGCCGATATTTTTCCAAACGCCAACAATCCTAACTCACCAAATGAAAGTATTTGGTAGCAACAAGATGGTGCACCCCCGCACTATGCACGTGATGTTCGCGAATTTTTTAATAATTGTTTTCCTAGGAGGTGGATTGGTAGACGCGGACCGATAGAGTGGCCCCCAAGATCTCCAGATCTTACGCCCGTGGTTTTTTCTTGTGGGGTTATTTGAAATCGAAGGTCTATGTAGATAGGCCGCAAAATCTACAAGAGTTGAAAAATCGAATTAGCAAGAGTGCAAGAGGAATGTGTCCGTAGATTTGCTAATTGTCAAGAGACTGGTGGATGGCATTTCGAACATCTTATTTAACTGTTCTATTTTGTTGGATATAAAGTTATTTTCTTATTGAAATAAAATATTAATTTTTGTTCACCCTGTAAAAAAATATCTAATTAATTATCATCATTGAATGCAGTATTGAAAGGCCTTTCAGATGAGGTATCACAAGACATCTATTCCAATTTGAAAATATTACCGATTACGTCACCATGTCAAAACCAGTGACATAACCTCTTTAGAATATACCTAAAAAAATCGGCATTTTAAGATAAAAATCGACCTATTTCAAAAGTACATGGCTTGCGAAATATCGAATTTGTTCCATAATTTTGACGCGCACTGTATATTTACTAGCTGACCCGACAGACGTTGTCCTGTCCAAATTTCTATGTTCCCTAAAATTTTCTATTTTTCCCTTTATGTTGTTCCATCTAGACTATGCTTTTGACTCCTTCCGCTTCCTGTTGTCCCGTTATCCCGTTATCCCGTTTTTTTGTTATCCCGTTATTCCCGTTATCCCGTTATCCCATTTTCATGTTATCCCGTTTTTTCTTTATCCCGTTATCCCCTTATCCTGTCATCCCGTTTTCCCGTTATCCCGTTATTCCCATTATCCCGTTTTTCTGTTATCCCATTTTTTCATTATCCGGTTATCCCGTTTTCCCCTATCCCCTTATTCAGTCATCCCGTTTTCCCGTTTTTTCGTTATCCCGTTATTCCCGTTATCCCGTTTTCCTGTTATCCCGTTTTTTCTTTATCTTGTTATCCCGTTCTCAATTTATCGTACTACAATTATTATATTCGATTGCCATCTTGCAACCCTATTGCGGACCTCTGAATAAAATAAAAATAAAAAATAAAATCGCGATGGAAAAATAGGGGTTGATCGTAGAAGGGTGAAAATTTAGGGTTGTATGTATTTTTGAATGCTGTATCATAAAAAATATTAAATAGTTTTATCTAAAAAATAAAAATTAAGGGGTGGACCACCCTTAACATTTAGGGGCACGAAAAATAGATGTTGTCCGATTCGCAGACCTAACCGATATGCACACAAAATTTCATGAGAATCGGTCGAGCCATTTCGGAGGAGTTTAATTACAAACACCGTTTCACGAGAATTTTATATATTAGGATGTAAAGTCTTTGAGTACAATGGATATTATTATTATTACTAATAATATATCCTGATATGTCTACTAGTATGCCTATTTCCAATATTAGTTTGAAGTTTCCTGAGGTGTTCGGTATCCTTAAATAATGGAGAAGTGTCGAAAAAAGTGCCAGTAGTTTTAGGCCACACACTTGCTGATTCGTCAGATATTAATTAGTAATTATTTGGGTGAATACTAATCGATAACATTCATCAGATATGAAGCGTTCTTTCACATCCTATTTGTACTCCAAAAACTTAGGGTATGAAATAGCCCAAACGGAGAGTGGCCTTCCGAAAATGACAGAAGTTCAGATCTGCTTGAAAACATAAACAATCTCCGATGAATAGCCAACTTTTTTATATTGACACGTCACCCCAGACATATATACTGAAAATATTCCAAAATCAAATATAATCCGCAGCTGTTTTTGTGCGATTTGTTGGTTCGTTTGTTAAATGTGTAAATTAAACCCCTTGATGAAAAAGCGCATGCAACTCCATCGTTTGTGTATTTAATTAACAAGGATTACAGAGTTCTCATTTGCGGGGTCCACCCGGACTCGATTGTCGATTCTGTGATACTCCTAGTGGAAAGAGACCCATCATCCCATAATATGTTCGACGTTTCCACCAGTTCAATCCGTGATGGTGGCCCATTTTTAACCGACGAAACCAAAAAGGAGGAGGTTCTCTAGTCGATGCGTATTTTTTTTTATGTATGACCACGCATAACTTTTTACTGAGACGTTCGATTTCAATAATTATTTTTTCAGTAAATAGGGTGTACTTCGAAGTTGGTCCCATTTGAATATAAAGAATGAAATCCACTCCTAAGGGTAGCAAAATGAAGGATATTGATCACTCACCCTCTGAATTCTCGTCCGTTAACCGATTCGATCAGGCATAACTTTGTACTGGGATCTTCGATTTGGATGAATTTTTTTTATTAGATAGGGTATACCTCATAGTTGATCATATTTGGATTTCGATTGGAATTATCCACCCTTACGGGTAGAAAAATAGGGGATAATTGATTTTTCACTTGTGAACATTGGCACACATATGTAGTTGACAATGACAGATCGCTACTGTCATTATTTTTGTTCTCCTACATCCGTCACAATCATTATATTCTATGAGAGGATGGAATGATATACAAAGTAATGAAATAAACTAACTAGAACAACAAAAATAATTTATATTACAACAAATAGTAAAAGTAGATAATCATATTATTTAACTGGTAATAGTTGAAGTAAGGTGGGTGAGTCAAAAAACAAGTAGGTAGTAATTAGTAGATTTCAGCCACAAAAATTGAAAATAAAAACTTTTTAACAAAAAATTATACCGACGAAATACGGAACTGAAAAGTAAAAAATAAAATAAACCTTCTTAGTCTCAATAACTAAGCTCCTAAACTAATGTAAGTAACTAATTTTGAGTCGGCGCCAAACGAACAATCAACGAAGATCATCAAATTACTTAAAAAAATTATCAGAATGTCACCGCGCAACTCGATGCCATCATTTTACGCCTTACCTAATTCATTTGCTTCTTTGTTTGGCGCCGATTCAAAATTAGTTACTTACATTTGAGTTTGAGAGCTTAGTTATTGAGACTAAGGAGGTTTATTTTATTTTTTACTTTTCAGTTCCGTATTTCGTCGGTTTAATTCTTTGTTAAAAAGTATTTATCAACATTGTAGACTATTCATCATTGAGTAGAACAAAGAAAGCCAAGTACGGTAAAAAAAATGAAAATAGTTTTGGACAAGGGCATGCCTAGCGGATAATGGATATTTATCCCCCTCAACTCCTTCCTACTCTTCTCCAAGACAAAAACGAGTGAAATCGAATTCAACGAAATTCCATCATTTAATTATTGCCTGATGAAATTGCAACCAGTTACGTATCTAGGGGAAACATAGAAGTTGTAGCCCACCAAATTTATCTAAATATGCAAAATTGTAACGCGATTATGAATAAAAATAGTCTGCCCCACTTCCAAACCAATCTTTACCATTATCACCATTTTCAACAACATTTTCATCATCATCAACATTATCGGGTATTTACACTAGAGTAGAAATTACAAATAGAGGTAAATTTAAATTATTCAGTATGAATAAACTAAACAAGTGTATTCAGTCCCGCAAAGGTCTGTCTACGGATAGTGTGTTCTTTTGTTAATATTTTGCTACTGTGTATTAAATAAACTATCATTGATGTATGTCAATGAATTACTAATTTTTGTATGCCTTGTATGCTCCTTTCATAAAAAGTTCTTTGTTCGTGCTAATTAGATGCCATTTGCAATATTTATAATATGTTTTGATACACATAACTCTTTCTCAACTTGAATATAATAGAACAGCTAATCTGTAGAAAACAAAAATCTTGTATCACGACTATCATGATATGGCATATTATTGTGGGTCATGTCTCCTTCAGCACAAAAACTATTCGCGGTCCAGAAAAAATGCATAGCAATGCTGAAAAAAAAAGAATCATGCAGAAATCTCTTCAACAAATTAAAAATAATACAATTATATATATATATATATATATATATATATATTGTTATGTTATGTTATGCCAGTTAAAGGTTTAAAAGGAAAAAACCCAAAAAAAGAATAATTACTAAATAGTTATTAGTTCCAAGAGATTTTTTTTTGAATAACTTTTGAAGTTCTATTTATTTATAAGCCTTTGTATAATATGAATAGATAAAAATGTCAAAATAATATAACAAAATCAATTTCATACACTGTCATAATGATCATAAACCATAATTGGAAAAAAGACAATAAAAAGTCTAAATTTACAAAATTTTCAGGAATAAACAGTAATCAACACATTTATAAATTTGAAACATACAGTATATGAAATTGGAGATAACTAAAAGTAACCAATGGTAGAACAGCAAACGTCTTCATGATAATAGCCAATCAGAGAATAGATGGTCATAGGTAAAAATTGGAAATTGTGAAGGAATAGCAATTGGTTGATATCATAAGCAATTATTATTAGAATTTGTAAATAGTAATAAGTATGGAAAAATAGTTGGATATATAAATTGAGTAAGATAAACCTAAACAGTGAAATGTGACAATTTAGTGCGCGAATTCAAAAATTCAAATGCCAATTAAAAGGAAAACAGGAAGGGAAACTTGTATCGAGGCAACAACAAAAAAACCAGTATTACCTTAATTATATATCATTTCCACGTCTCCAAAGCTGATTTCCGCATCTGTATGGTTCCTGATTTATGGTATTGGAGTTCCTGATAGCGCTTGTAGTGACAAGGTATCCAGTTTCAGGGCATATCTTGAAACACCGACATCTCCAGCAGGTATAAAAACTTTAATAGTGCATTTCCGGTCCTGAACTATTTCACAAATAACATATTTCACATTCGAAGAACTTTATGTCACCATATTTTGAACAATAACAGAAAACGTCACTCTCACGGAAAAAGTGAGGTTCTGTCCTGTGAGGTATCCATGATCTGATTTATTATTTTTATCCGTGAATATTCGTTTGATTCACCCTAGTATAAGTTATTTCTCGTAGGCCAGGTATTATTAAGTCTTCCTGAATAAAGGAGATAATTGCTTTTTGATATTTTGTTGTTTATTTTCTCACAATGATCAATAACATACCAAAGACCATTCAATAAACTGTGTCTCTATTGCCTTGAACCGGCCACCTTGAGATGAGGGCGTACCAACTGTGCTAGCTGTGGTGAGAAAAGGAATAACAATTGTCATCTACGTGACGAGAGAACAGTGACGTTCGTTGGCAATTATTATTACCACATACAAATTATTATACAGGGCAAAAATATCTATCTATATCATATCAATTTGGTTCACAAAGAATAGCAAAAATTATTAGCTTCATTCATTTTATAAGAACAACTATTTTTTAAATATAAAAGGGAAAAATTTTAAAAAAATTTTTAAAAAAAAAAATAAATATTATATTATTTTTAATTTGTTGAAGAGATTTCTGAAGAGATATATATATATATATATATATATATATATAATATATATATATATATATATATATATATATATACATATGAGGTAGTTCTTTGAATCCAATAATAGTTATTTATTATACAAGGGAAAAAGTGTTAGATTTTAGCTCGAGGTTGTGTTGTCTCTCGACGCGAAGCGGAGCGAGCCAAAAATCCGAGAGCTAAAATCTAATATTTTTCCCGTGTATAATACACTATTTTTTTCTGTGACGGAAAAAACGACGATTTAATATTGAAAAAACATATTATTACAATATATTAAAGTCAGAAAATTATCGATGTGAAATTTGAATTTTTAAACTGGTAGGCTGTTGTACTTATAGCGACAATAATTTTTATTTTTTATTTTTATTCATTAATAATCAACAGACATTAAGTCCAATTACAGATTACTTTCGAAATATATAATCGAATTAGACCTGCATTGCTAAGGAAACCTTTAAAGTAATCAAATATCTGTCAGTTTAATTCTGTGATTTGATTTAAAAATTGAGAACTTAGTGATTGTTTAGTAGTTATTTTGAATAATATAAAGTTAAAAAATGTCTGATTCCGAGTTTTCTCTGACTCCACCGGAGTTAGTAGATGTAGCGAAAGTAGCGTTATTGCCAGCTAAATCGCAGAAAATTTACGAAACCGCGTATTTAAGATTTATGGAATGGAAGATGAAAAAGACATGCAGTTCTTTCTCGGAGAAGGTGTTATTGGCTTATTTTTCGGAACAAAAGCCATCAACAGTGTGGTCGAATTATTCAATGATTAAAAGCATGTTACAATCCAAAAATAATGTAGACATTTCAAAATATTTCAAACTAATTACATTTCTGAAACAAAATGGGAAAGGTTACACGCCCAAGAAAGCTGCGATTTTTACGAATACACAAATTAGTGATTTTTTAAATAATGCTCCCGATGAAATTTATTTAATGGCCAAGATTGTTGTTGTATTTGGGATTGCAGGAGCTTGTCGAATTTGTGAAATCAGCCAGGTAACATTAGATTATATTGAAGATTCGGGAACGTTATTAGTTGTTAAACTCAAGCAAACAAAATGATGTAAACAGGAGATTTGTAGTTACTGAAGAATATATTGAATTTTACCGAATGTACATAGCCCTTCGTCCAGCAGCAGCAAAGGATCGCCGCCTGTTTTATGCATATCGCAATGGAAAAATTATCAATCAGGTTGTGGGTAAAAATCAGTTTTATAAGGTACCTGAAACAGTCGAAAATGCTAACTCATATACAGGCTATTCATTTCGAAGATCGTCTGCTACACTTTTAGTTGAATCTGGGGGAGACTTGAGAAACATGGCGGTTGGAAGTCATCAACGGTCGCTGAAGGGTATGTTGATGAATCGGTAGCACACAGGACAGAAATAGCTAATAAAGTGTTTAGAACGTGTGGCAGTGCTGAAATAACATCCGATTTGCCACCAGGTACATCAACGGCAGTTGTGTCCATGGCAGAAAAAAAATTATTTCAACACAAGAAAATTCGACTGTTGTATACTGTATACTGAATAGTTTAAGGAACATGTCATTCATGCAAAGCACATTTAATAATTGTAGTTTTGATATAAAGGAAATGTTACTTTTGTATAATAAAATATTCTAAAATTAAATATCTACCTTCACTTATGTGTATATACAGTGACCGCCAAAAAGTATGTACCATCTGGGAAAAAAGTTTATTATTGAGTATTGGAAAAAATATTCTGGGGAGAAGTTTGTGCATGTCCGATTACCTAAAAATCGATTTTGACACATGTCACGTGATCGCTAGTATGACGACAAATTGAAAAAATTGCTATGAAAAGGCGAAAAGTGGGGTAAGATGGCAAGATATCAAAAAAAGTTATCTGAAAAAGTTACTTAGAATTCAATTTTATGAAAATTGGAAATAGCAATTTTTTTTGAATATTTTCTCATCTATTTAAAAATATCAAATTTTTCTCTTATGAATAGCTTGATTATACTGAAACATTTGCATTTCAATGATAATTACAGAACTTTCTCATTTTCTCCTCACCAGAGGGCACTATATTTAAAAAATTGGATTTTGTCAGAATCCTTGCTGTTACATCGGTTCGTATCTAACAGTTATATCAGAATTCCACGATCATTGTGATGACATGACACTTCAAAAACATCGTGTTTTCTAGATTACAATCAAGTTTCGATGATAATCGTGCATGAACATTTCCCTTCGTACATAAACTGGAAAACTATTTGTTTTATCGCACTATTAATCTAAAATAGAAATTCTGAATATTTTCATAGTTTTTTCAGCATTGATCGATGGCTAATTATTGGTGTTAGATATAAATGTATAACTCAATTGAAAATGATGAGATGTGGTCCTGAAAAGACATTCTGCAGAACAGGTTTTTTATTCAATCAAGTAATTCAAATATTCTATAAACAACACAACAAAATTTCAACTATTTCTATATAATAACAATTCATATCTCAATATGCCTCCCTTCTCTTTCTATACATAAAATCGTTTTATGGTATATCTCTTTTCGAACGTTCAACAAAAAATTTGGAGAAATGCACAATGACGGATAGTTTCTTCCAAGTGCTCAATATTTCGAAAAGGTCTGAATTTGTAAACAGTATTTTTTAAATAGTCCACAAGAAAAACTCACATGGGGTCAGGTCAGGTGAACGTGGCGGCCAAGGAATTTCTAAAAACCTACCTATCCACTTTCCAGGAAAAGTGGTGTCCAGCCAATTCCTTATTGCCAAAGTACTATGGATGGGAGCCCCACCCTGTTGGAAATACATATAATCGTTCCTCAAAAAATCCAAGTACGTTTCAGCATTCAAATTCCGACGAAAGAAAAATGGTCATTAAAAATACCGCACCAAACATTCACTTTAAATGAATATTGATCACGGGCTTCTACCGCCAAATGTGGATTCTCATCCGACCACCATCTACAATTTTGAGATGAAACAACACCATTTGAAGTGAAAGTTGAATCATCACTAAATGAAATAAATTTCGTAAATGATATATTTTCTTCAATTTGTCCCTGCAGCCAAAAGGAAAAATACAAGCGTGGATCGTAATTTCTCTCCTTAAGCGTGTGAATAAATTTTGGTTTATAAGGCTTGAATTTGTTTTTTTAGCAATCTTCGGATAGAAGTTGAAGATAAACCCAAATTCCCAGACAATTTACTAATTGATGTTCTTGGAGTTTCAACTACACTCTGTATAACTTCAAACTCTGTTTCCTCAGCAGTAACCCAGTGCCTATGTTGTTTTCTGAATAAGTTTTCCACGGACCCAGTATTTTTGAACTTGGAAACAATTCTTCCAACAGTTACATGTGAAATAATTTTATTGGTATGCCTCTCGTTGAAAATCGCTGCGGCTTCTCTATAGCTTTTGTAATTTTCTCCCACAATCAAAACAATTTCGATCTTTTCTTGCTGACTTAACTTCGACATAATCAACCAAAAACTTGCTGGTATTATAACGTCACTATGTATAAATATGGAGTTCTTACTTAGACTTTTGTTGCAATAAGTTTACGTTTTTTCTGTCAAATGAAATCCATGGCTATCTTGAATATGAGTGAAATTTTGATGCAATACTTAAACACTGAGTATTTTCAAGAGATCAAAATTTCATGTTCTGGTGCATTTCATACTCAAGAAAGCATGTTTGGTGTACTACATTTTGATTTTGTGGAAAAGAAGGAATTTTACTATGCTCTTCTATTATAGAATCCTGATGTGATAAATAAGTAGGTAGGTAGGTATTTGTTTGAAAAGCACACGAAATAGTATTTTGGAAAGTGAATTTTGTGACATAATCGAGGAATATGTTCACGGACACCGATGTAGATCACTGAATGAACCTGATTTCATTTCAATATGGTTTATTTTCGATTTTTATATTTGCCAAAAAAATTGTGAAATTATTCAGGATGAAATAGTGAGTCAAATTTAAGAGACTTATAATTTGCATGTTTATGTGCGAAGTGAAACGCTCATCCACGATTATCATCGGAACTTGATTATAATCTGGAAAACACCATGTTTTTGGAGTGTCATGTCATCAAAATTGTCATGGAATTCTGATATAACTGTTAGATACGAACCGATGTACACTGAAAAAAAGGAATCCCGGGAATTTCCGGTTAAATGAATTCCTGTTTTTTAAACGCAACCATTGTTATTATAACAGAAAAAAACCGTTCTGAGAACAATCTGTACTTGCTATCTAACATGCCGGTTCCGGTTAAAGTGACTTGAGTCGTATGAACAAGAAAAATGGTTAGTATGACAGTAATAAGGAACTTTTAGTTTATGTGGAATATTTCCTGTGAATATAGAATAATGCTCTGCAATATTTACAAGACACGACTGTAAAACATACGTAGGTCGGAACCATAGGTGCAACCGGAATAAAACACCGTGAATGTTACAGGAAATATTTGTACGACTAACAGTATGGACACATTAAATTCAACAGGAATGTTTGGCATTCCTCACAGAAATTCAGATTATTCTACCGGAATAATTCTTGTACAGCTGACTGTATTTTAATTCATGCAATATATTCCTGTTATCTCTACGATCCACGCTACTGGTGTAACAGCTCAGAACGTTGATTTTACCAGAAGTCCTGTAAATCCCACAATTCAATCCGCTACTCTGGGAAGTACATACGCACCGACGCGGTAACTTGTCATCTTGTCATTCGTGTTTCGTGTTGGTTGTTCTTGGATACCTACGCATAAGCAAGTGCAAGTGAAGTGATTGTGAAATGAATTCTGATACTTATTAGAAAAATAGTTATGTCGGCGTCAACTAACTATTTATTTGAGTTGCTCCCTATTGCCTTAGACTTAGATCAAAGCCAAGATGGGGAAAAGAGAGTATACAGAATAATCGGTGATACGATGGATGAAAGGACTGCAAATAAAACTTTTACCTTTAGTTTAAGTTTATTATTGTTGATTAATATGTTCATCATTATTACTTTTAGTTAAAAAATTATTCCGTAAATCCAATATTTTATCCATGATTACGACCTTGCAGTACTTATATGGCAAAACCGTAATCGTGGTTAAAATATTGGAATTGCGGAAAGGCACCAAATATCTTTTTTTTTTTTTTCTTTTGTAACATTTATTCAAACCCTTGCAGTACTTATATGGCAAAACCGTAATTCCAAACAAAATATTGATTTTTCAATAAAAACAAATTCAAACTTAAACATTCTAATTTCATATTTTTTATACCCTACCTATATGAGAAGTGCATACTCTGTTTAATGGGTATTGTTCTATTACATATCTTTTATTGTAGTTGTAATTGTCTACCTGGGTTATTCCTCAGTTTGTATTGATTTGCTGATTTGGGATTGTAACAATATATTGTTAGTCTTAATACAATAGCGGGCACCCACCCCTAGAGGTAGTTAGCCACTGAAAATAATTTCAGTCTTTTAAAGCATAGCGAACCATATAAACCTGTAAAATAATCATTTTTCACAGCTGCATAAAGTTCGCTGTTATTTAAAGGTTACATTTTTTAGTGTTTGACTTTCCCTAGAACAAATTGTAAGAGTGTAGACAGTAATTCCGTAATGAAATTCGCTATATGTGTCCGGAATCAGGAAAATTTCTTTTTATATGTATTATGGAGTGTCTCCATACTGGTATTCAACGAATGTCTCTCTAATTCGTTAGAATTATGTTGAGATACTCTATAATAAATATATGGAAAATTCTCCCCTGATTCCAGACACATATTCGCAAGTCACTTTTTAAACAGAATGCGTTACAAAAATTACAAAATAGCACTTGAATACTGACAGGAAGTAACCCAAATTACAACAATGCTCCACGGTAGACTTAACCGGAAACTTCCAGTAAAATTCAATGGAAAAAAATATCAACTTCAGATGGAAATTACTGTCAAAACTATGTAGTTGATTAAATAGGAAATGCAAGAAATTCCAGTTAAATACTAGGTAAGTACAGGAAATTCATGTAAAAGCTCAGGTTAAAGTTTCGAATACAACTATCTAGTACTGTAATATATGAACGAAAGTTCTTTAATTCAACGGAAAATTCCTGTTAAGTCGATACTACAGTTCCGGTATGAGTAAAGTAATTCCTGTTTTGGTTTAGTGTTAATTACTGGAAATTTTTGTAAAAACTGAAGTTCGAAAAATACAACTATCTAGTTTGTTTATTAAACAAGAAATTCCTGTTAAATCGAAATAACAGCTCCGGTAAAAGTAAGGTAGTTCATTAAAATAACTGAAAAATTCCAGTTAAATCAATGTAACGATTCTGTAAATAGTAAATCATATTCCGATTTTTGTCACATTATTATTTTCCTGTTGAAATGGCAAACTGCAGTTTGGTTGCATTAACTAATCTAAAACTTGTTATTTCCAGAGGAATTAAAAGACCGGAATTGTCACGTACAATTAACAAATATTCCTGCTGTCGCTTATATAGGGGGAATTTCCTGTAGAATTCGCCGAATTCCTGTTGTATATCCTGGTAAATTTCTTTGCGTGTAACAGCAAGGGTTTAAATATAGTGCCCTCTGGTGAGGAGAAAATGAGAAAGTTCTGTTATTATCATTGAAATGCAAATGTTTCAGTATAGTTAAGCTATTCATAAGAAAAAAAATGATATTTTTAAATAAATGGGAAAATATTTAAAAAATAGCTATTTCCAATTTTCATAAAATTAAATTCTAGGTAATTTTGTTCAAATAACTTTTTTTGATATCTTGCCATCTTACCCCACTTTTCGCCTTTTCATAGCAATTTTTTTCAATTTGCCGCCATACTAGCGATCACGTGACATCGATTTTTAGGTAATCGGACGGACATGCACAAACTTTTCCCCAGAATATTTTTTCCAATACTCCAATAATAAACTTTTTCCATATGGTACATACTTTTTGGCGGACACTGTATATCCGGGAAAAAAGTACTCATTTTTTTCCCGGGGAAAAAGTAATTTCATAAAAAGTGATATTTTGTTACATGTCAACAGAGATAAAATGTCAGACTTTTTTCCCGTCACAGAAAAAAGATTATTATTATCAAAAATTCAAATAGTATGCCGTATTATCCACAAGAAAAAGTATTCAAATAACACTGAAGAAGGAGCTGCATCCTCCTAGATTTACCCTGCCTGTGCCCTTGCAAAAGCAACCCATTCGTTTAAAATTGCCCACACACACACACACACATACACAACCATCCAGGCATGCCATTGTCCTCCAAGACCGCTAGTCTACTCGATAAGTTGAAAATGGTCTAAAATAGAGATACTGCTCTTAAAATTATGTGTGATAGCTCATTGGATCCAGAATAACGCCTAGAAAAATGTGCCAGAAGCGTGTATTGGCACATAAAAAATTGCAAAAGTTATAAACAATTGAAGATGAAAAAAAAATGGCATTTCGTTTTTTGCCAATATTCCATAAACTTTCAATATTTAAGAAATTTCAAAAAAAGATTCTGAAAGAGGAGGAAATTTCCAATAAAAAACTCCCTGATACCGAAACTTTATCTCCATTATTTATAATTTTAATTTAACGCTGAAAATGGGTCTCCGAGCGACATTTTTAGGTTGCGCGCGCGGCGTCAAAAGCGAGTACGACACATTCATTAATTTATTTAAGGTATTAATTTTTTTTTTTTAATTTGAAAAAATTATGGTGTGTTCGAAACACTATAAATAATTCATTCCCGTTGGAAATTTTACTAAATATTAATTTTTCAACAAGTTAAACGAATGTTAACTAACAACATTTTCTCGAACTTCTGTCTTAATAGTGAATGAAATTAAAAAAAAAAAAATTGTCGTAAAAATGTTTCGCTTCGTAGAGCCTTTCTTATATACATACTTAACAAGATCACGCCATGAAAGTTAAAAAAAGATTCATACTTTGTTTATAATAATTTTTGTACTTGAACAAAAACAAAAAAATCCAAGTGATGTTGTTGAAAAAAAAATGTTTTTTCTTAATCATCATATTATCGTTTTTTATCAATACAAGATATACATTGATTTGCAAAAAAAAAATTCCCGCCATTTGTTGATCAATTTTTTATAAACATTTTTTTAAAAAAACATTTTTCCACAACTTCATTATATTACAAATACTATGATTTTTGAAAAAAAATTTTTTTAATTTTATTTTTTTTTTAAAAATCATTTTACAGTCCTCTATGGAGTAACAAAAAACAATTTTTTTTATCAACAATTTTATTGTTTATTACCTTACCAATTTGTTATAAACAAATTTTTTACTCTGTTAGATTTTTTTCTGTTCTAAAATTTACAAAAACAACCATATACAACAAAGTATAGAAAAAAAAATCCCAATTTTTCCCAATTCCAATTCCCAAGGTACAATAAAAAATTTGAATTTTTTTTTCCATACTTTGTTATATATGGTTGTTTTTGTAGATTTCGGAAGTTTCAGAAAAAAAATCTAACAAAAGTTAAAAATTCATTTATAACAAATTGGTAAATTAATAAACAATGGAATTGTTGATAAAAAAAATTGTTTTTTTGTTACTTCATAGAGGACTGTCAATTTGGATTTTTAGAAAAAACCAAAATTATTTAAACAATAGACATAAAAAAACATTATAAACAATTAAAATTGTTATTAGAAAAAATTTGTTTTTCAAAAATCATAATATTTGAATATAATGAGTTGTGAAAAAATTTTTCAAAAATATTGAAATAATCAAATTGTTTATAAAAAATTTATCAACAAATGGCGGGAATTTTTTTTTTTGCAAATCAATTTATATCTTGTATTAATAAAAAAACGATAATATGATGATTGAGATTTTTTTTTTTAACAACATTACTTGGATTTTTTTGTTTTTGTTCAAGTACAAAAATTATTATAAACAAAGTATGAATATTTTTTTAACTTTTATGGCCTGATCTTGTTGAGTATGTATATAAGAAAGGCTCTACGAAGCGAAAAATTTTTACGACAATTATTTAAACATTTTTTTAAATTTAAAATTAAGACAGAAGTTCGAGAAAATTTTGTTAGTTAACAATCGTTTAACTTGTTGAAAAATTAACGTTAAGTAAAATTTCCAAAGGGGAATAAATTATTCATAGTGTTCCGAATACACCATGATTTTTTCAAATTTAAAAATACATATTTAATACCTTAAATAAATTAATGAATGTGTCGTACTCGCTTTTGACGCCGCGCGCGCAACCTAAAAATGTCGCTCGGAGACCCATTTTCAGCGTCAAATTAAAATTGTAAATAATGGAGATAAAGTTTCGGTATCAGAGTTTTTTATTGGAAATTTCCTCCTCTTTCAGAATCTTTTTTTGAAATTTCTTAAATATCAATAGTTTATGAAATATTGGCAAAAAACGAAATGCCATTTTTTTTTCATCTTCAATTGTTTATAACTTTTGCAATTTTTTATGTGCTAATACACGCTTTTGGCACATTTTTCTATGCGTTATTCCGGATCCAATGAGCCATCACACATAATTTTAAGAGCAGTATCTCAATTTTAGACCATTTTCAACTTGTCGAGTAGACTACGCTGAAACCCACACATATAGGAGTTAGCAAATCATAACAACAATTCTGATCAACAGGAAAGGGACGAACGAACAGGTGGAACAGACTCCTTGCCTACCTCCAAGTCGCGAGCGTGCGCGCTCAAAATTCAAACGAATCTCTCCCGCGCTTACCAACTGATATAAACTCGATAGAAAGAAGTAGCCACATTTGAATGTCACCGGCGCCAAGTGCAAGTTTAATTGTCGTTCACCTGTGGGAAAAGCGATTGTTCCGTGTACATAGTGCAGGCAAAATATGATTTAAGTTTGTGAGGCTGGTAAGTGGGAATTTTACGGTGGATCATGAAGTATACGCAAGGTTTCGCAAAGACGCGATTTTGGCCTTGTTAGATAAATTGAACAGTTTGCGCCTGTTGAATTAAAAATCCGTTTCGGGGAAACAAAGTACCAAGGGTTTTCCATTCACCGGAAGATACAAAAAAAGCAATTCTTTTTTTCACGAATAGCCTGAGATAGTTGGCATTTGAGTTTCTCAAGCAGGCCAGTCAGTTTCGTGGGTTCGGTTTGAAGTTCAGTTGAATTAACCGTTGGTTAGAATGTGGATTTCCTTCATCAAAGAACGGAATCTATTTCCATTCTAATAAATGGTTAATTTATCTGGAGTTTGAACTGAAACTATACAACTAATCCTTTAAAAAAAGATAGGCGAACGTTTTCTACTGATAACATCTGGCTCTATGGATCTGAGTGCGACGGGGAATGAACTGTAGTTTCATAATGTTAAAATGGAAATCGGCAGAATGCTACTGTTTAAAAAAATTATCTACAATGACGATAAGAATCCGGCTCGTAGGACCAATGTCTTTTTTTGATACAACTCAAAATGAACTCACAATACTGAGAGGGCTAATTGGTAAATTTGCTCTAGAAGTTAGGAGAATATAAAGCAAACTTTTTTTTTTATTCACAATTATGATCTTCTGCTTTTTTTTGCCCCCACCCCCCTCCAGGAAGTGAAATATATTAGTTATTAGGACAAATGAGTCGAAAGGTCAATGCGTTTATTTAAGGGTTGGAAAAAGGAACACAAAGTAATATTGCTATACCTCTCCAAGGAATATTTAGTTATTTATGATCAATTTCCTGGTATTTGTGTCAACGGAAAATATTTCCTTTAGCGAAACTTGGATTCATAATTCCTTGAAAGCATTTCTGAAGGAATGAATGATAACTCGTCGAAAGCGTTTCTATTAAATTTGGGAATCCGTTTGTTATGGCAATGGGTCAAAGAATTGTTAAAAATGTGGGTGCAGTGAATTTCAATATTTAACGTTAAAAAAAGGCGATTCTACCGAAGTTGTGTTCCGTCTGCAATCAAAATATACAGGGCGTTTCATAACTCTGCTGTCAAATTGTAACCAGATTCCTTTCGAAAAATTAGATATACAGTGTCCGGCATAAAGTTCGCAGCATATGAAAAACTTTTTTATTATTGATTTATCAACAAAAATCATTTGTGATAAAAACTTTTGCTTCATCCCAAACTTGAAATGCAAACACCAAAGTTGAATTTTATACGACCCTATACGAGGCAGATAGAAAAGCATGCTTTGTTTTCAAAATAATATGATCCCATCACTTTATTTCTCACGGAAAATCGAATGTTGATCCAGAAATTCGAATCATATTACATCACATTTCATATTACAATTTTTTTTTCCATTTTTTCCTCATCGCCCTGTAAAACATAAGGAATATTATGCTAGACGAATGGTATATTGTTAGATATGATGATATCACTCTCTGAATATTTTGTCATTTCTCCCTTGATTAATTAATTAATTGAATTATGTGACGGAATTTCACAAAATCTTGCTGCAAATAGTAAATAAAACTGAATTGTCTCCAAGGTATGATGCCAGAATGAAAATGAATTTATTTTCACACTACGAATAATTTTTTTTAAGACAATCAGGAATTTTAGAATGAAATTTTTTATAGTTTTTTTTAGCAAGACATCAGAATGCATCTACAATATTTTATTGATTTTTTTGCAGCATTCAACGTACAAAATTAAGGTTTTAATCCACTCGAAAAATGTATTCACTTATTGTTTATGAATTTCGAAATATCTGAAGTTGTTATATTCGACTTCGATAGCAATACCCATCAGCTTCCATAGTTTTGTTCTTTGAATTTTACTGTAAATGATTGAGATACAGAACATTTGCCGATCACAGTTGGCTTCGAAAACAAATTTATTTCTAATTGTAAACAAACCATTTTTGACGCATCAAGAATAACTCACAAATCTGTAGAGTAATTTCAGTAGTTTTTCAATTCAATCATGGCTGCTCGACTAAGTATAGGGAGAGACTGGAGATTGTGAAGATACATTATCATACTTGTAGAGGCACTGCCAATATTTTTAATGAAACACATCCAGGTAAAAACGTCCATAATTCGACAATTACAAGAATTTTGAAAACATTCAGGGAATCTGGATCGGTTTCGAAAAAATACAAAGTGACACATAAACGACCGATAACTAAAAATGAAGAAACTGTTATGAATATTATGCTGCCTACGATTGAAAATCCAAGAATGTCATTATCGCAAAGAAGAAAATCTTGGTATATCCGATCGATCAATGAGAAGAGTTCTAGGTAATAATAAATTCAAACCGTATAAACCAAAATTCATACACACTTTGAAACCGAGAGATCCGGATAATCGCTTGGATTTCTGTTTCTGGTTTCAGTCTATGATAGAAGATAATAGACAGTTTTCGAAAAAAATTCTTTACAGTGACGAGTCAACCTTCACATCAAATGGGGTAGTCAGCTCCCAGAATTGCAGGTGGTGGGCACATAATAATCCCCATTCTAGGATACAATGTAGAGACCAATATCACTTCAAAGTTAACGTCTGGTGCGGAATTCTTAATGACATTATTGTTGGACCAGTATTTTTCAGACAACCACTGAATTCTGCAAGATACTTAAGAATGACGTTTCTCTCCGATTATTTAGATGATATTCCTCTGGACATGAGAGCTGGAATGTATTGTCAACAAGACGGTGCATCCGTTCATTCTACGCTAGAAGTGAGAAAGTGGTTAAACGGAACATTTCCAAATCGATGGATTGGTCACCGGACCTCACTCCATTGGATTTTTTCTTATGGGGATATCTCAAAATATACGTCATTTGGAGAATACTATCAGGGATTATATTCGGGGAATAGCTCCCCAGATACTAAGAAATGCACCTCCGTACTATGCAGTGTATTGAGAATGGAGGACTCTACGTAGAATAAAGCATAGGACATATTTGTTTCAAAAATGTTATTTGTATTGTGAAAATAAATTGATTGGCATTCTGGCATCATACCTTGGGGACAATTCAGTTTTATTTACTATTTGCAGCAAGATTTTGTGAAATTCCGTCACATAATTCAATTAATGTGATTTTCCGATGGGAGGGAGAAATGAGAAAACATTCAGAGAGTGATATTATCATATCTAATAATATACCATTCGTCTAGCATAATATTCCTTATGTTGTACAGGGCGATGAGGAAAAAATGGGAAAAAAGATGAAATATGAAATGGTCATAGGTGGCTAGGATTCGAATTTGAATAATATTCCCCCATGAATTTGAATTCTACCGTGAGAAATAAAGTGATGGGATCATATTATTTTGAAAACAAAGCATGCTTTTCTATCTCCCTCGTATAGGGTCGTATAAAATTCAATTTTGGTGTTTGAATTTCAGGTTTGGGATGAAGCAGAGGTTTTTATCACGAATGATTTTTTTTGAGAAATCAATAATAAAAAAGTTTTCTATATGCTGCGAACTTTATGCCGGACACTGTATAAATTGTTGTAGTTGAAAACTTACAAATAATTTTTTTCATAACTTTCACCGTTATCAATTTCTGTCAAATAAATTTTGAGAAATGCTTTCAAATGCTGAGTTCTCTATTTTGAAAACCAAATCGCACTGGCGTACTAGGAGGGAGCCACAACCTTTCCCTGCATTATTTTTTACGCCACTGGAAAAGTAATCGAAATTCTTTTTCTTTTAGATTTTCCATCAATTTTGACTGAAAACGATATGCTTGTTTATTAGTGAAAAAATAATATTTTTCAATAGGTTCAGCAACATGAATTTTTGCATTTCTAATTGAGGGCTCCAAAAGCTCTGGGACGATCCCCATGAATGTTTTTATTTTCTTCCATAGCATGGATTTTTCATTGGAATTCAGTGCTATGTCTTCGTACATTCATTGCTTCAATTTGTAAAAATTGGGGATGATTCGAAACGTGATTTTTTCAACGAATTTCTAGAACACAATATTTGTTTTCGGATTGACCCGATGATTTAAATAACTGCCAGTTATTAGGAGAAAACGAGGTAGGCAAAAAGTTTATTCGAAGCCAAAAATATCACAAGGTTATAAGATAATTAAACAGCTTTTTTAAACTTTTTAATATTATAAACTGTTCTAAATGCCTAACATTGTTTCGACTGCACGCTTCAACCTTTTCAGAAACGCGAGTATAAGTAAAACTGGTTTTTGCACTTCATAGCTTACATGTTGTTTTAATTATCTGAAATTTAGATATTTTGGGAAAAAAAACTGATAAATGCTTATTGGCGGATTTCTGTCAGGTTTTCAAATAAAAATATATATAAATAAGTGAACTGAATTATTTTTTTTCTTCATGATAATTATATATTAAATGAACCATTTGATCACTTTCCTAAATGTACAAAGGTAGAACATGTGTTTATTTATATTTCTATTTATTAACAGACGTATCAAATCTGAGTTAGTTCTTATTGTATTTGAAAAGTTAATTGAATTAATTTTTTTCTAGATGATACATAAAAATTTAATATTAAATGAAAGATTTGATCACCCTAAATGTACAAAAGTAGAACTTGTGTTTATTTATATTTATTTACTAACCTGAGTTAGTTCTATATTGCATTTAAAAAAATAGAAGAACGTTCGACTAACTGAACTAAATATGTAAATTATTTTTGGAGAAGAAAAACGTCTTTATTAAATCACAATCACTTGTATTCGAAAATCATGATTGAAAGTTCCATAAAAATTATATCCGAAATCATAGCAATGAATATCACAATACAACGATAGTCGATTTTCCAGGAATGTCGACAATTTGAGAACATTTGTAACCAAAACAATATATATTTCTGTAAACTGAGAGTTTTGGCGAATTTTATGAGAAATAATTTTAAAATATCTTATTTCCCTAACATATGTTTTGCTACAATTGGATTAAGAGTTACTTCAATTTTGAAGGGAGAAGAAGATCAATTTCTCCCATATTTTCCTAAGTATCATATTATATATTGCCACTACTTTTGTTGTTCATTGACAAGGTAAATAAAACTAATTATTATCATTATGTGTAAAAAGGACTACGGTAACAATTTTCACTTTTATGCTGGTCGATGTAAATAAAATAAGTACATTTTTTTCTGAAGTTGAACGGTTTTATTGTAAAGAAACATAATAATGATGCAGATGAACATCTGCCAAATTTCAAGTTGACCGGACGACTAGAAGTCGATCAAAATTCACTTGCAAGATTTGTCGCAAACTAACTAACGAACTAACAAGTGAAACTAAAAAAATAGCTTATAAACATCATTTTTAAAGACAAGCTTTTATTTAAGCCGTGTACTAAAAGGTATAAAATAAGTTTAAGTCATCGCTGACAATGATTTAATTATTTTTTGTTGAATTATTTGGTTTCAAAAAGCTTCTCGCGCGAAGTGTTCATAAAAGTAGGTACCAATTAATTTAATTGGACAATGATTGGTTGGTAAGTAACAATTTGTCGAAGTATTAATTGTATGACAATTCGCGCGACAAGCTTTTTAAAACCAAATAACTCAACAAAAAATTATGAAATCATTGTCAACATGACTTAAACTTTCTCTACAACTTAAATGAAACACACGGCTTAAATAAAAGCTTGCCTTTAAAAATGTTTTTATTAGTTATTTTATTTTTTGGACTTTAGTTAGTTCGCCTTAATCTGTTCAATTCTATTAGACCATCGTTATTACAAGTATATTCCCTGTAAGTTTTGAGCTGAAAGAAATCATGACCTCCGAACCCAAAAACTCCCACACACCAAATTTGAATAGAATCTGACCATAATCACAAAACTCGTCCGCCATCCTGAAGTCGCCATCTAGAATTTATAGATTTTGACAAAAAAATCATAATCTCTGTATCTTTCAACACCCCTTACTTCTGAACCCCAGATTTTAAATTATATGATTCAAATTTAAGAAGGTGAAATCACTTTGCCGATAGGCTGCTCAGATGGATACGGTTAGGCCGTGGTAAGGTTCAATTATGACTTTTCCTAGTTAATCAAATTTGGCCACTAAAAAATTATACATTAATTAACTTGACTAGTTCAAGAGTTGGGCGCCAGACTTGCTAAAGACAAAAGTCAAAGATAAATAAAAAATTAAATAAATGTTACCTAGCTTGTATGGGAAGGCAAATAAATATGCAATAAATCAACTTAACAAATTTATTCCAGATGGAATTAAAATGATTAAACAAGATATATAAACAAATGTTAACAAATACTAGGAGAGTATTGAAACAAATATTAGAAGAGTATTGAACTTCTCTTAAAAAGAATTGAAAAATTACATTAAAAAACCAGTATTTTAGACTCTGATCAAAACTCGAACATTTACAACTATGATTCCTCCAGTTGTTGGTGCCACGAATATACCTTCGGAGTTCTTGAGTGAGAGAGATGAAGGCTAGTTTCTTGAAACTGGTCTCAGCGGTTCTAGGAGGAACTTGGTTTCAGCGGTTACGATGAAGATGGTCGTGGGTGGTTCTATAGTTGGTGTTAGACCCCCTTATCGGCGTGAATTTAGATGCTCTTCACGGACCAGTGCTGATATTGATGTGCTGTAAGACCTCCCAGGCTACTAGTCCTTCCGTCTCCGTAGATGGGTTCCCTCCGTGGTATATATCATGCGAAGAAGATGATAGGAATCAAAATATGTACAAAAAGGGGAGAACGAAGGATATCCTTTGAACCTCAAGTTTTATGTTTCAAATTTTAATCGAGAGTCAAAAGATAGCTGCAAATGATAGCATACAATAAAAATCTCAGTCTATATAAAAAGACTGGAAAGTTACAGTGAAAGAACAAAGATAATAAATAGCAATCCAATCTGCTATTCTGGAGTTAAATTTACAAGTTAATTTTAATAATTTAAAAAAAATATTAAAAATGAACAAAATTTAAAACCAAACAAAACAAACCTCACCCAAAACGTTATGTTCGAATTCAGTTAAGTTTTGAAACAAGTAAGTTTTGATAAGGTGATTCTATGTACCAGAAGGGTAAACAAATTTAATGAGGAAAGGTATTCCAAAGAAATATAAAAATTTCCTTGAAATTTTACCAGAGAAAAATATAGTATTTTAAAAGCAAAACACTATAAAATTGCCGAGAAAAAATCTACTATTTCAAAGCAAAATATTTAAATGTTGCCAGTGCAAAAATATACTATTTTAAAGCAAGTGCCAAAGGAAAATATAGCGTTATAACCACCATACTCTAGTAAGCTACAGAAAATATAGGGTTTCTGAACCAAGATAATAGTCAGAGTAAAAGTATACTCTTCCGCCAAGATAAGAAGAGAGAGACACACGTCTTTCAGTGAGCACGACTCTCTTAGATAAAGATAAAGTGAAATAATTCTTTTTATTGAAGAATTTCCAAAGATAAACCGAAGAGGGAGACCACACGTCTTTCAGTGGGCACAACTCTCTTAGATAAAGATAAAGTGAAACAATTCCTTTTAATTGAATAATTTTTAAAGATAACTGAAGAGGGAGACCTCACATCTTTCAGTGGGCACAACTCTCTTAGATAAAGATAATTTTGAAATAGGGCGGCAATTCCCTTTTTAAATCGATAAACAGGTAATTCTCAAAATTGTTTTTGAATCTCCTGCTCTTGGCGACAAGGTAGTAACTGAAGTGAATTGACTCTGCAACGATCAAAAGTCAAATAAGCTACACTGGGAATTGAATGGATAATAGATATAAGAAATTTATTAAACAGAAATCAACTCTACGCTTGGGCATATATTGAATCGAATCGAGTGTTCTGAGACCGTTAGGCCAAGGTACAACTCTCTCTGTAAGCAATTCTTTCTCAAGAGAAAGAAAATTACTCTCATAAACATATAGTTATGAAATAAAGAAAATTGCTTACCAGAGAGCCGTCCTATTAGTCACTCCAAACTGTCCCAGAACAATCGAATACGCCCTCCACTTCGATCGGAATCCTTGGAACAATCCACTGGTCGTGTGAGGTAAGTAAGCTCTAGTCCATTTGAAATTACCAATTACTTGGTACCTAAAAAATGCAAAAGCGTAGAACTGATTTCTAATGAAAAAAATCAGTTCCCAATATTCGGAACAGATGTTACGTTAGCCACAATATATAGGTACTATGAATGATTTATCAAAATGGCCGAAATATCTATATTCAACCTTCAAAAATTACCATGCGGTATATCCAAGAATTCTAATATTACCAGCATAAGGAAAAAGAAGAAAATGCTAATCAGCTACAACATTCATTGAAAGATAAAGAGAATAATATTACTCAACTAAACTCCAACAGTGAAACTTATTTAACTTATAGATCGTACAAACCAAAATCAATTCACTCAGTCCACCTGCCTAGCTCGACGTTCCAATCAAGAAAGAGATCGATCATCCTTTCGGTTCGACGAAATCACCAATTCCCTATTAAAAAAAAAAAACCATTCTCGGGTTTTTCTCTATTTAAAAACACTTGGAAAAAACCACGCGCTCGATAAATCCGATCGACACGAAAATGAAATGTCACGGTCACACTGTCAAAAGTCGATCTGAGATCTGAGCAGTGACTACTGACCCGTACGACCGCAAGGATAACCGGAAACATTATGAGAAATTGGTTATGTATAAGGAAGTAACGAAAAATTCGTTACAACCTAAAAACCAATTTGGAATAAAATTTGTCCATAATCAGAAAACTCGTCCCCCATCTTGGGGCCGCTATCTTAAATTTATAAATTTTGACAAAAATTCAAAATCTTCGACCCCGAAAACCCCCACATACCAATTTTTCATCAAATCGGACCATAATTACAAATCTCGTCCGCCATATTGGAGCCGCCATTTGGTTTTTTCCTCCAACCGGAATCATGAACACCTGCCAAATTTCAAATTAATCGGATGACTAGAAGTCGTTCAAAATTCACTTGCAAGATTTGACTCTAACGAACGAACAAGTGAAACTAAATAAAAGCTTGTAATAATAATGAAAGCTTGTAATAATAATAAAATCTTGTGATATTACGCTTAATAGTTAATCCGGTGAAACTCAGGTACAAACTTCTGCCGTTATATACTTCATGATCCTGCGAGAAAATTCAACTTACCATTTTTTTGCCACCTCACTATATTTTGTACCGCCCTAATGATTTTCTTCGCAACTAGCTTCATCAGTTCCGCACGCATGTTTTTTTGATAACGCCGGAAGATGGTAGCGCGGAGTTTTTCGGTGCAGGATGTGTCGTATTCGCGGCTCCTCCAAGTGCAGGATGACGAAAGGGACTTCATCACTCTTGAAGAACTCAAACCCGCCATCGTGCAACAGCAACAGCCGCAGCACTACCAGCCGACTTATTACGAGCTGACTAATATGGTTGAGTAAGTTTTTTTATGGTCAATTTTGTTTTTATGTTATTATTCATGGAACTTCAAAGCTAAAACAACATACATAAAGCTGTCACGAGGGCCTACCAAGAAGATTCTCAGGTCTATTTTCACAAAACTGTTCTGAAACCAAACCCTAAAGTTCTTTTGAAACCGAATGTTCTTTGAAAATTCCAGTCGGAATTCGAATATAATTTTTTTTTCTTAGCGTCGTATTATCTTTCAAAGAATAACTAATTGGCAATTTAAGATTATGAATACATTGGCAATTATTTTATCCTCAAGTCAAAACATAGTAGAATTTTCTTGTAAAAGAATTGTTTTGTGAATAGTGATTTGAAATTGTGTCATTTGAATTTATATACATACCTTTCATAATAACATTCGGGGTGGGTATGTCAGTAGTTCGACTTATTCATTGTTCGCCTCTAACAACTATATTCATTATGCTTCATTTTATTGCTTGTCATTCATTCATTTGTTTTCACACATTGTGAAGAATTGAAGTTTTTGCAAGGACACAAATTTAAAGAATATATAATAATTGAAGTCGATCGACAATTACCACAACTAAAGTTTTAAATACGTATCGCCGGTCACTTAAACGATTGTTATAAACATCGCATTGTTCGTTGCTTTTATTTCAAATGTGAATTCCTCATACTGTTTGTTTTTAATTACTTGAACAATTATTCGATAATAATAATAATAATAATAGATTTAGTGCCTCTCAAAAACATTTTATGGCAAGGGTGCGAGTTATCATTAAACACGATGAATAAGTGGATGTGCGTTAAACCTAATAGTTAATAATGATAATGTTAACCTGATATTACAGTAAACTGATAATTGATGCATACATAAATAAACATACATATGTATTACAAAGCAAGAAAAATATTGGGGAAGTACAATCATAAAAACAACTAGAAAAAGAAACAAATATGAGAAGAAGAAGTATTATTCTGGTAAGCACAGAATAACTTTCATTCAATGATAAGGCAAGATCGTAGTTTTAGACCGTTCCATAGGTATGTAGCAATGGTTTTAGCTCTATCAACTGAAAGAATGACAAGAGTATGGGCCAAAACAGTCATATTTGTTAATAGTCTAGTCAACAAGTGCTTTTTGGACCAACTTTTTTCAGCAGTCTCCAAAAATTATGATCGAAGTGTCATTCGATTCGGAATGACATCTAGATGATTTGTGAAAAAAATTAAGTTCTGCTTGCAAAAATTGTAAAAGTTATTAACAATTAACTAAAAAAAAGGGGTCTTTGGTTTTTTGCAAATATCTCAAAAACTAATAAAGGTTTTTCAAATCTGAAAAAAGATTCAAAAAGGGGAGGAAATTTCCTAAAAAGAATTTTGATTCCCGGAATTGTAGGATTGATATTTATAATTTTCCCAGAGGGATGAAAATACGGCCGAAAACGGGTACTCTGGCTTGGGCAAGCCGCGCCCACTTTGGACACTTTAACAATAAAAATTATTTAAGCATACTAAATATGAAAATAAAAAATTGAAAAATTCAGACACTTACTGAACAGATGAATGAACAATAATCCGCTCGAAAAAAAATTTTTTCACAATTTTTCAATTAGTTATTCAATAGTTTATTAATAATTTTTTTCTGCTTGAACATGAACATTGCAAGTGTGATAATTGTTAAACTATGAATTTAAGATTTTTTTCCCCTCTTGGAGCAATTCTTGAAAGGCTTCAGAATAGAACCCCGTTGGAAAAATTTAAAAAATTTCATTTTTCAGTTTTTTATTAATAATTTTCGTTGTTGCAAAATTAAATACTTAAATTAATCATTGAAAAATTTTTTTTTTTCAAATATTATTGACGATCCGTTTTTATGTTATCAGAAACTGCATAGAAGTGATTTTTAATTTTTTTTATCTCTAATTGTTTAAAAAATGCGTTGTTTATAAGATAATTGATTTTTTTTATGGAATTTCAATCTTTGATACAAATAATGATTTTTAAAAGGAAAATTGTTCCATGAAAAAATTTTTTTATTGCTTAAAAACGCATTTGTTAATTAACAATTATTTTCTCCAACTTCTAATTAATATTAAAAAACCATTTTTTCTTTAAAAATCATTATTTATTTTTCTTTTTGATATAAAAAAAATCATTTTATTTATTCATAAATAATGATTTTTAAAGAAAAAATGGTTCCTCAATATTAATTAGAAGTTGGAGAAAATAATTGTTAATTAACAAATGCGTTTTCAGGCAATAAAAAATTTTTTTTATGGAACAATTTTTCTTTTAAGAATCATTATTCGTATCAAAGATTGAAATTCCATAAAAAAAATCCATCTTAAATTTATAGTTCAACAATTATCACACTTGCAATGTTCATGTTCAAGCAGAAAAAAATTATTAATTAACTATTGAATAACTAATTGAAAAATTGTGATAATTTTTTTTTCAAGCGGATTATTGTTCATCCATCTATTCAGTTAGTGTCTGAATTTTTTCAATTTTTTATTTTCATATTTAGTATGCTTAAATAATTTTTATTGTTAATGTGTCCAAAGTGGATTGTTAATGTGTCCCTCTGGGAAAATTATAAATATTGATGCTACAATTCCGGGAATGCATTTTTTAGGAAATTTCCTCCCTTTTTTAATCTTTTTCAGATTTTAAAAAATTTTTGTTTTGGAATTGCAAAAAACCAAAGCCCCCTTTTTTTTAGTTAATTGTTAATAACTTTTACAATTTTTGCAAGCGGAACTTCATTTTTCTCAAAAATCATCTAGATGTCATTCCGAATCGAATGACACCTCGATCATAATTTTCGGAGACTGCTGAAAAAAGTTCGTCCAAAAAGCACTTGTTGACTAGACTATAAGGAGTTCAGGAAAGGAGGTTTCATTACACAATATATGGGGCAATTAAAATTGCACATATTTGAATGTATTATCGAACACACAAAACCGATTTCCATGAATCTCATAACATTAGGAGATCAACCTAGAATCCCGGGCCTATAACAACTTCGCACAGCCACTGCTCTTGGCACCCATTAGTTATTCAATACAGGGTGTAATCTAACCTCTTGCACACCCTAATGCCCTTTTATAACAAATTAGAGTAGTTAAAAATCTGAAAAAAATTTAGCAACGCTTGTTGAGATTTGCGGATTCTCGCTAACTACTAGTACATTTAAAGCATTTTCTTCATTGGAATGGTCTTTTCATGAGGAACTTTGTACAGAACCGGGTTTTTTGAATTTCCTTGAAACTCTTGAAACAGTAGATTAATGAACGTTCTACTACTTTTGTTCCCTCATATCAAAATTAAGTCAATTTTATCTTGTTTCATATGTGTAGGTGGCATTTAAAAAAAATTTAATACTGTCTTAATCTTTACTTCTTGGAAATAGATAGATAGATAGATATTTATTTGCCATTAAAGTGTTACAGGGAACACAAGGTTTTGTCATTAAAACTAAAAAATGTATGAACTGTAACATAAAACCAAACTAAAAAACATGCTTATATAGCAATAAGGACTGAAAAGTTAAAAATAAATAATATCTTAAAAAAACTAAAAAAACACGCTTTTATAGAAAACCAAACTAAAATAGAAAATAAGAAAATGTATTTTATTTAAAAAAAAGCGTGGAGTGCATGGTATCAATTACCTGTAATCTGAGACATTCCTTACTTTACTGCCCTAGGTGTGTAATGCACTATATAATTATTGATACCATGCACGCCACGCTTTTTTAAAATAAAATACATTTTCTTCTTATTTTCTATTTTTTTAGTTTGGTTTTCTATAAAAGCGTGTTTTTTAGTTTTTTCAAGCTATTATTTATTTTTAACTTTTCAGTCCTTATTGCTATATAAGCATGTTTTTTAGTTTGTTTCTATAAAAGCGTGTTTTTAGTTTTTTTAAACTATTATTTATTTTTAACTTTTTAGTCCTTATTGCTATATAAGCGTGTTTTTTAAATTTTTTTCAACTATAATTTTATTTTTATTTTAGTCCATATTGCGTGTAACGTGTAAAAATCTCCGACCCCAAAAACCCCCACATACTAATTTTACATAGAATCGGACCATAATCACAAAACTCGTCCGCCATTTTGGAGCCGCCATTTCGAATTTTTCAATTTTGACGAAAGAATCATAATCTCCAACCACGAAAACTCTCAGATATCAATTTTGAAGCGAATCGGACCATAATCACAAAACTCGTCCGCCATTTTGGAGCCGCCATCTTGAATTTTCCAATTTTGACAAAAGAATCATAATCTCCGACCACGAAAACTCTCAGATACCAATTTTGAAGCGAATCGGACCATAATCACAAAACTCGTCCGCCATTTTGGAGCCGCCATCTTGAATTTTATTTTGACGAAGAATCATAATCTCCGCCACAAAACTCTCAGATACCAATTTTGAAGCGAATCGGACCATAATCACAAAACTCGTATGCCATATTGGAGCCGCCATTTTGTTTCTTTTTTCACACAATAATTTTTTAATGCATTGTCACCGGAATTATGTACACCTGCCAAATTTCAGATCAATCGAACGTCTGGAAGTGGGTCAAAATCGCGCCCAAAGGAGTCGGTTACAAACAAACAAACAAACAAACAAACATACAAGTGAAGCTAATATAAAGCGTGTAAAATTTAAAAAAATAAGGAAAAGAGAGAAAAAAAAAAGACAGAATACATTTTTCCTTGATCAACAGACAGACAAGCGACATATTTTTAACATATAGTATTAGTCACTACACAATTTAATCTCTGAGACGATTGCTATGCATAAAAAAATTCCTTCAGGTTATAAAAACTTTTTTCGACTAAAAATATTTGTATTTTCTTCTTGAAAATATTGAAAGTTTCAGCAGATCTGATTTCTAGCGGCAGTTCATTATAAATTAAGCTTCCTGCACAGTAAGGTGACTTTTTGAATGTATTTGTACTGAAGTTTGAAATGTGAATTTCTTGTGCTTTCCTGGTCTGATATCTATGCACATTTTGATTAAGCGTCAATTTATTTTTATGAATGAAGCAGGAAATTTTTAAAATATATATTCCGGTCACAGTAAGTATTCTCTGTTTTTGAAAATTTTCTACAAGATTCTCTGTATTGCAAATTATATATGATTCTTATGATCCTTTTTTGTAGTACAAAAACTCTGTCAATATTAGTAGATTGACCCCGTATTATTATGTTATAACTCAAGATTGAGTATAGACAAGTGAATAATAACACGTTTTCAACTCACTTCGATTAATTTCTTTCTTCAATTGTAGAATAGCAAACGTATTTTTGCAAGTTTGGAGCATAATGAGTCTACTTCTCGATGGAACGTATGGTTATTCCAAGAAATTATACACGATCGCTGGTTTCAATATGGCTCATATTTGGCAGAATATTTGTCTCACTCAGTGAGAAAGGCATAAAAACGGTTTTTTTTTACATTCGTGATCAAAGAATTTTTATGACACCACGATTTGAATTGCTTGATTACTATATCTGATTTAGTCTCTAGTTCTGCTAACTTGTTGGCGTGAATGATTATTGATGTATCGTCAGCATACATATAAATATTTCCAGAAGTTACAAATTGTGGTAAGTCATTGATAAAGATAAGGAACAGTAGAGGACCAAGTATTGAACCTTGCCCTACCCCGACATTCAATTCCATTTCTTCGGAAGTCTCTGAAACTATATTCACTGCGATTCGCCTATTTTCTAGATATGAAGCAATCCATTCTAGTGGTTTACCTGTTATTCCTAATTTATTCAATTTCTCTTCAAGGAAATTTGGATTAACAGTATCGAAGGCAGCAGTTAAGTCGAAAAATAAGCCTGCAACTTTTTTTCCTTTGTCCAGACAAGAATATACTTAGAAAAATCGAATTTAAACGGTTTTCTTCACATAAAGGATTCAATATAAAATTGAACCAGAGAAAGGTAGATTGTTTACGTTGTGTCTCACTTCAGCCAGAGTTCTTTGGACTTTTGGCTGGTTGACTACTCCGTACTGATGAGGGCCAAGAAGCCTGAAACCGGTATGCGGATTGTTAGGTGAACACGACTTAAATTAAACATAATCGAGCTTATCAGAAAGAAACATTTGCATTCAATGTCCATTGATATTTTATGGAAGTATGCATGGATTTTCAGGTGAATATCATTCAACGTTCTGCGTGGTATTTGCCAGGAAAGTAGTTGTTTTACCTGAGATCTACCTTTCTCTGGTTCAATTTGAAAGAAACATTTGCATTCAATGTCCATTGTTTAAATTCGATTTTTCTATTCATCCACTTCACATGGCACTTATCTCTCACTATATGCTAGACGGGCTTGCCATCCTACTGAGAAGGAATCTTTTATTTAGAAACCTTTCGAGGTGGGAGATTTTCGGAGTGTTTCTTTCGTCACTAGGTACCGCCAGTTAAAGTTTATCTTTCCGGCGTACCTATAGTGTGTTACAAGATCGATGATGGTTTGTTTACGTTGTGTCTCACTTCAGCCAGAGTTCTTTGGACTTTTGGCTGGTTGACTACTCCGTACTGATGAGGGCCAAGAAGCCTGAAACCGGTATGCGGATTGTTAGGTGAACACGACTTAAATTAAACATAATCGAGCTTATCAGAAAGAAACATTTGCATTCAATGTCCATTGATATTTTATGGAAGTATGCATGGATTTTCAGGTGAATATCATTCAACGTTCTGCGTGGTATTTGCCAGGAAAGTAGTTGTTTTTCACCTGAGATCTACCTTTCTCTGGTTCAATTTTATATTGAATCCTTTATGTGAAGAAAACCGTTTAAATTCGATTTTTTCTATTCATTCCACTTCACATGGCACTTATCTCTCAAGAATATACTTGTTGTGTGAATTCTAGCGTCCCTAATTCAGTGGACTTTTCTGACCTATAGCTATATTGGCAGTTTGTAAATATACTATGTTCTTCCATGAAAGAAAAGATTCTAGTTGCGAAAGACTTCTCAGCAATTTTTGATAAACAGCTCAATAGTACAATAGGTCTATAATTTTCAATACTATATTGATCTCCTTTTATATTATATATTGATTAAGGTCGCAATAGGTTGAGATATAATAGTTTTACAGTATTTCAGAAGCTTGATAGGGATTTCGTCAAATCTCGTAGAATTTTTGTTTTTCAAACCATCTATAATTTCTATGACTTCTCTTTCAGTTACAGGTTTAATGTACATACTCTGAGTGATACTATCAGGACTTGAGCATGAAGTAGGTAGATCTCCACCAAAATGGATATCTAACTTTTTTGATACTGTGGTTGCGAAATGAGTAACAAATGAGTCACAGATGACTTTCTGGTCTGTTATTATCTCGTCATTAATTTTCAATTTGATTTCTTTTCTTACATTTTTTCTGCCCAGTCTTTCGTTGACAATTGTCCACATTGCCTTATTTTTATTATCAGATTCTCTGATTTTTTGTGTATTTTCTTCTATTTTTATGTTGGATATCTTTTTATTAATCGATTTCTTATAACTCTTATAGCTCGCCATTAAGTCTGCATCATGTTAATTTTTTGCTACATAATATAAACATTTCATTTTATCGATCTTTTCGTCTATTCTCAGGTTTTTTGGTTCTTCGTTTGTTTTTATTTGCGTATTTTTCTTAGGACATGTTACATTCAAACACCACTCAGAAAGCACAAGAAATTCGTCGTAATATGAATTGATGTTTTCACAGTTTGAAGAAAAGGCATGCATGGAATTTCGCATATTTTGTCCTGAAAAACGTCAGCGTAAAATTAAAATCTCAGCTTTCTCGTTGGTCTTAAATTCACTCAATTCTTTCACTATCACTAATTACCCTTTGTGGTCTGAAATGTGTGGTTCTATGACATTGCATTTAATTTTATCGTTCAGGTTAGTAATTACGTAATCTATTGCTTTTTTGGAGTGGAATCCTCTCCTGATGTCAATTCTAGTTGGTTCACTGATGTGAGAAAGAAAATCGAAAGAATGAATGATATTTTGTAGAGATTTATGATCTTTGCTATCTGAAAGTTGATTGATGTTCAAGTCACCCATTACAATTATATTTTGAAATTTATCAGTTATATCGCTTAAAAATAATGTGAAATTTAAAAGAAAGTTGTCTATATTACCATCTGGTGAGCGATAAATACATGCTATGCAGGTATGTTTATCCAATATCACAGCTACTGCTTCAAAATCTACTTCTATGATATATTTATTTGTGTTATACTCTATACAGTCATCCATGTACTTATCTCTGCACCAGATTGTTACCCCCCATGAACATGTTTCACTCTATGGAATGTACTCACATTTACATAGTTTTCAATTTTTGTAACTTGCGATTGAATACTGTTCAACCAATGCTCACTTAAACATAGGATATCTGGAAGATCTATACTTGATAAGAAATGTTCTAATTGTGGAATTTTTGAACTTAAACATTGTACATTTAGGTGAAACACACGTATGTCCTCTCTTCTATTGCCTGCTATTCTAGACGTTCAATCAGTCCCATGGTCAGAAGATTTGGGTATAAAAAATTGTTTTGCTCGGAGTTAAGATAAAATTATCGTAAACTTTTCACTATTTATTTTTGACAAAAAAAAAATCTGACAATTACAAATTTATCATTGGAGCGTATCGTTTATTTCAAGGCAAATTTTACTTTATATTTTTAAAACATTGAGAAATGTCGTCCAGGACAATGTTATGTATGTCTCAGGGTTTTTCTATAGCTTTTGACATAAACAACGGCAGTGGCGTAGTTAGTTCATAACACTACTTTTCCGCATTTCTAAGGAGAATAAATGTTATTATTAAAATATCAACATATGATAAAATTTAAAATGCATTAATAGGTTAGAGTATTTGAATATAATAAATAACATTACTGAATATAAAAATAATCCTTCATTTCAATGTTTAGAGGTATTAGCAATAATTCTAAAAACTGTCGATATACCGCCGAATATTAAAATATGCGGAAAATAATTCCTCAAAAAATGAAATGTTGTATTCATTATTGGTATATTCTGCAAATGTGTCTCTTTCCCTGCTTGCAACAAAATCGTTAGAAATTATAAAAAATCATTAGCAAGAGGAGCGAAACCATTGCAGGTATGATTCAGTGCAATTAGAAAAAAATTGAGAAGACTATGAAAAATAACCCATAAAAGGAGCACATATTATCCTGTCCCTTCTGCAACACATAATAAAAAACTTTCCTATTTACTCCAAACTTTATCTCAGTCACTGTTTATGAAATATGAAGATGAACTTGTTTGATTTTCAAGATACAGAGGTTGACACTTACCCACATTGAAAAATCACAAATTCTTTAATGCCTACGAAAGGTTGGGTGGTTTTCATTCACCCTTTTTTGCAACTTCTTTGGAATATCTGAATAAAAATGAGGTGAATCCTGCCACTCCTGATTGATTATATTAACGCACACGACACTCCTTCAAAATTACAATAATGTTTCTTCACTGAAATGACTTTCATTTTTTTCAGCGATCCTTGTTCTTCTAGTCTTTCATACCAATCGAATCAAAACTCAGGATCTGCAATGGATATCCAATGTGTGGACAGTAGTTCACTGACCAGTTCCAACAGAAAAAGGAAAACGTATTTTAGGTGAGTGAATAAAATATATCTCTCCGTTGTAACTCCAACAAGTTGCATTTTTCAAAAACACCCCCACCAGGAATGCCGTCTCCAAATGACCAATTTTATGCATAATATGGTTAGGGGTATGAAAAAAGAATAATCGGTACAATTTTTGCGGATTCATGCCATTTTCGAGGTATAAATAAGATTATTTTATTTTGTGAGGCCTTCCTGAAGAAGTGGTCTGAAACTAGTCCTTTGGTCCAATTATTGAATGGAGTGATTTTCGAGAGGGAGGACTGAATAAATTCCGACCCAACAAAGATACAAGATTTTGTTTTCAAATTGATTTTTATTTTTCTACATAGTCTTCTTGTAAGTCTACAGACTTCTTCCAGTGATACTCCCATCTCTTTAACCCATACAAGTAGTACTCGGCGTCTTTCTCTGAAAAATAATCTTTACAAAGGTGATTGCCTCCTCATTTGACGAAAATATCTGCCCTCCGGGCACAACTTTTGGCTCAAGAAACGGAAAAAGTCGCTTGGAGCTAGAACTGGTGAGTAAGAAGGGTGGTCAAGCAATTTGAACTAGAGGAGATGACATACTATCGACAGTTTATATTTTTATATCGATATTATCAATATTTTCGTTACACATGTTTTCAAAAACTGTGCAAGAATCTGATTTTCAGTGTATTCTTTCTTTCGTCATGTGTTATAATATGAAGGATGATGGGGTCAATTGTCAAATATGTCAATTTGTTAATAAAACAAAATCATCAATTGTTGTTTGTTGTTATAAATTGCAGTTGCAATTGGCAAAACCATCAGGAAATATAGCTTTATCTGGTATATCGCAACAAAATTTGGAGGGCTTAAATAGGAGATAAAAACCTACTTTTTCATGAAAAAATCACAGTTAAAAGTTTTAAAATGGCGGCTGAGCGACATCTTCAATACATTTTTTAAATTAACACCCCGTATATTATTCCATTTTCGAAATCTGTTTTCTCTTATACACTTCACTCCTAAATTCAATTGTTTTCGAAATATTAACGTTTGAAAAGTGACATTCCGGTTCAAAATGAAGTATGGATTTTGGTCACTTCCGGTGAAACATCTTGCTAACTAAACGTTGTTATTAATTTGTAGTTGAATCTCTTAATGAATTCGACTAATAAGAGGCGTAAAGAGAGTTTATTAAGGATAAACCGCTTACTGGAAAATCTCGAAGCCTACGAATGTGTTAGATAGGTAGATATTTATTTATTTATTTAAATAGGATACCCTAATATGCATACATAATTTCATATTATAAATTTACAAATACAATTTGATAAAAATCAGTTACTAAAACATAATTGTAATATATATGTATTATCAAGAATTAAATATAAGATGTAATATAAAATGTGATTAATAAAAAGACAAATAATAAAATAACATTAGCTAGTAATAAAAATATAAAAATAAAAATATAAAAACATAAAAATATAGCCACAGACGAATGATGTAAAGTGCCACCAAACAACTAATATTAGTGTTGGCCATCTCTCAATATATCGTATTACTTTGTTTTATTTCCTCTGGTAAATTCTGTGAATTCACAATCAAAACAAATTAGTTAGCTGAAATATTATAATTTATTTTTGAATAACACTTTTATTTAACTCCAACAATTATTTCATCAAGTGTTCAATGTGGCCCCCTCCTAATTCTTGATAATATAGTGCCCTACATAAATAGCTTCTCTCACGTTGATGAAAGTCTGTTCATCTATTTCTTCACATGTATCTATTATTCTGCGTTCCAACTCTTCTATTGTTTGGCATTCAGTGGCGTAGTTTTTTAGATCTAGAGGTGTCAGATCCGGAGATCTTGGTGCCGTTCCTGTACTTCCTGCGACCTATCCATCGCAAAAAAATATAAAAAAATTGTACCCTGAAATTGAAATCACATTTAAAAACGAAAATGAAGCAATACAGAAATTTCTCACCTTTCTAAAAAGCACTGAACTACCCAAAAAAATGTGAACTTTGAAAATCGGAAAAGCGAATGGCCCTAGCAGTCGACGCTCAAAAAAAAATAATAATAATTATAATAATAATAATCCCCTCCAAGGAGCTGTTAGACCTTGACGTGATGGAGGGGCTCAGGAGCTATGGTAATTCTGAGAGCGATGCCGGCGGAAGTTTTTATACTTCAGGTAGGGCCACCCATGCCGGTGAGGTCGAAGATGAGTAGGGAAGCCAAGGACAGCTCAACAGGAGTGAACCTTCAAAAATTCCTAATCTTATGGTATTAATTGTACCGTGCCTAGAGATGAATGGCCACATGTCAGCTGGTCGATAACGGTGACTTCTGAATGACTGGAGCCCTTCGGTCGTAGAAACCCACACTGCGGCAAGAGAGCACTGCCGTAGTTGTTCTCTCAAAACTTCCCGACTCGTGGAAATGAAATGGTTTTTATTTCAAAAAAAGTACAGGAGAAATCCTCTCCTTCAAAAATGAATAAAATGTATCCTCTTAGCCAGGAGGAGGAAGACACAGTGCCCCGGTTCCTGGTAATTGGACGAACCGACGGAGGGAATTTTGATAAAGTCAGTCCCTTCTTGTTATCAAAACAATGATTTGGAGAAGTAGGAAACTTGAAAAGTATCAAGAAGATCAAAGATGGCCTGTTGGTACAGACTGTATCAGTACAACAAGCATCGAAATTACTAGAAACAGAGAAGTTTGGAACCTTCGATATCAAAGTCAAACCACATATCAGTCTGAACAAGTCTAAAGGTATAATCACATGTCCCGATTCTTTGAATTGCACTTTCGAAGAATTAATCGAAGAACTCAAAGAAGAAGGTGTTATGGATGTGAGAAGGATGCGAACGCGAGAAAATGGAAACCTGATTGATACAGCATCCCATATTCTCACGTTTGATAAACCAAAACTACCGTCGAAAATCAGAGCAGCGTTCTACTCTCTTGATGTACGTCCTTTCATCCCAAGCCCCATTAAATGTTTCAAATGCCAAATATTTGGCCATATGTCATCATCATGTCCAAACACAGCTACTTGTATATGCGGGAAACCACTACATCAAGGAGAGCCCTGCACCGATTCTATGAAATGTGTGAACTGCGGAGGTGACCACTCAGCAATATACAAAAACTGCCCAAAGCTAGGAAAAGAACATACAACGACTGAGGACCTTGGACAAACTCAGTTACTTGGACGCAAAAAAAAAGAGTTTTAGCATTGAAACCGACAACTGATAAGACTTATTCTCAAGCTGCAACATCTAATCCCCACGCTACAGTACCTTGTTCACCAAATGACCCAAATAATCTCATAGCACAATTAACTAAAGTCATAGAAGAACAAGTGAAGAAAAAACTGTTCGGATATATTCAACCCAAAGATTCAACCTGTACCCAGTCATTTCTACCCCATGGAACCACCATGACAAGTCAATGATGCATCAACCATGTCTAATACCTCAAACTGAATTTCAGAAAAGAGAGAAAGATACGTGAACTCGAAAAACGATTGAACCGATTCAGATGACAGTCAATTTTCAATAAAATCAAATGCCAGTATATATAACCGTAAAAAAAAAGGTTGGCCAAAAGGTAAACCCAGAAAGCCACATATTAATAACCAATCAAACGACGACACAAAAAATCTTCCTCAGTCTAGTCAAGGAGAGGTGAACTCCTTAGTCAAGGAGGATCCACCCCCCTATAAATGAAGAACAGTTATATTTCCCACCATTTTTCTCTATCAATATACCAAATCAAATTTTTATAATAACTCCAAACGGAAATATCATACAATGGAACTGTAATGGCATGAAATATCATTACTGTGAACTCAAATCTATCATGATAGCATCATCCCCTTCCTGTATTTGTCTTCAAGAAACCCACCTGAAACCCAAAGATTCATTCAATCTGAGGGGTTTCAAATTATTCAGAAGAGATGTTGAACCAGGAACACGTGCCCATGGAGGCATTGCAATTCTCATCAGAAATAATTTCCCTGCAATGAAAATTCCCTTACGAACTGACATTCAAGCGCTTGCAGTTCACATTGACTATGACAATTTGACAATTTGTAATATATATCTCCCTAATACTGACTGGACTATAGCAGCCTTGCAAAATATAATAGAACAACTTCCATCGCCATTCCTGATCATGGGAGACTTCAATTCCCATAACCCAATTTGGGGATCCCATAAACAAGACGCCGGAGGAAGAATCATTGGAAGGGTCATAGATGATAGGGATTAAGTTGTTATAAACAACGGGCAAGGTACCTACCTAAACTCAATATCGCACTCCCTCCCAGCTATCGATATTTCTATCTGCTCTGCAAGACTCGCAATTAATTCCAAATGGAGTGTAATGAATCATCATAATAACACCGACCACTTTCCCATCAATATCGAATGTGCAAATCATTATCAAAATATAGATTTACCAAGAAGGTGGCGATGAGAAAAAGCAAATTGGCCGTTGTATCGGAGTTTAATTGAGACACTCGATCATCCTAATATAACTATCGAAGAGATGATCTTGAAGTTCTCAGAGGAGATTTTATCAGCCGCACGAGAAGCTATCCCATATAGCCGTGGTAATCGAGGAAATAAAAAGGTCCCCTGGTGGAATGAAGGGATCGCGACAGCCATTCGTGAGGAAAAACGTGCTTTCAATATATTCAAGTGAAATCCCACACAAAAAAATATATGATCAATTTCAAGAAACTCCGAGCTACAGCAAGAAAGATAATTTAAAATTGTGAAAATCGATCTTGGAGAGAATATATATCAACCATTACCTCAGATACCCCAATACAGAAATATGGAATAAAATCAGATGCATAACTGGAAAGACATTCTCAACACCTTTCCCTGTATTGTCCATAGATAATCAATTGATAACTGATACACCAGAAATTGCTGAAAATTTATCTGAATACTTCAAAAGCACCACCTCCTCCTCCACATACACACAATCATTCTTGAACGTGAGAACAATATCTGAAATACCTTCGAATTTCCATACAATTTCACACCAAATATACAGCAACACTTTCACGATGGAAGAACTGACAGAAGTACTCAACCCGCCGAAAAAGTCCGCACCCGGGCCAGACAATATTCCTTACGATTTCATCCGATATTTGCCTGATAATCAAAAATCGAACCTCTCACATATTATCAATAGAATATGGTAAGTTGGAATTTATCCTGAACAGTGGCGTGAAGCCATCGTTATTTCGATACCAAAGGAAGGAAAAGAGAAAAAACTCCCCGCAAGCTATAGACCAATATCCCTCACTTGCTGTATGAGCAAAATCATGGAAAAACTAATCAGTAACCGACTGATATGGTACATTGGAATCAATCATCTGCTCACACCTATACAATCTGGTTTTCGAAAACATAGGTCAACTTTAGATCAAATTTGTCAATTAGAGAATGCAATTCAAAATAGCTTTGCTAAAAGAAGTCACCTAGTGGCTGATTTTTTTGACATTGAGAAAGCCTATAATACGACTTGGCGCTTCGGAATACTGGGAACACTTCATAATTGGGGAATGCAAGGTAATCTACCAATCTCCATCGAGCAATTTCTGAAAAACCGCAGTTTCAGAGTTAGAATTGGAGTGGAAGAATCAGAAACACATACTGAAGGAATCGGAATACCACGAGGATCTACCTTGAGTGTAACCCTATTCGCCATTGCAATGCACAATCTTGTATCAGTCATAAGCGACACTGTTGGAAAATGCCTCTATGTTGATGATCTTACTATTTTTCTCTCTTCAGACTCCATGGAGGATATGGAACAAGTTTTACAAGAAAACATTGACGCACTTGTGAATCGAGCGGATAGTATCGGTTTTCGTTTCTCACCAAACAAAACTAAATGTATGCATTTCTGTCGTCTAAGGAAACCGCATAACGAACCATCATTGACACTTTATGGTAATATTTTGGAAGTTGTACCATATTTCAAATTCCTAGGTGTCACTCTAGACCAAAAACTTCATTGGAAAGAACACATTGATATGTTGGCAACAAAATGTAAAAAAAAACATTAATATAATGAAAGCAGTCTCCAATATTTCTTGGAGAATGGATAGGGAAATACTGCTGAAGATGTACAATACGCTCATTCTTTCCAAAGTAGATTATGGTTGTGTTGTTTACGGTGCAGCGAGAAAGTCTCACCTAAAACAACTAGACTAGATTCAAGGAACTGGCCTGAGACTCGCTATTGGTGGGTTTCGAACCAGCTCACTATCTTCGCTCTGTTGTGAAGCAGGCATCCCACCCCTTGAATTCAGAAGAAGAAGGCTATTGCTAAATAACTGTGTAAATATTCGCTGTCAGCAGATTAACCCGAATCATGAATTATTTTTTCCCAGTGAAAGTAATATCTCTTTTGAAAGACATCAGACAATCACGAGACCTACAGAAATGAGATTGCAGGAAACTGTATCTGAACTCAACATCAACTCACCATATGCCTACCCAATAGGGCCAAATGAGAATCCGCCTTGGAACAGTATAGCCCCAAAATTCCACCTAGAATGCAATACCTACAGAAAAAAAGATACAAATAGAACCATATTCCTCACCTCATTCAATACAATACTGCATACCTACGATAGAAGTAGAGTGATCTATACAGACGGCTCAAAAACAATAAATGGAGTGGGAAGTGCGTTTTTCACATTAGGAGAGCGTTATGCCTGGACACTCTCTCCAATAGCAAGTATCTTCACAGCTGAGCTGTATGCCATTTGGCAAGCCCTGAGATTTGCTGAAATGGACACTCACACAACAACTCTAATTTGCACAGACTCCCTTAGTGCATGTCAGGCACTAAAGAATAGGTTTAACCAAGATCCATTAGTACAAACCATACCATCACTTATTGACTGGCTCCATGGAAAGGATAAAACTATCTGTTTGATTTGGATTCCAGAACATATTGGGATAGCTGGAAATGAATCAGATGATCGAGCAGCAAAGGAAGCAGCTGACTCATGATGACATTCCTGTCCGGCCATCTGACTTGAAAGTGGAAATAAAGATGGAGATAACACAACAATGGCAAAGACAATGGAACACTACTGATACAAAACTCAAAGAGATTAAGCGCACAGTTCACAAATGGGAATATGGATCTTCATTGAAAAGGGGAGAACAAGTGGATTCATCCCGTTTGAGATTAGGACACACTTTTCTCACTAATAGTTTCATGCTCCTAAACGATTGACAACCACTATGTGAAGTCTGACAAAATACTCCCCTGACAGTTAAACACCTTGTACTTCACTGCAGAAAATTCTTTCAAATCCGTTCACAACTGAGCTTGTCAGATAACTTGAGTACTTGTCTTGGAAATGCTCCACGTGATATATGGAAAATGATCATCTTTCTTGAAAGAACAGAACTATGGAGAAGATTATGAGCTAAATAATTATACATACTTGGCAGAACCACGCAGATAAAATAGGGGATACAAATTTTTTACCGCATAATCAGATTTAATGCCAATTAGTTGGCAACCGGAGGCTAACGACCATAAAAGTCGATGCCGAAACAAAAAAAAAAATTAATAATAATAATAATAATTGACACTTCATGGTAATATTTTGTAAGTTGTACCATATTTCAAATTTCAAGACCAAAAACTTCATTGGAGAGAACACGTTATATGTTGGTACAAAATGTAAAAAAAATGAATATAATGAAAGCAGTCTCAAATATTTCTTGGGAAATCGATAGGGAAATACTGCTGGAGATGTACAGTACGCTCATTCTTTCCAAAATAGATTACGGTCGTGTTGTTTACGGTGCAGCGAAAAAGTCTTACCTCAAACAACTAGACTCGATTCAAGGAACTGGCCTGGGACTCGCTTTCGGTGGGTTTCGAACCAGTCAACTATCCTCGCTCTGTTGTGAAGCAGGCATCCCACCCCTTGAATTCGGGAGAAGAAGGCTATTGCTAAATTATGGTGTAAATATTCGCTGTCAGCAGACCAACCCGAATCATGAATAATTTTTTCCAAGTGAAATTAATATCTTTTTTGAAAGACATCAGACAACCACAAAATTTACAGGAATAAGATTTCAAGAAACTGTATCTGAACTCAACATCAACTTACCATCTGCCTACCCAATAGGGCCAAATGAGAATCCGCCTTGGAACAGTATAGCCCCAAAATTCCACCTAAAATGCAATACCTACAGAAAAGAAGATGCAAATAGAACCATATATCTCACCTCATTCGATTCAATACTGCATACCTACGATAGAAGTAGAGTGATCTATACAGACGGCTCTAGATCAATCAATGGAGTAGGAAGTGCGTTTTTCACATTAGGGGAGAGTTATGCCTGGACACTCGAATAGCAAGTATCTTTCCAGCTGAGCTGTATGTCATTTGGCAAGACCTAAGATTTGCTGCAATGGACACTCACACAATAACTCCAATTTGCACAGACTCCCTCAGTGCATGTCAGGCACTGAAGAATAGGTTCAACCAAGATCCATTAGTACAAACCATACTATCACTCATTGACTGGCTCCATCGAAAGGATAAAACTATCTGTTTGATTCGGATTCTAGGACATATTGGGATAGCTGGAAATGAATCAGCTGATCAATCAGCGAAGGAAGCAGCTGACTCAGATACATATGATGACATTCCTGTCCGGCCATCTAACTTGAAAGTGGAAATAGAGATGAAGATAACACAACAATGGCAAAGATAATGGAACACTACTGTACAAAACTCAAAGAGATTAAACGCACATGGGAATATGGATCTTATTGAAGAGGAGAGAACAAGTGACTTTATACCGTTTGAGAATGGGACACGCCTTTCTCACTTATAGTTCCATGCTCCTAAACGATACAAAGTCTGTCAGAATACTCCCCTGATAGTTAAACACCTTGTACTTCATTGCAGAAAATTCTCTCAAATCCGTTTACAACTGAGCTTGTCAGATAACTTGAGTATTTGTCTTGGAAATTCCCCACGTGATATATGGAAAATTATCATCTTTCTTGAAAGAATATTATGAGCTGAATGATTATACATACTTGGCAGAACCACGCAGGAATAGGAAATAGGGGATACAAATTTTCACCGCCTTATTAGATATAATGCCAATTAGTTGGCAATCGGAGGCTTATGACCATAGAAGTCGATGCCAAAACCCAAAAAAAATTATAATAATAATAACGATTCCCCGTGAGCACCTGGCAAACCTCACCTGTATATCAGCCTTGCTGCGGTAAGGGAGCACTGCCACAGTTAACCATGTTTTTCTTCCCTACTCGTGGAACCATTATGAGTAACCTACAAACAAATAGTTTAAATACGGATTCCGATGCTGAATTCGATCAAAATAACCAGCATAAAAACATAGCGAGCCAAAAGACGATGGTGTCACCTCGGTTTTTGGTCGTGTAAAAGGAAGGAAGGGGATTTCCGAAACATGAATCCCTTTTCTATACAAAAATTCATATATAGTAAATTTGAACAGGTGAAAGAATTGAGAAGAATTGAAGAAGGTCTGTTGATAGAAACGAGTTCTGCGGCTCAGTCAAAATTGATCCTGAAACTCAGTAAATTCTCCGAATTTGATGTCGAAGTTGTTCCACACTCAAGGTTGAATCAGCCCAAAGGAGAAGTGAATTGTAGAGATCTGCTTACAGTACAGAAATCGAAATATTGGAGAAACTGAAATCACAAGGAGTAACCGAAATCAGAAGAATGAAAACCAAAAAAGAAGGCAATCTCAAAGAAACACCCAACCACATACTCACGTTCAGTAATCCAATACTTCCAAAAGAGATTAAAATTGCTTCCTACATATTGAGAATTCGTCCGTTTGTCCCTTTCCCGCTACGTTGTTTCAAACGTCAAAACTTTGGTCATTCAGCCGCTTCCTGTACAAAGGAACATGTGTGTGTTTGTGGTGAACCGTTAGATACTGGTAAAGCATGTGAGACCCCTCTGAAGTGTGTAAACTCTAACGGCGCTCATTCTGCGAGGTCCCAAAAATGTCCAACCTATAAACAAGAAATCGCAATACAAGAAATCAAAATTGAAGAGAGAATTTAATTTGCTGAAGCTCGAAGGAAGGTATTATTGAGTACTCCTAAACCAAATATGACATATACACTTGCCACACTAACAAAACCCGGAACAACTAAAACCCCAGAGGAAATAATTGAATTAATCGTACCTCACCTGGTTGCTGCTCTGGAAAGCAGCCTTATCCAATACCCACAACAATCTGGGCTATCACAAGAATCCCAGAGAACCGACATTTCAGATGGGGAATCAATCAAGAATGGAGGCTCATCAAAGGAAGTAAAAAAGCAAGAAAGGTTGGCCTAAAGGAAAACCAAGGACTAGGAAAACTAGCCCACAAAAAAATGGATGTTTTTGTACATTCATCTAGCCAACTCCAGGGCAGTCCTCAATAGAGAACATGCGTTAGGAAGGTCACTTTAGAGTGTATATATATTTCATATTGATATTTCCAATAATTTGTGATTATGAATCTTATTAGTTGATGGATTTTATTATACATTTTTTTTTTAATTTTTAGATTTAGAATCAAACATCATTATCCAGAATGAAAACCATCATTCTGGAAAGAAATCCGTTTAGTATTAAAATTTTAGTTGATGGTATTTTATTATACTTCTTTTTTGTTAATTCATCTACCAATCCAAATTTTCGACTCAGAGGGTATAATGCAATCAGATATGATGTTATTCCAGATCAGGGCCAGGGGTGGAGTAATAACCTCCATCAAAGAAAATATCCATTTTGATATACTACCAATCCAAACTCAACTACAGGTGGTAGCTATAAGCATTCAATACCCTATGGAAATGACAATCTGTAATTTGTATTTACCCAATGCTGACTGGACACCCAGATGCTAACGCAACCTTCTACAACAGCTTCCAGAACCATTCATGATTGTGGGAGACCTAAATGTACATAACTCATTATGGGGCTCGAACAGAACTTGCCCTGGGGGAAGAATCCTAGAAGAAATAATCAATGATTTTGACTTAGTTCTACTTAATACAGGTGAGGGCACATATAATAATTCTAGATCAAATAACCTCTCACAACTAGAGCTCACTACGTTCGTTTGAAGGTTGTAGACGATGTGGTAACTCGATTACTATCGTTTCGGATGTCTATCGTCTCAATGTATTTAAAAGGTTTTCACGACGTTCCGAATGCTTGTATCTGCAATCGTCTTCAGTTGAATACTGACAAGCTTAGGTGCTACTCACCAATTTATATGACTGTCGGCGCAATGATGCGTGCAATTCCGCCATGTGCAGCGATGCATGTAATTTCGCGCGGTGTGGTGGTGCGTGAAGTTTCTCGCCTCTGCAGTTCGCCAGAAAGAGCAATCAGGCGTTGCCATACGTTCTTGATCTCAACGCTTGGTTGACTAAAGGCGTTATTGGCTTCGATGTAGGCGGCCTCTTTGAACTTTCGATTGAACCAATGCTCCTCTCTATGTAGAACACTTGCGTCGTCCCATAGGACTCGATGGTGCTCAGTCCAGTCGTGATCAGCGATTCCCAATTTTGATATTTCTCCACGTTGAGTCCATTTCTTGTACTCATCCAATCTTACCGATAACGGTCTCTTTGTCTCCAATGTAGGGATCTCCGCATTCACATATAACTTCATAAATGCAATTCTTCCTGATTTCATTTTTGTTGTCAGGTTTGGTCTTGGTCAGGAAACTCCGTGAAGTACTGCCGGATTGGAAGCAGCTCTTGATGTTGAACTTGTTTCCGATCCTTCTGATTTTTTTGGAGACACCTCTGATGTACGGAAGGCAGATCACTGTGCTTTGTTGTTGCTCTTCAGATGTCTTCGTTTTCCGGAGTTGTTTCAATACTTCCTCGAGGAGTTTCTTGGGATATCCATTCCGGTGGAGGTCCTCTCTGATGTGGTTCAATTCGGCATCTAGTGACTCCACGTCGTTGCATATGTGCGTCGCTCTCTCCACCAATGTTCTCACGATCCCTCTCTTCGTCGAACTCGGATGGATGGAGCTGTAACTGAGGTACTGCCCCGTATGTGTCTTTTTTCTGTAAACGGAGGTGCGAATATCATTGCCTATTCTCCCAACGTTTACATCGAGGAGGGGTAATCTAGATCTCACTATATGTTCCCCACCAATCACCCCAAGCCTCAAATGGTCGGTGAAAGGTGAATGAAATACAGATCATCCACCTATTTTCATAGATGTAGCGGATAAATATGTTAACAATGTAGGTCAACAACGATGGATACTCCAAAAAGCTGATTGGCACTTATACAGAACAACACTAGATTTACCTGAATACATCAAAGAAACTATCACAGAGGTGAAAGATAAGTGCCATGTGAAGTGGAATGAATAGAAAAATCGAATTAAACGGTTTTCTTCACATACAGGATTCAATATAAAATTGAACCAGAAAATGGTAGATCTCAGGTGAAAAAACAACTACTTTCCTGGCAAATACCACGCAGAACATTGAATGATATTCACCTGAAAATCCATGCATACTTCCATATAATATCAATGGACATTGAATGCAAATGTTTCTTTCTGATAAGCTCGATTATGTTTAATTTATGTCGTGTTCACCTAACAATCCGCATACCGGTTTCAGGCTTCTTGGCCCTCATCAGTACGGAGCAGTCAACCAGCCAAAGGTCCAAAGAACTCTGGCTGAAGTGAGACACAACGTAAACAAACCATCATCGATCTTGTAACACCTATAGGTACGCCGGAAAAGATAAACTTTAACTGGCGGTACCTAGTGACAGAAAGAAACACTTCGAAAATCTCCCACCTCGATAGGTTTCTAAATAAAAGATTCCTTCTCAGTAGGAGTGGCAAGCCCGTCTAGCATATAGTGAAAGATAAGTGCCATGTGAAGTGGAATGAATAGAAAATCGATTAAACGGTTTCTTCAATAAAGGATTCAATAAATTGAACCAGAAAATGGTAGATCTCAGGTGAAAAAACAACTACTTTCCTGGCAATTGAATGATATTCACCTGAAAATCCATGCATACTTCCATATAATATCAATGGACATTGAATGCAAATGTTTCTTTCTGATAAGCTCGATTATGTTTTTTCAGGTGAATATCATTCAATGTTCTGCGTGGTATTTGCCAGGAAAGTAGTTGTTTTTCACCTGAGATCTACCATTTTCTGGTTCAATTTTATATTGAATCCTTTATGTGAAGAAAACCGTTTAATTCGATTTTTCTATCACAGAGGTCGTAGACGAACTTACACAGGCGATACAGAATATCAATGCTTCGATCAAAAGGAACAAATAAAGAGAACAAAGTCCCTTGGTGAAATAATGAATTGAAAACCACCAACAGGGAAAAAAGAAAGCATTCAATATTTTCAAAAGATACCCAACAACTGAGAACACGCCTTCATTCAAAAAACCCAGAGCAAATTCAGATACCTGCACAATCAAAGCAAGAAAGAATCATGGAGTAATTTTGTCAACTCAATCTCATCAGAAACTCCTATGGCAGAAATATGGGATAAGATCAGAGCTATCAAAGGAAAATGTTTCTGTCCCACATCTCCGGTCTTGATGATAAACGGTGAAGCGGTATCGGGGATTCGCGTTTGAGCATCCGAACAGGTCGGACGTGTTTCAACTCAAAATTTTTCGCTTCTGTGAGAAAAACTCGAACTGATTTAAACTCAAAAATATTGCATAGATCCCGTAGGGCGCACTCCTACGAGGAAAAAATCCCAGAAGAAGTCATCCGAAATTCCAACCGTCTGGCTGATGGGAGTGGATAAAGAGTGACACCTCCATAGGATACAAAATAATCAAGCACTGGTTATGGACCCTTCATGGAGGAATACAATGTCAATAAATTGTAAGTATATGTATGAACATATAAACTACACCCTCAAAGTGAAAGAAGTTCACAATACCTAACCAGACGTAGAGAAAAGCACCTGGAGACGACGTCCACCAGGTGACCGAGTAGAGGAGTATTGAAGGCTTGAGAAGGCCCCAACACTCCGAAAAACTTCGTAAATAGTGTATATACCAACCACGAGAATATCCAGGAAGGATATTACATAATCAAATTATCAGGTGAGTGAGCTTTTGTATACCTAAGTGAGTACGACTCACAGCAGAAGCTCGCCACTGGAATAATTTCAAAAGCGTACAGTCCTCAGTCCGACCAAAGAGTATGACAACCTGAGGATGTTCTGAATTGGGGGGGATGTTATTTTTTTTAAAAATGAAATTTTGACTCTGTATTTCCTGGTCTCTCTGCAAATAATCATCCTCCCCGTTGCGCCGTGAGAGGTTTGTATTCAATTCGAAACGCGCTTCTCTGTTATTTTCTGCGAAGCCCCGTTCCTCCGAACTTCCTAAAACTAACGGAACGCCCATATGGTTCCAGACAGGATTTCGTCCTTCCCCATATGGCTCTCGGCGATCAGATGGTACCTCGGCCTGACTCTTAACCTTTGTGAAATTTGAACGCGGATTATTACGGATACACCCATTATCCCACCCCGTCGTTCTGGCCCGTCTCTCCCATACTTCCACTTCCTCATCTTCGGAATGGAAGTCTGGGGAAAACATTCCACCACCCCATGCTCGTCCGCATGGGCCTCAGATTCCCGAAAACTAAATTTGGAAAAACTGAATTTTGAAAAGTCACAATGTCATCGTTAGGCACGATTTGGTGCTCGGTGTCGACTCCTGCGTCGTCACCGTCCGACAACCCCTGAGGAAAATTTACCCGGGGCTGAAGGCCCAGAATGCCGAAAATTATTTCCCAATACTTTATCCAAAATAACTTTATGTTTTTCCTCCAACAATTTCCCCTGTCGACGCTCCTCCACAGTGAATCCTCGATTAACTTCATTCGAAATATTCTCTGTTTCGTTTAAATTTTGAAAACTCAAAATCCTCCTGGGAGAAACGTCAACTTCCCTTGTTACTACCTTTGGATTTTCCCTTACCACCCTACGCGCCCTCAAGGAATTAACCTCATCACTGAATTCGCGAGCAAGTGACATATTTTTCTCGGAATTCGCTAATTCCGGCAAATGTGTTGGCAAGGTACAAACGCGCGAATCACACACGAGCTCACGCTCCTCGGGATTTTCAAAAAGCAAATTTCCAACAGGATTCATTACTTGACTTTCTGAATGCAAAGTTTTACTTTGTGATAATTGGTCCAAGCTAACCAATTTCACTGGAGAACGTCTAATGATTTCAGAAGCCCTGAATGCCCCAACGTTGTCTTCCGAGCACAGAGAAATTGTCTCTGAAACGCGTGCTTGTTTGAAAGAATTTAAATTGAAATTTGGAGGTGTGGTATCGTGTGTGTTCGTTGGATTTTTCGCTGAACGGGTCATTAAGTGGTGGCCGTTCATACTAAACGATTTTTCAAAAAGGGGCAAGCCTGGGGATGACTTGAAAATTTTCACGGTTTCTAATTTGAACAGAGGCGTAGAATTTTCGCAGCCCGACCTACTTTAGGAAATTTACATTTAACCTCTGTTCGCAAAACAAATAAGGATTTGGAAAACCTACGTGCAGGAATGTTTGGGGAAAGGACTTCTGACCAAGGTACTTCCTTTCGGAAGCCGGAAACTCGGTTTGAGAATCCCTTTTTCTTCTTGCGCGTAGCTAATTAAGCCCGAGCTCTCGCACTTGTGAAAGACAACAAGTTTAACGAGAACCAATTAGACCATTTTCGTGATCCCACTTAAGAAGACCTACCGAAATACGTCATTGAGCCGCTTATCTTAATTGTGCGCCAGCGTTCCCAGACCTGAAAAACTTCCAAAAAAATATCCTGATTAACACCCTGAAAAGAAAGTATGGTTAGTACACTCAGGAAACAAACCAAACGAAGTCCTATTCTCTCAGACGACTCCCTGAAATTACGTCTCCAAGGTCCTGGACGAAAATCGCTCTCGATGTTCCCAGAATTTCCTTGAAACGATGCAGCACTCGACGTCGCGACGCACTGACCTCCCAGCGGCTTGAAACGAACTGCTTCCCACAGCTTTCCGCTGCTTTCCACTGCTTTCCGCTAAAAGATGGGTGCCACGCCCTGGATTTCCCGCTAAAATCGACGACGCACACACTAACTCGAAGCACTACTGTTCACAAACTCCTAACCGCAACCTGGAACTAAAAACTGGAACCGCCAACTGAGAGCGAAAAGACCGTTAGTTCCATATTTCTATTCTCGCGGATTCGCGCGAGAGTCATTAATTGGCTTTTGACTGCAAAAGGGGCGTGTCCGAACCACTCGCGATATACTCGCGATCCGCGGGTAGTTCAACTCCTTTGCACCAATCACCGCGCGCCATTCCCATTTCGTACCCTAAAACAAAACGGAGAAAAAGTCAATTCCCGCATGACTACGCGATCGCAACTGGGTCCCGTTCAGTTCAATGCATTTCTTATGGAGAAATCGCGCTCCGCTAATTTCTATGAAAACCATCGAAACCTTTGCAATTGAACTGTGGAAACCAATTACGATTCAAAGAACCGTCTATACAAATATCTATTCCAAAGAAAATTTCACATTAAACGTGAATTGCAAAAATTACGATTAATTTACGAAAGAGAATGTGCAATAGATTTTTCATACTCATTCTTTCGAATGAAAATATCTTGTTCTGGGGAAACGAGCCGTTCAGAATAATACATTCTGAGTGCAAAGACCGTTCCGCCCGCAAATCAAGATATTTCATAATCTAATTCTCCCGTACAATTAATCTATAACCAAATTAATTTTCCGTATCGAAGGAATGCGAGAGATGGCCCAGTTAAATTTCAGTTTCTCGAGTTCATCTCGGTTCGTCAACCGATCTGACCCAAATCTGATGGCGCCATCCCTTTTTCGGATTATAAAATCAATTGTTAGGGTGGGTCAGGTACACGACAGGTTGATAATCCAATCTCTTCAACAGCGGCGTGCTCGTGACGAGTGGCATCTCAATCCTGTGGGCGACCCTTCCATACTATAATTAGGCCCCGACTTTAATTATTAATTAACTTATATTCACTGTTGAAATAGTCTGCAGCCTACTTCGGTAGAAAATATAAGTTTTTGAAATATTCCAAAAATAAGTAAATGCTCGCAATTATGCCTCTTTAAAAATGTGTGAATTCGGACATTCACGCATTCAAAATAAAAAAAATTTAGAAAATAGGTTCCATGAACCTTTAGCCATTACTTCGATACGTTCCTTCCAAAAGTTACAATTACTTTTTCTTTGTATAGGCGGTTTGTGGTACACTCGTGAACAAACCAACAAGAAACCAAGTACAAGTTGGAATTCAAAATTTTGTGTTCCGTAACTAACCAAATTTTACAAGTACGAGGCGGGCAAGGGCAGTACGCGTTCTGCACCCAGTCCAAAACGCCAAGTCTGAGCTTGTAAAAATAAAAGTGGGTTCCGTACCCTAAATTTAAAAATTAGCTTTTTCGGTTCTCACGAATGTACCAGGGGTATCAAAAACATGGTTACAATAAAATACTATTCTAATATTTACATATCGTAACCCTAATACTCTATTGCCTAGAAGTGTATATACCAAGGATGAGATTTTCGAAATCGGCAAAAATAGCGATTTTCGTAACACCCCCCTGCTAAAAAGACTTAATTTTGTTGGAGTCGTCTGTATTCACATGGTATTGTGAGCAGCAACCTTGACTCAGGAGACAGATGCGCACGAGTAACCTCCTCGTTTCACCTCTCATCTATTTCCTGACCCAAAGAGAGGGAAAGCAAAAATTACTTGACAATCGACGTATCTCCTGCCCTGCAATTCCCGCCAACCATGACCGCTAACTGAGTTTGTAGGATCACTATACCAGACAAATCAATGCAAGTGTATAGCCATCGTTACAGGTCCGGCCTACAGCCTCATCCAACGCTATCAATCTTAGCGAGCAAATCTGCTGGTTGTGTTTCGATTCTCAAACCGGATATATTCTATACAATACTACACTTCATCATCGGCCTCTCGATGTACCATAGCGGTTACAACGAAAGTTTGACTGGGAGCTTCATCCTCGGAGGAATCACTCACAGTCCTACTTCTATGGCGATGCTGCCGAAGAACTTCTTTCTTCTGGCTCGCAGGGAGACGCGTCTGGGAGCCTTTTCCAACAGGACGACTGATGGCGACTATACGAGAACGACGTCTCTTAGGTGGAGCACCGGTCCGTATGGGTGACACCTGGGTTTTTGGGAGGTCCGGTATGACAACTGGTACCTCCGGGATAACAACGGGGATAGGCGGATTCTCAGCAGGAATCAGGCCTAGGAGTTTGGCCCCTCAGGGACGCATGGTTTTGATTTGAATTTTCTAATACATGAATTCGGGAATTCTCTCTAGAATACCTTAGCCCCACGCCTTGGGAGACATGTTCTGAATTAGGGACAGAACATGTTCTCGTAGGTTCGAAAATTTCATCAAAAATTTTTAAAGCCCCACGCATTGGGCCGCCATGTTCTGAATTGGGGGGGATGTTATTTTTTTTAAAAATGAAATTTTGACTCTGTATTTCCTGGTCTCTCTGCAAATAATCATCCTCCCCGTTGCGCCGTGAGAGGTTTGTATTCAATTCGAAACGCGCTTCTCTGTTATTTTCTGCGAAGCCCCGTTCCTCCGGAACTTCCCAAAAACTAACGGAACGCCCATATGGTTCCAGACAGGGATTTCGTCCTTCCCCATATGGCTCTCGGCGATCAGATGGTACCTCGGCCTGACTCTTAACCTTTGTGAAATTTGAACGCGGATTATTACGGATACACCCATTATCCCACCCCGTCGTTCTGGCCCGTCTCTCCCATACTTCCACTTCCTCATCTTCGGAATGGAAGTCTGGGGAAAACATTCCACCACCCCCATGCTCGTCCGCATGGGCCTCAGATTCCCGAAAAACTAAATTTGGAAACTGAATTTTGAAAGTCCAATGTCATCGTTAGCACGATTTGTGTTCGGTGTCGACTCCTGCGTCGTCACCGTCCGACAACCCCCTGAGGAAAATTTACCCGGGGCTGAAGGCCCAGAATGCCGAAAATTATTTCCCAATACTTTATCCAAAATAACTTTATGTTTTTCCTCCAACAATTTCCCCTGTCGACGCTCCTCCACAGTGAATCCTCGATTAACTTCATTCGAAATATTCTCTGTTTCGTTTAAATTTTGAAAACTCAAAATCCTCCTGGGAGAAACGTCAACTTCCCTTGTTACTACCTTTGGGTTTTCCCTTACACCCTACGCGCCCTCAAGGAATTAACCTCATCACTGAATTCGCGAGCAAGTGACATATTTTTCTCGGAATTCACTAATTCCGGCAAATGTGTTGAAGGTACAAACGCGCGAATCACACACGAGCTCACGCTCCTCGGGATTTTCAAAAGCAAATTTCCAACAGGATTCATTATTGACTTTCTGAATGCAAAGTTTTACTTTGTGATAATTGGTCCAAGCTAACCACTTTCACTGGAGAACGTCTAATGATTTCAGAAGCCCTGAATGCCCCAACGTTGTCTTCCGAGCACAGAGAAATTGTCTCTGAAACGCGTGCTTGTTTGAAAGAATTTAAATTGAAATTTGGAGGTGTGGTATCGTGTGTGTTCGTTGGATTTTTCGCTGAACGGGTCATTAAGTGGTGGCCGTTCATACTAAACGATTTTTCAAAAAGGGGCAAGCCTGGGGATGACTTGAAAATTTTCACGGTTTCTAATTTGAACAGAGGCGTAGAATTTTCGCAGCCCGACCTACTTTAGGAAATTTACATTTAACCTCTGTCTCGCAAAACAAATAAGGATTTGGAAAACCTACGTGCAGGAATGTTTGGGGAAAGGACTTCGGACTCCAAGGTACTTCCTTTCGGAAGCCGGAAACTCGGTTTGAGAATCCCTTTTTCTTCTTGCGCGTAGCTAATAAGCCTCGATCTCGCACTTGTGAAAGACAACAAGTTTAACGAGAACCAATTAGACCATTTTCGTGATCCCACTTAAGAAGACCTACCGAAATACGTCATTGAGCCGCTTATCTTAATTGTGCGCCAGCGTTCCCAGACCTGAAAAACTTCCAAAAAAATATCCTGATTAACACCCTGAAAAGAAAGTATGGTTAGTACACTCAGGAAACAAACCAAACGAAGTCCTATTCTCTCAGACGACTCCCTGAAATTACGTCTCCAAGGTCCTGGACGAAAATCGCTTCGATGTTCCCAGAATTTCCTTGAAACGATGCAGCACTCGACGTCGCGACGCACTGACCTCCCAGCGGCTTGGAAACGAACTGCTTCCCACAGCTTTCCGCTGCTTTCCACTGCTTTCCGCTAAAAGATGGGTGCCACGCCCTGGATTTCCCGCTAAAATCGACGACGCACACACTAACTCGAAGCACTACTGTTCACAAACTCCTAACCGCAACCTGGAACTAAAAACTGGAACCGCCAACTGAGAGCGAAAAGACCGTTAGTTCCATATTTCATTCCGCGGATTCGCGCGAGAGTCATTAATTGGCTTTTGACTGCAAAAGGGCGTGTCCGAACCACTCGCGATATACTCGCGATCCGCGGTAGTTCAACTCCTTTGCACCAATCACCGCGCGCCATTCCCATTTCGTACCCTAAAACAAAACGGAGAGAAAAAGTCAATTCGCATGACTACGCGATCGCAACTGAGGTCCCGTTCAGTTCAATGATTTTATGGAGAAATCGCGCTCCGCTAATTTCTATGAAAACCATCGAAACCTTTGCAATTGAACTGTGGAAACCAATTACGATTCAAAGAACCGTCTATACAAATATCTATTCCAAAGAAAATTTCACATTAAACGTGAATTGCAAAAATTACGATTAATTTACGAAAGAGAATGTGCAATAGATTTTTCATACTCATTCTTTCGAATGAAAATATCTTGTTCTGGGGAAACGAGCCGTTCAGAATAATACATTCTGAGTGCAAAGACCGTTCCGCCCGCAAATCAAGATATTTCATAATCTAATTCTCCCGTACACTAATCTATAACCAAATTAATTTTCCGTATCGAAGGAATGCGAGAGATGGCCCAGTTAAATTTCAGTTTCTCGAGTTCATCTCGGTTCGTCAACCGATCTGACCCAAATCTGATAGCGCCATCCCTTTTTCGGATTATAAAATCAATTGTTAGGGTGGGTCAGGTACACGACAGGTTGATAATCCAATCTCTTCAACAGCGGCGTGCTCGTGACGAGTGGCATTCAATCCTGTGGGCGACCCTTCCATACTATAATTAGGCCCCGACTTTAATTATTAATTAACTTATATTCACTGTTGAAATAGTCTGCAGCCTACTTCGGTAGAAAATATAAGTTTTTGAAATATTCCAAAAATAAGTAAATGCTCGCAATTATGCCTCTTTAAAATGTGTGAATTCGGACATTCACGCATTCAAATAAAAAAAATTTAGAAAATAGGTTCCATGAACCTTTAGCCATTACTTCGATACGTTCCTTCCAAAAGTTACAATTACTTTTCTTTGTATAGGTTTGTGGTACACTCGTGAACAAACCAACAAGAAACCAAGTAAAGTTGAATTCAAAATTTGTGTTCCGTAACCAACCAAATTTTACAAGTACGAGGCGGGCAAGGGCAGTACGCGTTCTGCACCCAGTCCAAAACGCCAAGTCTAAGCTTGTAAAAATAAAAGTGGGTTCCGTACCCTAAATTTAAAAATTAGCTTTTTCGGTTCTCACGAATGTACCAGGGGTATCAAAACATGGTTACAATAAAATACTATTCTAATATTTACATATCGTAACCCTAATACTCTATTGCCTAGAAGTGTATATACCAAGGATGAGATTTTCGAAATCGGCAAAAATAGCGATTTTCGTAACAAGGATTGTTCCGAAATATCATAAACTTTATTTACTTATGAGGTGGGGGTGGTCGTTTTTGATAAACCTTTTGGCAGGAGTCTATCAACTACGCCACTGTCTGACACCTGTTTTTCCGTCGTGCAGATCGGTAAACAAGAAAAGTGTACAAATGTACTGTCATGTGTATCACCTTTTATGATAACTGCAGCCGCTAGGGTTTTAATAATTCCTAAGTCCTATCGGTCTGCGGAATCGCGACTTGCAATTATCAAACCAAACGCAAAAATGAATACATGACCAACTCCCAATCTCAACTCGATCGAAAAATTGTCCATATAAACCGCTGCGCTCACGTATGTATTTCATCAGGGATTTCGACTTCCTACATACGACTAGTGCTGTCTGGGATACGTTGCTCCGGCATGAGACATTTAAGCTGCCTAACACTTGCGAAATGAATTTAATAGAATGGAATAAAAACCCATTATCCCACCCCGTGTACTGAGCCCAGCCCTGGAAGAATCTCGATGCTCCATCAGCCAATGGAATTCTAACGAGGCTTCAAAGCCACCACCCCCGCCACTCCGGACGGTCCTCAGTAACCTTTCATTCAAAAATTATGTTATTCTAAATTTTGAAAAGTTCTGAAAAAGTGATTGCCAAAAATTTACAAATAATTTTGAAAACCCCACGAACAAAGTTTTTGTGAACGCGAGAGATTTCCCCACCGTAGGACATCTGGTAAGTCCTCTGGAAACGAGAAAAGCTCGATTCCAGCCGGTCCACGGAGAGAGTGTTCTTTCTCAACGCAAAATTTATAGCCTCCGATCGGCTATTTCAAAAATAGTTCTAAGTCCAAAATATCCCTTTAGAAAAATTTGGAAAATACCAACTATGGAAACTCCCCTGGAGAAAACAACACCTCGCGGTTATTTTATCCCTAACTGAATTTCAAAATATCCCTAGCCTTTATTTTAAGAGTGGGCGAAGACTCGTTTAAAAATCCCCAAAACGACACACTACCGAATATGTACGTTCAAATTCACGCTCTTCGGACATTTTTGCAAAATGCTTAACAGTTACTTGAGAACGAATCTCCAAAGTAAAAATGATTCAAACAGAATCGAATTCAAAAGTGTGACAATCGTACCAAGTCTCGATTGCCACTTCACAACGAAAAACGAACACAAACTCGCCCCGTGAGTTTTTCAAACGCGATACGTTTTCGTTGCAAGAGAATAAATCTCAGAAAAATCCCGATCTTGGAATTTAGAAATTTAATTGAACAAGTGAGGTGTGATATTGAACGTAATATTGTTCCCTTTCACGAGACTTCACAGGTGCCCTGATCCGTCTATACTAATTTTAACAAGAACCGCCCAGGAGCGACTTGCAAAAGGAGAGGTTTCAAAGCTAAATTTGGATAGAGAGCGTAGAAAAACATAGACCGACCTAACACAGGAAATTTACATTTAACTCTCTATCCGCAAAGAAAAATAGGGAAAGGTAACCTACGTGCAGGAAATGTTTTTGGGAAGGACACATGGACCAAGGTACTTCCTTTCGGAAGCCGGAAACTCGGTTTGAGAATCCCTTTCTCTTCTTGCGCGTAGCTAATGAAGCCCGAGCTCTCGTACTTGCGAAAGACAACAAGTTTAACGAGAACCAATTAGACCATTCTCGTGATCTCACTTAAGACAATCTACCGAGATACGCCCTTGAGCCGCTACCTTGTTTGTGCGCCAGCATCCCATATCTGAAAAACTTCCAAAAAACACGAAAGATTAATACCCTGAAAAGGAAAGCATGATTAGTAACCCTGTATATACTTATCGCAGGCGACTCCCTGAAGTAACTTCTCGAAACACATCAGGAGAAGAAAATCGCCTACGTCCATCCTAGAAACCATTATTCCATCCAAACGAACGACCCATCCGAGAACTGCCAGCCGAAATCATCCCTGGTCGTGACAACGAATCCGCGAATCCAATCCATGGTCCACATCCGATGTACGCCTACATTCAGAAGCTGAAACACGAGGCGAAGTGGAGACTGCAAAATAGCTGCCACGCCCTAACTTTTCCCGCGGAAAATTTTCCGACGTGTACGCGAGCCGAAGAACTAAACACTGAAGAACTGGAACAAAAGAAAGCGTTGAAACTAAGAGACCGTTGACTTTCTGACTCCGGGTTTTGTTAGCTCGCCTGGAGCGCGAAGCCTTCCCGTTGGCTCTCGCGAGCGATGTGGGCGTATCCCTAAAACTGAACAAAACCACGATCAGTACTCAAGAAAAACACAGCCAGTTTCCTCGTCATTTCAATCCTGAATTTACAACTAAACACAGTTATCGAAAATCCAACATAACTGTAAAATGACGATCGATTTCGATCGAGGAAACTAACGATGTATTTATGAGGCGACTGTACAAGTATCGAAATATAACCCATTTAAAATTCAGATCAAAGTTCATATCGGTTCACCGACCGATATGACCCAAATCCGATAGCGCCAACCCAAAATCGGATTAAAGAGTCGGAATTTGAGGTAGGTCAGGTACGAACCCAAACAGACAATATGAGGCGCCGGCGACGTCCCGTCTAGAGGCACTCGACATTCCTAACTGACTTTCATA